>VDFB02000003.1:480222392-480238312 GCA_007258455.2 Sequoia sempervirens | reverse complement strand
TGTGAGCATGACTATTATAATGTGTCAATGAAGTCATGGGTTGTGTTATTTGACCACCTTGTGTAAATTGATGATTTTGCACAAGAGGAACATTTGTGTTTATACCTTGGGAGGCAATGACGTTTGACTGTGTTGTCGTGTTGGCATTTTGTTGACCTTGAATAAAGATACGTCCTGTGGGTCCCCCCAAAGGATTTTGTGAAATACCACTGGATGGATGTGTCGAAGTTGTGTTCATGGTAGTAGATGTAGTTGTCAAGGGGGGATTGTTTTGACTTGATGATGCCCCCGTGACATTTACTGTCGTGGCATCGACTGTCATGGTATTTGTTGTGGTCCCAAAGGAAGTATTGCTTGTAGTATTTAGAGGTTGACCACTATGTGACATGTTATGTGTGTTATTGGCATTAGGGTCACGAAGTGTCGAATTTAGCGTGTTGGCATGAAATCCTGGTGGTAACTTAGCTCCTTCACTCAAGAGCATAGCTACAAATCTATCTCTGTCCTGACGAGCTATTGTTTCAGCAAGCTGATAGACCTCTGGGTCTTGTGTCAATGCCTCTATGTTTTGCTGAAGTAGTTGGCCATTTTCGTCTCTTTGCAAGTAGAGTTCGAATGTACTGTTTGCTGAAAGTTGATTGTCTTGTTTGGTAAATGGATCATAAAAGGTCCAATTCGGGTCATGTGGAGGACTGTTGACACTAAATGGGGGGTCTTGCCTAAAGTTTTCCATTTGTCTCTTTTGTTTTTGAAGTCTAGTTTCAACCATGAACTGATTTTGCTCAAATTGGAGTGACAACTAAATGCAAGTATGACACTATGTGAAGTCTAAGTTCAAAATGACGCCTAGAATGACTAATGTTTTTGGATTTTTGAGAAAAGGGTATGCAATTTGTATGCAATGTAAGACAAGGTTATCTAAGCACTTCTAAGCTCGAACTTTGTTTACGATTTGGACTGCTAAAGGACTTCGTTGGAAATGACAAGTTGACAAGGTCTAAATGACTAGTGAGTCTTCCTAACTAGGCTTTTGAGTTGGAAGAAATCTCACAAAAAAGGACAATGACTAAAGGAGGTTTGATAACTTAGTCCAAGAGGGTCTAATGTCGAAAACAATGTTTTGCAAAGGTGTGCTTAAGATTTTCCTAATCCTAAGTATGCAAGTATGGACCTTAAGGACAACGTAATGCTGAATGTACTAAACTAAAAGGAATGAGGTATGCAACCTATGGTGACTAATGCAAGTTTAGACAAGACTTTGAGCAATATCAAGTTTGGTTTCTGACAGAATCTTTTTGATGATAGTGTTTGACGAATGGTTGATAATTTGAAGACCTCAGGTTTCAGATGCGTTTTGACAGATCTGTTGCGTCGTCGAAAATCACTTGCGGTTTGACAGATTCGACTCAGTTTAGTTTCAACCTAATTTTCGTGTTGTTTCGATGGAAGTTTTGACTTGTTTTGATGAATGTTTTGTTTGAACTGTGACAAAACCAGAATGCACTTGACAAACACAGCATTTTAAAAGGTATCCAAACACACATGAGATAAGCACAATCCTAAAAAGGCCACTAGGCCACGGGTTTGTATACTTGATATAGCCCACCAGTTATACCGCGGATTGGTGATGAACACCTTTCCTTCTCGAGAGCGGACAACTTAGAATTTGGTGGCATTGGCTCCCCTCCACGGCTCATTAACGTCATTCGAGCACACCAAATTCGGATTCATTGGGTAGTGACATCCCAAGAATTGCTATCTCTACTCAAGGGGATCGGTAGTGAGTAATCTTCGGGCATGATACTGTACCCTGCACTATATCAAGCAACGGCCAATAGAACGGTTGGATACTAAGACAAGGGTGTTTAATTCGGGCATTCCGTTCGTGGGGCATGATCCATGCGGCGAGAGTCCCCTTTCGGATCCATCTCGTCGGAACCACGCTCGTGATTCTTGGGCTTTCCCCAAGAACCCACTTTTTTATACTGGCTGGAAGTCCCTCGGTGTCAGGGTGCTACCGGTCTGAGTCGTCCTGGGGTGAGTACTTTTTCCCACCAGGACAGGCCCAAGTTCTAGAGTCGATAACCGTTTCTCTTACACCCAGGATCGCACGAATGCGCAAGGGGAGAGGATACTCCGATATATCGAATCGTGAAGGGTAATTAACAAAAAACAGAATGGGTCTGGTTTTCTGATCACAAGGTTTTCACCAAGTGAGAGCATACTCACCTACCACTCCACAAACACAATCAGACACAAAAGACATGATTCTTTTTATAAGCACCAAAACTAAGTGTTTGCTAATCTAGAAATAAACAAGCACACTGTTTGTTTGTTTCCCTCTTTGACATGCGAATCTGCAAACAATAAGTTAGTAGTTTTGTAGATAATGGTCTTGGACACACGAAAAAGATCGCCACACGCTACCATAAAATATTAGTAACAAAAATAATAAAAAAATAAATAAAAACTTAAATGAAAACAGCAAACTTGAAATAGTGATAACTTCATCCAAACTTAACAAAATTTCAAGTGGTAGATATCCATGGAAAGCTGAAAATTTAATCTTCAAAACCCAGAAAATATTTTCCACGATTCTGCACAGAAAGAAAGTTATAGACAAAAGAAAAACGCGGGTTTAAAAATGAAATTAAAAAAAATAGCGATCACTAAAACAGCCATAACTTTGTCAAATCTTAACGAAATTTAAAACCGTTTAATGTTCTGGAAAGCTAAGACTGAGATCTACAAAACCCAGAAAACGTTTGAAAATATTTTATTCACCCATTTTTCTGTGCTCGAATGAAGGTGACGGGATTTCGTATGACGTCTTGGCTGTAACCTGCAAAACAGTGAAAACAAACAAGAACACACACGAATTTCTGTCCAAAATGTCGGGTTCACCAATGTAATCAAAGGAAAATCAGATTGTTAAATGGTGTTAGCACAAATAACATTAAAAATCCAATGAAATAACGAAGCACAATGGAAATAATATGAAAATAAAAGGAACAATGTTACCATAAATCTTCATCTTCCATGATTGATCTTCGTTACACCTTCTTGCTTGCTGGAAATGTGATGTTGCCATCAGATTCGTCGTTTGAGCAATCTAAATGTCTAAGCCCTACAACAAGATTTGAAGGATTTGCTATGCCTATGACTCTTGCCAATGCCTATGTCTAAAACAAATGTCAATATTAATCAAATGCCTAAAACCTAATGCCAATAATGAAATACTACAATTGCCTATGACAATGAAATGTGAAGCTAAGTAAATGACTATAGTAATTACGTAAAATGTCAAGGTATGAAAAATGAGAAGGAAAGGGAATTTTATAGAAAAGGCCATTTCGAACGGACGGACGAGATAAATTAGTGATGAGACCCTAAAATGAACGATCCAGATTAAACCTGAGAATCCCTAATTAGGGTTAGGGCAAAATCCTTAATCGAACGGTCGGAATAAAATTGGATCGACGGTGGAGAATAAATGAGGAAATTAATTAGATAACGAAGATTTTCAAAAAAATCAAGAAGATAAGATTGCCCGATTTGCAAGATTCAAAAAATCAAAGAGATAAGATTCAGACTGATTTGCAAGATTCGAAAAATCAAAGAGATAAGATTCAGACTGAAGATAAGATTTGGAAAATCAAGAATCTGCCCGATTACTTGATTTTTGGAAGATTAATTACTAATTTGAATTAAAATAATTCAAATTATGGATTTCGAGAGATAATAAATAATCTTTTTCAGATTATTTATCAAAAAGGACTGACAGTTAGGATTGACATAATATTTTAAATAATTTAATTTATTTAAAATGAGAAGAATATGAAATTAGCAATTAAATAATTAAATTAAATTATTTAATTCAGCATATAAGATTAATTAATTAAATAAATTAATCAATTTATTTAATTGGACAGTTAGTGATGTATTAAATAAATAAATAAAATTTATTTATTTAATAGTGAAGGATAATTAAACGCAAAAAGGGAAATTAAATAAATTAAGAAATCTATTTAATTAAAGAAAGACTTAGACAATTAGTGACGTATTTAATAAATAAATTAAAATTTATTTATTTAATAATCATAAAGAATCAAAGGACATGAATGAATTAAATAATTATGAATTATTTAATCAATAGTCGAATGTGGACCAAGGACATAATTAAATGTCTTACTTATGCTAGGACGAAAGTGGTAAAAATGAAGCTTGCAGGCCTAGGTCATTTTTAGGTGTCTACAATAGGAAACAGAGTAATAATGGTGAAAGGTGATCGATGAGGGAATCTCATTTTATGTGATTGAGCCTACATTAACATGATTCCCGAATGGCCCTAAATTTTACGGCCGACTTTGTCTGTGAAACAAGTTTTCCATTACAGTTGTTTATTATTATTATTTTTTAAATATTAGGATCATTGGGTTTAATATTAAGATCATTGGGTTTAATTGGTTTAAGTATTGAGCTTTAATTGTAGAGAACCAAGATCAAATTCCAAAGAGACATGTAATATGGAATCTTAAGTTGTCTCTTAGTCTTTCATAGTTGGTTTCTAGTGTGGAGGTGGTTTCTAAATAAGCAGATTTTTAAATAAGTGGATTTCTAAATTGCGACTCTCGGTCTTTCCATAGATAGTTTTTAATATGGTTGCTTGAAAGGAGTTGTTATTAGTCTCATGGTTGTGCTTGCAAGAGCTTGTATTAGTCTTATATTGATGCATAATCAACATAGATTAATTAAATATAGTTGAACATCGAAAATATGATAAACCCATTTTGTTATTTTAAGAACTATAAAAATAATGATTAGAGTATTTAATTTTATGATTAAAAATAAGTGTTTTTGAGATAAGATTATGGAATTCAAGATTGATGTATGTTCAAATTTTTATCTTTTATTTTTTTCTATAAAATGCCTAGGAAACTATGTTGGATACGTGCTCTAATAGAGGATACATGTGTAAATCTATTCCAAATTCAAGTTCATATATTGGTCGTTTAAGTTCAAACTCATCCCTCCACATAGTGATGCTCTACTCTTTTACTAATAGAATGGATAAGTGTCTACTATGCTCTTCTTATAGATCTAAGGATTAGTAGTATTTATAATTATACCTTAAAGGGCATTGATTTTCCATGAGGAGACAAGCTCTAGTAAATCAACCTTGAGAAATTGTACAAGGAGAAAAAGGTAATTAAGTTGCTACTCATTCTATAGCACCAAATCATTGTGTGTCATTATTAATTGCTAGATTCAATGGTCTAGAATATCTAATTGTATTTTCTTTGATGATTAGAAGATTACTAGAGTGAATGTATTGAGTATCTTTATTTACTAGTACATAGCATCAAATTGCACCAAATATGCAATCAATTAGGTCAATGTGGATAGGTGAAGGGGGTTAATCAACCAATATTTAACTTTAGATTTAAAAAAGAAAGAGGGTAAGTCCACAATTACATGGATGTTCTCATGGTTGAAACATGTCTCAACATGTGGAAATAATCAAATCCATGTCGCTAACAAAAAAATTGATGTAGATGCACATATAAATGTGATCAATAGGATGCATATTTGAAAGTAAGTTTGAGTATTTTCTTGGTTTAAGATATTTTTGTATAAAATTTCACCCTTCATTAGAAGGGGAAGATCCTTTATTGAAAACTAGATCCCTTAGCTAACCATTCACAATAGTTATAGAAACTCACAAATTGTTTTTCTTTCACACATGGCTAGGTGTACAACTTACAAAGTAAATATAATAAAGGGAAGAAAAATTAATGAAATGAATGCATAATAAGATAAATAAATGCATAGTTCAACTTAATAGCACACAAGTAGATTTATATTTTTTTGAATGAAAATTTAAACACTACCATAATGTTGAAAAGAAAAGAAAGAATAAATTAACACCAAATGTAAGAATGGCATGAATATTAAGAACAAATTTGTGGCTCAATGCTCAACAATTTCATTCTTACATTTCTTTCAAAAAATAAAGCTTAATGTTTCTCCTTCTCGTATATAATGCTAAAATTATCCATTAAATAGGCACAATAAATGACTTTTAAAGATATAAATGAAAATTACATTATATTATAATTGTTGATGTGGATTGGGTATATTACATAGTAGGCCATTCACTTGTCCACAAATGACTAACAACTAGTTGTTTCTTAGGTTGAAATGAGCTAGACACTCTTTGCCAGGATATCATTCATATGCTCCTCCTTGATTGTTGTACCTCTCCAACAAAACATTCCCATATCGTTTACAACATTGAGTGGGTTGTAAAAATGCCCAAACAACCTAAGCTTGTGCTTAGTTATAGGTAGTAGTGTGTAGAAGGATGATGCAAAGAATGAAGATTGTTGATGAAGAGAAGGATGAATTGTTATTGGTGGGGGAAATAAATGCCAAGGTAAGATGCAATGAATGCAATTTGTGTTGTTTATAATGTATCTTATGTTGGTCTCCTACATATTTATTTCTTAGAATTAATGTAGCATGATTCAACAACTCATAATATATGTAAATAATTGTAAAATATTGTTATCAATAATTTACTACAAATTTGATATTATCGATAGAATTATGAGAAAACTAAACTAAAATAAAAATATATTTACCCAAAATAAGTATGACCAACTACCCTATCAATTTAGAATGTTCGCATGGCACCAATTCCCCTCTAAACAACTGTAGATGTAGGGTGCAACACCACCAGCCCTCTCCACTTACATTATTTATGCAAAGGGGATTTACTCTTGGATAACCAGTTTTTATTGGATAATCTTTTTCTAAAGGAATATATACATTTTGGAGGCGGGTCTACTATAAGAAGCAACAGTAGTAGATATATTTCTTAAAACTAAATATAAAAATTCAACCGGATGCATTACAAAACAGGACAAATATGCTCACCACCTGTAATACCAAAGAACATTGGCACATAGACGAAGTGTATATGCTGTATCTTCTTATCCAACATCAATTTTGACGTCGAATCTTTCGAAAAATCGGATATCTCCGTTTATGCCGATGAACTCACAGTGTAAGAGGCAAGCTGGCTTCAACATTGAACTCAATGAAATCCTCTATAAATAATCATGGGTTACTTCTGCACATCACATAACTATATGCTTTCGCACACTTCCTTCTGAAGGTGTTTTAAATTCCATTGCAGTAAGAGCTAGTAAATTCGATCATTGAGAATGAGAGAAATGAAATTTAGCGGAGCCAGCTTAGTGGCGATCTTCCTGGCTTTCACTATTGTGGGAGTGACGCATGCATCCGATCCTGATATCATCTCCGATTTTGTTGTTCCTCTGGGCCAGAATTCAACACATTTGGATGGGAGTTTCTTCACCTTCACCGGATTTCGAGCGGTTGGAAACAACAATTTGGTGGGACAGAAGGCAGCCAAAGTGACAAAGGCGGCGATGGCAGAGTTTCCAGCACTTTCAGGGCTGGACGATTCCATGGCTGTGCTGCAGTTTCCTGCAGGCGGAGTAAACCCTCCTCACATTCACCCTCGCGCTTCTGAACTTCTCCTACTTGTGAATGGATCTCTCCTCGTGGGCTTCATTGACACCACCGGAGAACTCTTCACACAAACCCTTCGTAGAGGTGATTTATTCGTGTTTCCCAAAGGACTCCTTCATTTCCAAAAGAATGTGTGTAAGTTCGAGAGCACTGCCATTTCTGGATTTGGGAGCGCCAATGCAGGCACTGTGTCACTGCCCTCTGCTCTATTTGCAAGCGGCATACCTGACGATGTTCTGGCCAAATCATTCAAGACAGACGTCAAAACTATTGAGATCCTCAAGGCTTCCAACAAGCCTAAACCCTGATGAGGTTTCCAGCCTACCAAGGCATTTTCAATTCATCTTGTTTTGTTGTTGCTTAGTTATGTTTTTGTTTACCTCGCCTTTTTACTACGTTACTGTCCATAAATAGTCGTTGTGTCATGGGAACCTGTTGTTTGTGTGCGAACCAGGCTCACCTAAACAACTTGAATGTTGACGACGATACAGGTTCTTTAAGCTCTTCTACTTTTCAGACAGTATGTATCAAGAATAAGAATACATGAAAATTTATTCATATGAATAATGAACTGAATATATTTTACAATTAATAAAATTCCCAGCTGTTTGATTTCTTAAGGTGGTGCTCTGTTTCATTGCTTTTATCGACATATATGAAAATAATTTATGTAATTAGCAGTTGTAGTAATATGCCCAAAAATAATAAAATTCCAAGTGCCGTGCCCAAGAAAATTCAAGCGGTTAAAAACTAAATTTGATGGAGGATATTTTTAATGATTAACTTTCCTATAAAAATATATAAAACGCATTAATAGATGGAATTCAAAGGTTGATTGACATCTACGTTTATAGGTTTGTTGACATGCAGGGGAGTATATATGATAATAAAAAATAAACAAATCATAGATTGGTTATATGTATATATATAAAAGATGTGTATAATTTGTTTCAAATTTATATATTTTTACAATGATGAAATTTACATATTTATGTTAATTTTTATTTATTTTTGAATTTATTTTGATGAAATGATAATACAATTTAACTCATCAATAAATGACACACTCATGTATAAAATTGAACTAATTTTCTTATCCTTCACTCATCTCCAGTTACACACATTTGGACCTATCTAATTCACATACATTTGCCATATATTATGCCTATTAACACCCCCATGTCTAGGTATCAATTCTCCCCATTAGAAATAATATTTGCACTTTCAAGATCAATTTTGTGTCATGTCCAAGGATCAATCCTATACAACTAAAAATTACAAAATTTATATATTGTTTATCATATCTTTTGACAAACTATTATGAGTTGACCTGGTACACATTTACATAATTAATTGGTATGTCCTAGTATTTAAAGGTATTTAATGTGCATCCATTCACAAGAAATATATGCCCAAAATTTATATGCATTGAAAGATAATATTTTAGAAACACTCCACTTTAGAACACTAAAAAAGAGCACAATTTTGCATAGAATCATTCTAAGCAATTTGTATGATTAAAGATCTTTATCTTTAATAATCTCCATGACCATAAAGTCAATCTAATCAATTCTAAGGGATGAACCATTAATACCTAGATCTAGGGATTGAATCAATCTATGTAATGCAACAAACCAATGATTAAATTGAGGAAAATCAAGGATTAATTAACAATAATGGGATGAATCTTCTACACTTTGAGCTCTACCAATCATAAGAGGGTCTTCCTAGAGATCATACTATGAGAAATATAATTTGACTAGAAAGATGGATTAACTAAAACTTCTGTATAAAGAAACTTATACACCATGATTTCATACTTGTTTATTAAACTTGTATACCATGGATCTTTTAATGAGTTACACTAAGAATAAGTTACGATATAATATTATATGTAAAATAAGTTTCTATCTACATGAATGAAACTAATCAAATCTATTTTCTTCATCAATAAATTGAAGAACTAACAATATGTGCATTCTTCCATAAACAACTCATTGATATAAGATCATAATAGCTATGAAAGAAATTTGTAATATAGGATTAGTGCATACTAGCAATGAATAACGAAAGCATAATTTTATATAAAATAAGTAGCTAATTTTTTATTTTAATTAAAAATATGGATTAATAAACAATTTATTAATATTGACCTCTAATCTTGTAATTCTAGAGTCATTCTAGTTCTAAATAAAGTAATGCAAAATAAATTTTTGATTTTAGATAAGCCTACTTGGCTTGGCTCCTCCTCGTCGGGATTAGACCCTCAAATGCTTTCTTGCAGACCTTCTAAAACTGAAATATTTTGACCTAATAATGGTGTAGTCAACATTATTTATCCATTATCAATTCAAATACACTACATATTAGGTTAAAATATTTACATCATTATCTAAATATAAATTAACAAAGCGATATTATAAACATAGTAAACATACAAATAGGAACTTGATAGGTTTCCTAAAATATTCAATAGAAAATAGATATTTGTTGCAAGTTATAAAAGTAGAAGTGTATTTAACTTATTTTAGTAAAGAAAAACACATTTCTCTTACAATATTTGAGGTAAAAAAGATTCTAATAATGCTCACCTAGAGTTTCAAATGAAATCCTATAATAAAATATATATTTACATGTGTTTCATAGAAGGAATTCAGGGATTCATGCATCTCATGGGTTAGACATTCTCAAGGCGACTTTATACGTTGACAATACCATTGAGATAAATTTTAATATTAATTACACATTGGGAAAATATTTAATATGGGAAAAACATAGTAACAAAAAGGAATAGTTACCACTAAAATATGAATGAGAGGGGCATGGTTCTATAAAATTCTAGTTTTAGAGGAACATGGCTTATGTAATACCACTTGATAGTTTTGTACCAGTTGATTTATTTAAAAGAAAACACATACATACTTATTGAGGTTGATTGTCATAACCTTTATCTTGTTGGATAAGGCTGATTAGGAATCCCTTGTAAAATACATATGCGAGTATAAGAATAATGCATTAGCATATATGGTTACATTATTTTCATTTTCTTGTCCACATGAAGTGCAATTGAAGAGCTTGGTTTTTTGCATTATGGATTGTGAATACTTATTTGCATACCTTTCTCTCTTGAAGTTATGTGGAAATATTTTAATAGGATTTCAAGTTTCCTTTCAAATCATACACCTAATTGTAGTGTTAATTACAAAATTATAACTATCAAGTGTCATTAAAGCTTGTAGACTAGTAGAGAGAAAACTAGAAAATCGCAAAAAAAATCCAACCTATATCAAATAAAATATGTAATTTAGACATCATTCTAACATTTTGATTGAATATTTTCTTTTGATTTATAATTTAAATAATATACATCAATTAATATCCAATATTTATTGTTTCTATTATTTTTTTAATTTGAAGAAGAAAAATTCCAATACAATTCATGAGGAAACCCTATATACCCCATAGTTATAGAAATTTTAGTGTATAGTGTTGAATTCAAAAGATATATCCAATAATTTGTAGCATTTATATGATTCCCCTATAAAGCAAATAAAAGAAACACATACACATGCATAGTAACTATGACTTTTGTATAAAAATTAACATTCATGGTTGGTATCATTCATACTACTTAGTGTGTCTCATATCCCTCAAGCATTATTCTAATTTAGTGTCTTCTATTATTTTTTAAATGCTACACTTTTGCTACATTATTTATATAATAAGACATATATTAATTTTTCTTTCATGCATTATATTTTTTTGATCGATTCAATTATGAGATTCAAGCCCACTCCCAATATAAAAATAGATAAAATAATTAAGACCGCTTCAGCCCACGAGTGGAGAGCACAAAGAATGACACGGACTAAAGAAGCCTAAAGCACACACCTAAAACCAAAATAAATCAAAAGATATAACTAATAACTAAAAACCAAGCTACCACCATATGTAGTACAAGCGGTATCTACCATCCCATAAGCTCGTCTCAGATGGCCTTTTTGACTTTTCCCTTCTTCATACTCCCGGTGAAGAGGGCATCCATTGTACATTATGTATCATCATCAACATCTCTGCCTTCAATGCGGAACTTCTCAGCCTCATATTTGCATCCCCTTTTTCTTTTCGAGAAGTTTGGTTTGGGTATGGCCTTAGCTGTTTGGGACAGGGAAAGTCAATTTATCCAAATCTAAAAAATCTGAGAAGTCTCCTTCCAGATCCTCTATGAAAGGGAAAGAACCCTCAGAATCAAAGCCATTGCCAACCACCCCAATAGGAAGGGGGTGTTGACAACGGGCTAAGGGAGCGGAATGTCATAGGGAGAACTAATGGGTGAGGAGGAGGGCAACACCACACCAGTAGAAGAAATAATTGGGGCCACATGATCAAGCAAGGGATCATCTTGAGCAGCCAAAAGTTTTCTTCTGATTGCACTAGATGAAGTCGGCATCTGGAGAACCCGACTTCTTGACCCATTGCTTGAGACTAAAATGACACTGAAGTGGTAGATCTGGGAGAGGTGCAGCCAACAATTTTGTGGTCCAGCCTATTATAGTGAAAGCATCTAAAAAGGAGATCTTCATAATTGAGGAATTGGGTCCAAGTGCCAAGGGAAAAATGTATCAAAACAGAGTGGTGCAATGGTTTGGAGATGTATATGATGGCACATACCCCGGTGAATCTGCTGTTGGGAGTAGCAGGAACCATCTTTACAAATGATCCAAACTATTCAATCATATTTTTAATGAGATCTGGCACCCGCATAATTGGCCTGATCCAAATGCGACCCAATGTGATCTTGGCTTCCGCGGGGTCAAAAAAAAGGGGACCAATCTAAGAGAAAGAGGCCAGACTGGCCAAAAAACCAAAGGACTTTCTGCTTGACAAAAGTGCAATCCTCCACAGAGGTAAAATGCAGCAAGAAGAAATCAAAATCAAGGGAGTCGATGTCTGGAAGAGAGATGTTACTCCAGGATGCCTTCATCCAATCAACAAACTTATCTATCGGTGGTCTCTTGCTCAGACAATGAAAAATGAGAGACCTATTGCCGACCGCATCCGCAATATCATCAATACAGGAAACAAAATCATGGAAATCAATAAGGGTTGCCGTTAGACAGACTTTTACATCACCCAAGTAGCAAGAATGCATGGGATCAAGGACGGAAGAGTCCGATGAAGGCTTGTTAAGTGGCGGCTCAGGACGATCTGGAGTGACTTGTGATTTGTAGAATTCTGTGTATTCATGATAGGGGTTAATCCTGTTCCGGAAACCCGCGATGAGGAGAGGAGAGGAGCCGCGGGTTGATGACTCCCGGTAGGCAGAGAATCCTTTCCCGTTGAAGCCCTAGGCACGTCAGGATCAACCGCCGCACCTTGCGCATTCATGGAGCGTGATTTTCCCTTTTGATTCGCTTTCGCTCCAGCTCTGTCGCCCCTACGTCGCCTTCTATCCTCTGCTACTCCCGCGCGACCATCCGTGAATTCGCACATTGTGAGCTTGATCCCATGCATTATAAAATTATTTATTATTTATTATTTTTATTCCTTTTGTGCTACTCACATTTGATTCAAAGTGCATTGGTGATTAAAATAGAAACTAGTGATTGCACTTTTTGTGTGCAATTGGGTATGCCGAATTTTTGGTTGGAAATGATAACAATTTTTTATTATATGAAAAGGTAGAAATGCAAATAATTTGATGCAACCGATTGTTTAGCTTAAAGGATTATGTTTTGATATATTTTTTGAAATGGATCAGCCTTAGTAAAATTGAAAAATATAATTAAGAATAGTAGTTTGCATATAATGTATTGCAATCCTTTCCTCATTTCAGGATCATTGCATCCATCAAAAATGTTTCATCAAAGAAAGGGGCAAATGAAGAAAAATGGACTAATAGTAGAAGTAAAATGTTAGGGATTTTGTGTAGACATATGAGTTGTAACGTAAGAATTTTTTTATAAGTTGTTAAAACAAAACATTTGAAAAATTAAATGGAATTGGTTATACAGAAAGGATAATATTTAGTCATCATTACATTGAATTTGAACCATACACATGTTTGTAGACACATTTTGTTACATAATGATGAAAGATGTAGCATTTATAGTTTTAAAACACTTTGTAAATACTACACATTTTACCTATTTTGTAATAAACATAGTAGCTATATTTATATGGTTGATTTATTTACATTATGGAAATGAAAAAACATATTTTGGATAGGTTGGTGGTTAAGTAACTTTAACTTCAAAAGCCTTTGGTATGATGGGTTGTGGAGGTGGAAGCTTTGGAATGGTAACAGTCAATACTCCATCTTGGCAGCTGGCAAAAGTGGCCTGTATATTGCAGTTGTCAAGCAAGGTAAATTTATGTATAAATTTTCCGACCATGAGCTCCATACAGATGAATTTTGCATTGTCCTCCTTTTCCCTTGTTCGTTCTCCACTTATTGTCAATATATTGTCATCCTCTAGTTGAACCTGATTAGTCTCAAATAGAAAGCATAGGATTTGTTACTCTAACAGTTGGCAAGTGATTTGATTCTGATTCATACCTGAATTGTAGAGAAAATGAGGGTTTGAGAGCTTTAGAAGGGAAATACCTTGACGTCGTTGTTTTTAAGGCTTGACATGTCTATTATGAAGACATAAGAGTTGGAAAACTCTTTGATATCAACAGGTGTGGAAGTCATGGCCTTGCTTTCTAGATTTTATTTGTTTGTTGAGTGGGCACTCCTAGAAGCTGGTGATGTCATCTCATGGTTCTGCATATTTGTTAACTTTCATAAGCATTTCCTTCAAAAAAATTGAAATGATAAATTAACTATAAACGCAAAAGAAGGCATATACATTTATGATGTAAAATTTATTCGAAGAAAATAATATTTCAATACGGTAGTCAAATCTAATCAAAGAATGTCAAAAGACCCTTTTTTGCATGTAAGGGAGCAGTAATTCCATATGGGTTATGCAAAGAATGGATGTAGCTGAATACATTGATATAGTGATAATATTTTATATCCAAAAAAAGTAAAAGAGTCATATAATTTAGAAGAAGTAAAGAATATCAAATTTGGTATTGAAGTAAATTAGAAAAAGACGTACTCCATCTCTTTTAACAATTTTACATTCTTGTTAAATATCTTCACTTGTGTAAATGAGCAATGGGAGGAGTGTGTAGGTAAGGAAGAAGACAAATGCATTTTTGAAGATAGTAACAATAATAATAGTTGGTATTGTAGTAAAAAACAAAGTGGCATACCTGTAGTAGCTGAGATTCCCTTTAACATTATTAGTTGTTTGAATTTGACAATGCTTGCAAACGAAGCTCTTTGTTTATTCTGCGAGCAACATATGGGCTTTGCTGAATGCGTGCATATCATTGGAATGAGAAGGTTGGGTGGATGTGAAGGCTTTGTAGGTCTGGAACTCTGGAAATAGCTGTAAATGTCAGTCCTTAATGATTTATGTTGCCAATGTCCACAGTGGCCCTCTGAAGCGTAAGTCCTTGTGATTTGTGTATTGTCAATGCCCATGCCATTTTAAGAGGAAGTTGACGGCGAAGTCCTCGACTGAGTGGTGTTATTGGAACATATGTCAAATTGGTATGGTCTCAAGGTAGTCCAATGTAATTCTTGAAATGAACAACAACAAATAATGGTAGTTGAGGTGGTTTGTCACCTTTAGTATATACAATAGCTTTTACCTGACCAAGTGCACCATTCACGAGACCTGTGTCAACCCAAATATTTGAACATAACATGACCTCTTGGCCAATAGATAGGAAAGTTTGAGCTTGAAGTTGTTCTTCATCAGGATTTATGTATGTTGACCCTGTTAGTTGCTCTGCAATGGAAAGTGCAACAGGTGTTGCCAAATACAAAAAAATAAAAATAAAAATTACATTCTAATATTGCAAATAAAAATTACATTCTAATATTGCAAAGGCTTGAAGTTTAGAGTAAATAAATGGTGTAATATAAGAAGGTTACAAATAAATAAGTGGTGTAATTTAATATTGCAACAGGTATTTTGAATGCAAATAAAAATTACATTCTAATATTGCAAAGACTTGAAGTTTGGAGTAAATAAATGGTGTAATTTAAGAAGGTTACAAATGTGGTTTTTTATGTCCTATAATGATTTATCTATTGTTATTAGATGACATAGATTCTATTGAAATAGTATCTGATTTGCATAATGGACAATCTTTTAGGAACTTAAGGAATGTATTTTTACTACGAGTAACATAACCTTGTTTGTTGCACTAGGAAAGTAATACTTATTGTAGACAATTTAAGAATGTTACAAATGTGGTCTTTTATTTCATATACTATAATAAAAATTCATAGAGTG
>VDFB02000003.1:480034407-480222292 GCA_007258455.2 Sequoia sempervirens | reverse complement strand
TTTATCATGATAAAAGTGTTTAAAAAATCCTCAAGTTCCCTAGTTGTGTCTAATTGTGGAATTTGTGAAGAGAGATCGCGAGTTGAGGTGTGTGAAGGAAAATGCCTCCAAAAGGTGGGTTTGTGGTTACAAGGGAGTTGAAGGTCTTGAGAGATAATATAGAGGCCTTAGAGAAAAGGAGAATGGCTACTGAGGAAGAGAGTACCTCAGAAGAGGAGATAGAGGGTGAATATGAAGACCATCTGGAAGAGGATATGCCTCCTAAAGAGAGAAGGTTCATTGGTGTCTTGAAAATGATAAAAGGAAAAGATTCTAAAGTGAAGATGGACATACCAATGTATGGGGGAAATATGAACATTGAGGAACTACTAGAGTGCGTGGATGCCTTGAATAATTATTTTTAGTACAAGGAAATGGAAGAGAACAAGAAGGTTAAGTTTTACAAGACTAAATTGAATGGGGCTGCTTTGACTTGGTGGAATTATCACCAAGGAGAAAGAGTGAAAGAGGGTAAGAACATGATTACTTCATGGGAAAGAATGGTGAGAATATTGAAGGCACAATTTCTCCCTACAGATCATGAAGTGCAAGTTTTTAGGAAACTGCAAAACCTAAAACAAAAGGACATGGGTGTGGAAACCTATACTGAGAAGTTTCACAAACTTAGTATGAGGTGTGGCCATGTGTAGAATGAGAAGGAGAAAGTGGACAAATATTTGAATGGCCTAAGGTTTAAAATTCAATATGAGATGAGCCTAGTGACCCCTAAGACAATGGAAGAGTGTTTCCATGTGGCATGTAAGGCAGAGGATAAGTTGAAGAGAAAGCAAGAGCAACAAGGAAGGGGTAGAGGCAGAAACTTCAAAGGAAGAGGAAGTTTTGATGGTAGAAATCAATCACAAAGACAATAAGGGGATTCAAGTGGAAAAGAAGAACAAGGTCAAGATTCAAGAGGTGGATTCAAAGGTAGGATATCTAATGAAGGGGTAGATCTAATGGGAGAGGCTCTAACTCATTCTCTGGAAGATGCTACTCATGTAACCAATTTGGACACCTGACCTTCAAGTGCCCTGAGAAACAAGCTTCAAGCTCTCATAGTGGGGATAAGAGAAACCAGTTGGGGAAAGAGGAGGATGCTCAAAGTGTGACTTCACCTTCCAAACCTACTAATCTTGAATTTGGAGAAAGCTTGATGATGAGGACACTTCTTAAGGTGCCAAGTGCTAAGGATGCACCACAGAGAAAGTCCTTGTTCAGGACCACATGTAAATCTCATGGAAAGGTATGCAAGGTAATTGTATAATTTGGATCTACTAATAACTTAGTGTCTTTAGAGATGGTTGAGAAATTAAAATTGAAAATGACTCTTCATCCCACACCATATACGATGTCTTGGTTGAACAAAGGCCAACAGTTGCTTTTCAATGAGAAATGTTGGATAGAATTTCAAATTGGAAAGTATAAGGATAAAATCCTATGTGATGTTATTCCCATGGATGCCTGCCACATAATTTTATGCCACCCTTGGAAATATGATAGGAAATCCCAACATGATGGGCATAAAAACACTTACAAGATAACAAAAGATGGTGAATCTTTCACCAAGAACCCCTTATCAAGTGAGGGTATAGATAAGCAACTTGGGTCTAGTATCATGGTGGTAGGAGAGAAGGAGTTTTGAAGACCTTCAAGGAAGAGGGAGGTCTAGGGTTTGTGTTGATTGTTAAGCCAAAGTGTAGGTCTATTTTTTCTACAAACAAAGGAGAACCTATTCCTAGTGAAGTCCAACCCTTGTTGAAGTATAAGACATTGTGGTGGATGAATTTCCTAGTTTCCTACCACTAATCAAAGATATCAGTCACCATATTGACTTGAAACCAGGAGCTACATTTCCTATTAAGGTTTCGCACAAGATGACACCAGCCCAAAATGGAGAAATAGCAAAACAAGTTCAAGATTTATTGGATAAGGGCCTAGTGAGGAAGAGTTTGAGCCCTTGTGCAGTCCCTACTGTGTTGGATCCTAGGAAGTATGGTAAATGGAGGTTATGCACTGATTGAAGAGACATAAATAGGATAACCACTAGATATAGATTTCCTATGCCAAGGATGGAGGATCGTATGGATTGTCTAGGAGGAGCTTGCTATTTTTCAAAAATTAAATTGAAAAGTGGGTATCATCAAATTAGGATCCATGAGGTAGATGAATGGAAAAAAATTTCAAGACTAATGAAGGTCTTTATGAGTGGATGGTGATATCCTTTGGCTTTTCCAATGCCCCCAATACCTTCATGAGATTAATGAATGAGGTATTGAAACACTCTATTGGAAAATTTGTTGTGGTTTATTTGGATGACATTCTTGTCTTTAGCAGGACCAAAGAGGAGCATTTGGAGCATCTTGGCCAGGTCTTGAGAAATTTGTATTAAGAGAAGTTGTTGATCAACTTGCAAAAGAGTGATTTTATGAAGGAAGAATTGGTGTACCTTGGGTTTGTCATATCCAAAGGTAGTTTGAAAATGGATCCATCAAAGTTTGAGGCCATACTCAATTGGCCACCACCTAAGTCAGTGGGTGATGGGAGTAGCTTCCATGGCCTTGCAAGCTTCTACAGAAAATTCATCAAGAATTTTAGCCACATTTGTGCACCAATCATAGATACAATCAAAGGAGAGAAGAGTAAGTTCCTATGGACCAATGAAGCAAATGAAAGGTTTGAATACTTGAAAAGAAAGGTATCACGGTAGCCTATCCTTGCTCTTCCTGATTTTAATAAAGCTTTTACTATAGAATGTGATGCAAGTGGTCAAGAAATAGGTGTTGTTCTAAGTCAAGAAGGCAGGTTGGTTGCATTCTTTAGTGAAAAAATAAATGAGGCTAAGAGAAAATATTCTTCATATGATCTAGAGTTGTATTGTATGGTGCAATCCTTAAAGAAATGGAGGCACTACTTGTTACTAGAGGAGTTTATAGTATTCACTGACAACCATGCATTTATTTTCTTGAATGGGAAAGAAAAATTGAACCAAAGGAACCTGAAGTGGGTTGAATACCTACAACCATACACTTTCTCCATAAAGCACAAGAAGGGACAAGAAAATAAAGTTGCAAATGCCCTCAGTAGAAGGGTCATGATGGTTCAAGAAGTTCAATTGCAAAGTGTGGGAATAGAAGCTCTTAAAGGTATGTATAAGGAGGATGAAGATTTCATGGTTTCTTTTGATGTTTGTTCTTAATTTTTAGATGCTTTTCAGAGTGAATATGTTGACTATGTTTTGCAATATGGTCTATTGTTTAAAGGGGCTCATTTGTGCATACCAAATTTCTCTATTAGGGACAATTTGATAAAATAAAAGCATAGTGGGAGTCTTGGAGGGAACTTTGGACTTGAAAAAACCTTGGGGTAGGTTAGGAGTTTTTAATTTTGGCCTAAAATGTAGGTGGATGTAAGGAATATTGTGGAAACCTACACAATATGTCAAAGAGAAAAATGAACTACTTCAAATCTTGGTCTTTACCAACCTCTACCAATCCCAAATAGACCTTGGGAGAGCATAAGTATGGATTTTGTCTTAGGACCTAAGACACAAAGGGGAGTTGATAGTGTCTTTGTAGTGGTTGATAGATTCAACAAAATGGCCAATTTTATTCCTTGAAAGTGCACTAGTGATGCTTCTAACATTGCAAGTCTTTTTTTCAAGGAGGTTGTGAGAATGCATGGCATTCCTGTGAGCATTGTATCAGATAGGGACTCCAAGTTCATAGGTCACTTTTGGAGGACCCTATGGAGAAAGTTGGGAACTAATTTGCAATATAGTTCTGTCTACCATCCTCAAATGGATGGAAAAATAGAGGTGGTCAATATATCACTTGGTAACTTGTTGAGGTGCTTAACTAAAGATCATGGTCTTCAATGGGATTTGGTGCTGCCCCAAGAAAAATATGCCTATAATGATTCCATAAATAGGAGCATAAGTAAAACTCCCTTTGAGGTGGTGTATGATATGAACCCAAGGGGAATCTTTGAGTTGAGATATTTGAAGGGAATGGAAAAGAGGAGTGCAAAAGGAGAGGATTTTTCCATTGCAATGAAATCCATCCATGATCAAGTGAAGGAGAATCTCAAGAAGAGTGTGGAAAAATACAAACAAAAGGATGATTTGAAAAGAAAAAATGTTCAATATAAGGTGGGAGATCTGGTTTTTGCATATTTGAAGAAAGAAATGTTACCTAAGGGCAGATATATAAAGCTCCAAATGAAGAAAATAGGCCTTTGCAAGATAATTCACAAATTTGGGAAAAATGTGTGCCATAGAAAAATGGTCCCTTGTCATTTTCATGGCCTTTTAGGTCTTGTTTCATTGTATTGGATTTGTGTTTCTCTAATTCTATGTTGTATCATGGCTTGAACATGCTTATTTAGGTACTAACACTCAAAGAACGATGTCTTGTGAAGGTGTTGTGAAGTGTTGTAAGAAATTTCTACATTCTGTTAGACTCTATTTAATACAATTTACCTAAAAATCACATTTTTACACATCAACAAGTCCTATATTGAAGTGTTGTAAAGTATTGCAACAAGCCTTCACGCTTTTCTAGGAACACCTCCTTATTTACACCTTTCTCATGCTTTATTTTGTCTCTTTATGCCCTTATATGCTTATATTAAGTGTATTTTTGCATATTATCTTGACAAATAACATTAAACACAACATTATTTTTTACACTTGTTTTTAGGTCCTAGGTGGGACCCATTCGCCATGGGTGGCGGATGAGTCCCCCATGCCCCCAAATTTAAAATATTTCAAATTTCCTTTTGGTATTTTATTCAAAATTACTTGATGTCAGCTTGTGATGAGGTATGAATGGATAGTAAGGCACAAGAATTGTATAAATAAGTGTTTTTCATCCCATTTTAAACCTTAATTCACCATATTCACTTATCCACATATATATTCAAGCATTCAAGCATCCTACATCATCAATTGAAGCAACTATTGAAGCACTTTGAAGCAGCCATTAACATTACTTTAGACTTACAAGATCAAGGATTTGGTGAGTTAATAACATTTGCATGTTGTTCATTTATCATTTCCTTTGCATTCCATTTATTTCTATTAGGTTTGATTACCAAAGTGGGGTTTGACCAAGGAAAACCCCTATTTACTAACCCTCCAACATTTTCCCCCTTTGTATGTGTCTTTACAGCCTCTGTTTTATAGATTTGATAGGTTTAAAGGTGTTGAAAAGTGGAAATCAAGTCAACTAGGTTCTTCAAGTCAACATATCATTATTTCAACCTTGTTGAGTGTTTTTGTCTGTTTCCTGCAAAACTGACTTCAGCAACCCAACTTTCAAACATTCCTAAATTTGGTGTTGTAGAGTTGTCTAATTTTCCAAAAATCCAGGAGTGGACTGATTCACCACCCTTGGCGAATGAGTCCCACCTGAGACCTGAAAATCTATATTTTGTTAGATCTTGGATCCCGATTATCAGAAATCGGTTCTTGGCACTTTTTCATCAATAAGAGGACTGATTCACCACCTTGGGTGAATGAGTCCCACTGTGAAAAACTAGTAAAATTCATCAGCATTCCATAAACTCCAGAAAACTCATATTTTATCCAAGTGCACTCTAATTTCATCCATCTCTTTTTGTTCTACATATTTCTTTCAATTTCTCCATTTTCATAGTAGTTTGCATATCATAATGTGTTTTCAAACATAGCTTAAATTACACTTTTGCATTCATTTTAGTTCATCTCAATTAGTCAATTGCATTTAGTTAAGATAATTTACATCATATCACATTGCATACATCCTAATTTGAGTGTTACATAAGCATTTTGGAACCTAAATCTCTCTTTCTAGGTGAAAAATATTAGGAAGAGAGCAAGCATCCTAGGTTCCCAAAATCTATATCACAAAATGCCTATGAGATAGCACTCCATCCTGGAGTGGCTATCTCTCCCATATTTAATGTTGCTAATTTGTACCCCTTTAAGGGATCTTTGGATGTAGGTGTAGGTATAGAAGCTGATGAAGATTGGGTGTAGGACCTTCCACCATCTGAAGCTTTCCAACTTGAAGCAATCCTAGACACTAAGGAGGTTAAAAGGATAAGAAAGAAAGTATATAATGAATATCTAGTCAAGTGTCAGGGTCTTCCACCTAAATATGCAACTTGGATGAGTGAAGAGGATATCAAACATCATGGCACTACTCTACAGTAGCTGATCTCAGGTGGTACTTGAGATCTCTTCCACCTCGGATGTATGGTGCAAGGGCACCTTGGGGTCCTAATTCCTCCATGAGGATTTGTTATGTTTTTATTTCTTTTTCCAATGATTTCTTGTGGTAATAAGGTCCAATGGACCAATTGTGGTGTTCTTTCTATGGTTGTAAGTATTCTTACAATGGTTGTAATAGGTCTCATGCTAATATTGTAAACTTGGTGCATCTAGGATTGAGAAAGGAAAAAGTTGCCATGATGCAGCCCAGTAGTAGGGATAATGTAATTTTTTGTTTTTAAGCATGATATTTGTGTCTAAGACCACTTTGCACTAGAATGGAGTCAATTTTGAGGCATTTGTGTATATGTTGTTATAAGTTGTCATAAGTTGGCAACTTTGTCAAAACAGGTATTATTAGTCATCCAACAACTCTCTAATTCAAAAATTAGTTGAGGGACATTGGGAGGCATTGAAACAAGTTTATAATTCCTCCTTTAGGTCAAGGCATGGTTGTTGTTGAAGTTTGTGAAGATCTAATGCAAGGAAAAAACTCTATTTTCTGAATTTCTATGTTTTTGTCTAATCACGTGCTTGCTACGGCCATAAATCTCTTTGTACAGCTATAAATCTAACATGGAATGATAGAGGGATGAATTATCTTCCATTTTGTGGTGATTTGGTGTAAATTTATCAAGGAATAAGGAAGGTACAATAATTTTTCTAAAAGTGGCTAGAAACCCTAAAAAACCAGGGCTTGATCTCTAAAATGCTAATAACTCTTCATTCCTTTGCAGTCAAAGCCTATTTTTTTGTGGAATGGAAGGGTTTGTAACATATTTCATGATTCAAAAATTTTTAGGGAGTGGAATGGATTTTTCAAGGATTTCTTTCATACCCTAGGCCTAGCATCTCTATGTGACAAGCCTAGAATTGTTGCAAAACTCAGAGTTTTGCAAGTTTGTGGGTGTAATTTGCAATAAGGGTGCTTGGGAAAGGTTGAAATGTGTTTTTTTATTATATAGGTACCTTTTTTATGACTTAGGGGTGTTGGGGTGTGCCTAGATCCTCAAGTTCTTGCATGAAGAAGTCAGATTAGGCCTCCTTGTAGTGTTGAAGTTTTTCCCAAAGTTTTTCCCATTGTAGTTTCTCCTTTTGCTGTCATGTCTTGGGGTTTTGAGGACTTGAAGGGGTCCATGTGAGGTGTCAAAAACTAGTGTCCTTTTTCTAGTTACTTCTCTTAAGAATTTTTCATTTTGACTATCCCTATTGGACAAGGCTACAAGGGTGCATAGGCCTGAATTGGAATGATGGATGAATGAGGTTTTCTAAGTGAAAAATCTGGTTAATGTGTCATGTTTTGTCATGATAAAAGTGTTTAAAACATTCTCAAGTTCCCTGTTTGTGTCTATTTGTGAGAATCCTTGTTGTGTGGTTGGGTTGTCTCCATGAAGGAATAGTGGAATTGAAGAGTCCACATAGAGTATTTGAGAGAAGCTAAACAAAAGGAGTTGTTTTCCTTTAAAGTTGTCTTCCCTACCCACTCTGCATCATTTTTTCCCCATAACAGCAATCCAAAGTTCTCTATCCACCAACAAGTCTTCTATTTTGAGTTTCCATAACTCAAAATTGTTGCCATTAAACATTTTAATTTCTATTTTTCCTGATGTGCTTTCCATCTCAATCTATAATCAATATAACTAGTTTTTCTCTACAAGACTCCCACTAGACAATACTAGCACAAAAAACCTGACTCACCCACAAGGATAACACAAATGACTAGGCTAGGTATGCGTAGGATCATGTTGGGCCAAAAATTAGCGATATGATGGGTCTGTGTAGGGTATTCAAAGGAGATTCTCAAATTTCTACCAATATAAATTATGCTTTACTTTGAATTTAATTAATAATTATTATTCATTTTCTATTTGAATTACAAATAAAGTCCTAATTTATAGGCTGATTGAAAAAAATCTATAGCTTTCAAACAGTATCACATTTTTTGAATCCAAAACATGTGTTAGATTCTATGCTTTGCATACTATAGGATTAAAAAAAAATGAATTTCATGAAGTTTTGACCAAGTTAAGGTGGTTAGACATACGAGTTTTTATATTTTTAAAAAGTTGTAATAAAAAATTCATAATTAATTATTTACTTGGAAAAAAATTACAAAAAAATATGCATCACATCTGGACATGAGTCCTCTACTTATATATAAAATATTATAAAAATAATTATCATTTTATTGTGGTTAGGGTGGTTAGACAGATGCCTACTTATTTTTTCCCTAAAATTTAAGTACTACTGCATTGAAATTTCAAATTTTCACCAAATAGATTTAAAAAAAAAAAAAACCTAGTAGTTCAAAAACTATATTCAATTTTCTATAGATTCTATTCTTACATATTTTTGAAATAATATACATAACTTATTCAAAATTTTACAACAAGTTGCCTAACTCTATTTTTTCTAATTTTTTTGCCACTTAAGGGCCTATTTTTTCCATGATAATCATGCACATACATAGCTCTGATACCAATTGTAAGGAAAGCTTGGTGCGGAATTACATTCCAAATTCCAATCTTATAGGAGAAATTTAATGCAAATGGTAATTTTTAATTTTCAATTACAATTTCACTTCATTAAGAAATACATAGACAAGAACAAATGGACAAACCCACACACAAAATTGAACACCAGATTTATGTGGGAAAACCCATATGGGAGAAAAAACCACACACCAAGTAAAGCCACTTTGTATTATAGTAAATAATGTTTACATATAGAGTTTTAGACTCCACTCTTAGATGTTAATTCATAGTAGCAAACATTTCCCTCATCAACCTCGTACACAACTTCTCAATATAGATTTATTCTCTCACATTATCACAATGCTCATAAGCATACAATGTAGAACATTAACCAATTGATCAAACTCTTCACCATATTACAAAGTGATTCAACATATGCAATATATAATCATGGTTGCTTTGGTTTCTAAACATGAGCCTTTACAAGAATGTAACTACTATAGCCACATTGAACTCATTTTGAAATCATCATTTAAACCATCAAAAAATTCTAGCCAATTATAGGTTTCCAACCTGGTACCAATAAACTCCTACCTAGGTTATCTTCACACGTTATCAAAAAAACTATCATATCGCTTAACAACTTGGCACTGGTTGGGTCTAGCATGACACATGTCCCAAGCCTGTACACCCCACAAGAGTCACTCAAGATCCGTCACAAGAGGCATGGCATTAGCGAGAACCAATAGATTAAAGTTATTCTGAACATTGATCAAGTTATTACATCACACTGTCAACATGACACAAAATTCATTACCACTAACAAATCTCGTATGAAGTCGCTATGTCGCCAAAAATCCTAACTTCATAACCTCTATCAGACGTTAGGAATTTCTCAAAACCCATGACAAGGTGATAACAATGAAAGCCTCTACATTGCTAAGTCAGGTTGTGAAAATTCAAAATGCCACAACTTAGTTTTGTTGGAAAGTTATGAATTCCCATAACTTTGTGATATGAGTTCCAAAGTTATGATTTTTAGTGATCTCACGACATACAAGGTAATAAAGGAAATAAAATGACAAGTTTAAATGTTCCAAGCCATCAAGTTGCGACACATTTTCCAACAAGTGAAAGATTGGAAGAAAGTTGTCAAAGTGCATAAAGCTATCAAAGTTGTCATCAAGCCTTGGAGAATATTGGAGAACACCTACAGGTTGATTTAAAGAGATTCATAACCAAAAACCTGAAGAAGCAAATTGAACAAAATGAGAAGAGAAAATTCAGATCCTTAAGTTTTAGAAAACACTAACTATATTGATTTGCCACTTCTGGTGAATGAGTCCTAGTTCTGGTCAAAATTCAGATTTTTGCATATTCGGATACCCATTTGCCAGATTCTTGTTCCTACACAAACACCTAGATTTTTTACTGATTCACCAAACTTGGTGAATGAGTCCCACACAACATTAAAACCAAAATTTCTAGCATTTCAGAGCTCCATTCAACCATCTCCATATTTCCAGGTGCATACATTCCATTCTATAGCTTTTTGTTTTGTTTCATTTGCATTTCTAGGTCATTTAGTGAAGGTTTGCATTAAATTAGGGTTTTTCATTTCATCTTGCATTATAATTTGCATTTCATTTGACTTTCTATGTCTTAAATTTGTGGTGAACCCCTTTATTACCTTACAATCAACCCCTAGGACAACCCTATTGTAAGATCTCTTTCCCCTTTGCATTGAGATCTCTAGGGTTATCCTTGAATGAAATTGTAAAGTGGGTGTGCTCTATGTCCTAAAACCATATGATAGCACCATACCACATTTACTACATTTCAATTACATTAGGGAGGGGTTAGTTCAACATAGATAAAAGTGAAGGAGGTTTTATCCACCTCAATGTTTGGTCCTTAGTTGCACAAGCATGATCAAATGTGTGATATTTTCTCTAGATTGACACCCCTAGAATTTGGGAAAGGATTTAGATTGAATGATTTTAACTTTATAATGTATATCATCAATAAATCCATTGCCAAAAGATGGCAAGTAGAGTAGAAGGTGGTACAAGAGTATGTTGTGATGCAAGAGTAGGTACGGGTGCCTAGGCTTCTAAGGCTAAAAACACAATTCCAATAGAGCATATCAAAATGCATGTAGCCAGTAAGAATGGTGTGATAGCCAAAAGTAGAGTTTGCATAGGAATCATGCAGTGAAACATGAAGGGGTTGTAGGTAACTGATATGGTTGGAATGGGAAGCCTAGGTATGAATCAAAGAAGGGGCGACCTCCTTGGGCTCATTAAAATGCATAATGAAATCATGACAAGGGAAGTGTGAGAGGAAGGATTAATAGCTGGTGTAGAAATAAATGCTTTTGGAATCAAATATCGGCTCCTCCAGTTGCAACTATCATGAATTCCTTGCCCACATGGGAAAGGCTTGGAGAGTGAAAGGGTTCACCTCTCCAGCTAGGAATAGAAATCATGGTTGATTCCTAGAATTTTGGTGGGATAACAAGTGCTTTGAGAACATGGAAGAGTTTTCTAGAAGATCTAAGTACAAAATCATGGTGTTTTAAGTGAGCAACACACAACCAATAGTCCAGTGATTGGAGTTGTTTGAGCTATTGATCAAATGGTATAGAAGGGACTTAAACTGGGATAGTTTGGTCAAATGGTAGAGGGATCGATGGGGTGAGGAGTTGCAATTCAAGTTATTAGCAAATGGGTACTTCTTAGTAATTATTCTAACACAAACTTAGATAAGAGAGGAAATTGAGAATGGGATTTGGGTAATGGATGGATGTGGCTTCTACATCTGTATGTGGGAAACTAGATTTGATCCATACTATCATAACATGGAGAAAATTCAAGATTGGTTCAAATTCCTAAATCTACCATTGGAATTTTGGGAACCTAAAACTTTAGAGGATATTGGGAATCAATTGGGAAACTATATCTACATAGAAGAAAGGTTAATTCCTAATGGCATGGGCTCACATGTTTGGATATGTGTAGAGAAAAATATTAATATCTCTCATTGGAGAAAGCTAGAAATCATTACAGAATGGGGAAAATGGAGGTAGAGCTTAACTTTTGATTTGTGCCCTAACAACTACAGGGTGAAGGTTTTTGGTTTAAGAAGCCTTAAGTAGAGGGTCGAAGCTAAACATGTGGTTGTGGTGGGGTAGCTTTCTAATATGGAAAAGAATGTCAGTCTAATAGGAGAAGCAGTAGAATTGAATTCAAACCAAATGGATGAAGAAGTGCAAGCTCAAGACCTGATGGATGAGCAACCAATCAATGGCCATAGGAGAAGATTGAGAAAAGGGTTGAATTGAATACAAAAATATTAAAAAATTTAGACTTGATTGGTAACAATTTCAAAGAAGAAGATTTTGATTCCTTAATTAAAGTGGGAAGTGAGCTTCTAGAGTTAGCCAAGGAAGCTAAAGGAGGCTATTGGTGGAGAATTGTGACTCTGAAGGCCTAGAAGAAGAATGGGAGACCAGTCCAGACTTGAAGGCTATAGGTTTAGATAAAGAGGATGGGAACTCACTCCAATAGAAAAAAAGATAAAACCATGGCTTATCCTCAGAGGGAAGAGGGAAAATTGGGTATATGACAAAGAGATGCAATCATAAAATTTCTTGATTGTGGCAAAAACAAGGAAGGATCCCAAATCAGGGAAAATGGAAGCTTGATTGGAAGGCAATAGGACAAAATAAAATAAATGAAATGCTCAAGATAGAGAAGGGGGACCTGCTTCCTAAGGAACAATGAGGCTAATATCCTAGAATATTAGGGGCTTGAATGCCCCTAATAAAAGATCCTAATTTGATGTCAATTGGAGGTGTCTTAGGCTGATATTTTTCTAATTCAAGAATCAAAACTAACTCAATTGGAGGTGGATCATTTTTCTTGCAAGTTGAAAATATGGCACGAATGTTGGTGGTGAAGGTACATGGTCATTTTCCAAGACCATAACTTTGTGGAAACCAAAAAAAGTACTATTAAAAAAGGTTTAACATTTGATTACCTGGGTATGTGCAGGATCATCATGGAAAAAATAGGCCCTTAAATGGCAAAAAATTTAGAAAAATCAGAGTTAGGTAACTTGACATAAAAATTTGAATAAGTTATCTATATTATTTCAAAAATATGTAAGAATAGAATCTGTAGCAAATTGAATGTAGTTTCTAAACTACTAGGTTTTTTTTTTTCAAAAAAATCTATTTAGTGAAAATTTGAAATTTCAATGCAATGGTACTTAAATTTCAGGGGAAAAAATAAGAAGTAGGTGTCTATCGACCACCTAACCACAATAAAATGATAATTATTTTTTATAATTTTTTATATAAGTAGAGGACTAATTCCCCTATGTGATGTATTTTTTTTTGTAATTTTTTTCCAAGTAAATAATTAATTATAATTTTTTTATTATAAATTTTAAAAAAATTTAAAAACTTATATGTCTGACCACCTTAACTTGGTCAAAACTTAATGAAATTCATTTTTTCTTTTTTTAATCCTATAGTATGTGAAGCATTCAATGTGACGCATTTTTTGGATTCAAAAAATATGATACCATTTGAAGGCTATAGATTTTTTCAATTAGCCTATCAATTAGGACTTTAGTCATAATTTCAATAGAAAATGAATAATAATTACTTATTAAATTCAAAGTAAAGCATAATTTATATTGATGGAAAGCTAAGAATCTCCTTTAAAAATCCTTTTCATTTCATCAATTTTGGGTAAAAAATAGTCGTCAGCCACATACCCATCATATTGCCACATTTTGGCCCATGATGATCCTGCACATACCCACCTGCAAGGTTAGGAGCCTAACATTTGATTTATGTTTTCATTTAATAAATTTTTATTGTCTAAAATTTTATAGTAAAAAAAGAGAGGTCTGGAGAGAGTTAGAAATACAATGCAACAATCCAGCATTTAAGTTTTGTATTTTGAGGGTGATTTCAACATAATTCTAAGGGATGAGGATAAGTTGGGGTGTGAGAAGAAAGCTTCAACAACAGCTAGATTTTAAAATAATTTTAGAAAGAAATATGCTTATGGGAATTAAAATGGGGAGCAAACATTTCACTTGGACCAATAGGCGGAAGGGGTTTTGCAACATTGTTGAGAGGCTAGATAGATACTTCTTTAAAGGAGATTTGGGATCATTCCCCTTCTCCCTGGAAAGCAACATTATGCCCATCTTTGTATTTGATCACTTTCCTATCAACTTATATATCTTAGGTGAAAGAAAATTGGCTATATGTCCTTTTATATTTAAAAACATTTGGTTTAGGGACCCAAGTTTCATCGACTTAATTTAGATTTGGTGGAGTGAATCTTAGCTGGGTGGATCCAAAATGCTCAATATGGTCACAAAGCTGAAGTTGAGATAAAAAAAAATTGAAGGTTTAGAATAGGTGCAATTTCAAAAATATTTTTGAAGAAAAGTGGAAGATAAAGGAGAGTCTACATAATCTAAATGAGAAAGTGATCATCAATGGTATGGAAAATGAAAACTATGAATTGGAAAAGGAATTGCTTAGCAAGCTTGAGGATATTAGAAGTTATGAATACAAATAATCCTCAAAATTATGAGAAATCTAAAAGTCAACCTCATTGAGAAAAGGCTATACAAGAAGAATATGACACATTAATTGCAAATCAAACTCTGTATTTAGTTCCTTTACCTCAAGATACGAATCTTGTTTCATTTAAATGATTGTATAAAAAAAAGTTCAATGCAAATAATGAGGTTAGAAAATTTAAAGCTAGATTAGTTGCTAGAGGCTTCTCCCAAGAGGAAGGCCTAGATTATAATGAAACTTTTGCTTCAGTAGCTAAAATGTCAACTATTAAATTATTTCTTTCTTTAGATTCTCATATGCATTGACCCATTCATCAAATGGATGGTAAAAGTGCATTTTTAAATGGTGACTTACAAGAAGAAATTTCTATGTCTCAACCTTTGCATTTTATTAAGTAAGAGAATGAGAACCTTGTTTGTAAATTAATGAAATCAATGTATGGTTTAAAACAATCTCCTGGAGAATGGTATTCTAAAATAATGTTTTCTTTCAATCTCAAGGTTTCTTTAGAAGTAAAATGGATCCAAACTTATATAATTTAAACATAGTGAATTTGATATTGTGATCATTCTTCTATATATTGATGATTTTATTATCACTTCTAGTTCTAAAAGTTGATTTATGATATTAATTCTAACCTTAATGAACAATTTCAAATGAATAATTTAGGCTTATTGCATTATTTTTTGGGTATGCAAATTTGGCAAAAACCTAAAGGTATTTTTCTTTCTCAACATAAATATGCTCAAGATCTCATAGATAAATTTAAAATTAATGATGAAAATTATGTTTCTACTCCTTGTGAATAAGGAACCAAATTAATGGTTGATATGGAAAATTTATTTGTTGATCCTACTTTATATAGGAAATTAGTCAGAAATTTAAATTACTTAACACTTACTAGACCTGGTATCTCTTACAGTGTTGGTTTAGTTTCTAGATACATGTCTAAACCACAAGAAACTCATTTTAAAGTTGATTTTTTTTTTAAGATATGTTAAAGGTACTCTTAATCTTGGTCTCTTTTATGATGCAAATTGTGAATTTTATTTGAAAATTTATACTAATTTAGATTTAGGATGCAATCCCAATTATGGGAGATCCACTTGTGGTTATTGTTTCTTTATTGGAAACTAGTTCAATCTCATTGAATAGTAAGAAGCAACAATCTACATCTCCTTTCTCTACAGAACCAGAATATAAAGGTTGTACAAATACATCGAAAGAAGCATTGTGGTTAATAAGACTACTTGAAGAGTTTGGTATACCTAAAAATAATTCTACTCCCTTATATTGTGATAATCAAAGTGTCATTGCTTTGGAAAAGAATCTCATATTTTGTACAAGGACCAAGCATAGTTCTCTTAAACATCACTTCATTAGAGAGAAAATTGAAGAATTTTTTTTTCTCTTTTGTATTGTAAAGGTGGAGATCAAGTTGCAGATATTCTCACCAAATCTCTTTGTAATGATACATTTCTCCATCAATGTAAACTACCCTAGTAAAGCTTAAGGTGATGTGTTAGAAATTAATATTTACTTAGGTGGAGATTATTTTTATTAATTTTTATTATTTAAATACTTGTAGGAATATTCGAAAGGAATCCCTACAAGTCTTTTGTCTTATTTGAGTATTATCACATATTTTTGGAGGATTATTAAGGCTTAGGTGTAGCCTCCTCATGAGGATTTTGACACCTTACACACACATAGGATAAAAGGTGGCATGAATAGACATGGGAGTTTTCTCACCTCTATTTATTTGAGGTGTTTCTCTCATTATTCACATCAAGAATTCTATTTTTGAGCTCTCTCTCATTCTCTCATTGAAATATTCTTTAGGCTTTATGCCATCTTAATAATATAGGGGGTTTTCTTTGATTTTCCCCCCTTGAAAAAAAATGTGTCTTCTCTTGGATGTTGATGTGCTTACTCATGTTTCTCATCTTGATGGTAACCTTTTACTTCAAACAATTTCTCTTAGATTATTGATTTTTATTTATCTTATTTATTTCATTTATTATTCCTTTCAAGAATTTTATTTGGAACAAATAGGCTTTGATATTTTTTATGGTTGCTCATTTAAACCCGCCAATGCTGGAAGATTAATCAATGCCAAGGCCCCTTCTTGTTGTTTTCCAATGGTAAGCAATTTTTTAGGACTTGCAAGTCTACCAATGATATTTCCATCAATATTCTCTTTCTAAGTCACCATATTTTGTCTATCATACTAGGAATATTTTGGCCAAGCAGTAAATATTCCACCATTGATGTCATCATGGCATCATGCTGAAACCAATAGTATGGTCTGGACCCTTTGACTTTCCCTCTTAGTCCTAGTTTTGTCTAAAAGAGGGGATTTTGGATCTTTAGCATAACTTGGATGTACGGTGTTGAAATTTGGTTAACAAGATATCATTGGAAATTTTGTTCAAAGAATTTTCTAGTTGTGTAGGTGGATTTCTCATATTTTTCTATTGGTGCATTCTACTGCCTATAAAAAAAAATGCATTGTTTTCAATTTCAAACTCATAATTTTTGACTATTTCCTTCCTTTGGCATGATTCTTATGGCTTTAGAAAGGTCCATCCAAGCTCTTTGAGGCTATTCATCCACTTTTTCATGATTTTATTCCAAGTACATTATATTGATCTTTTTGTTTTTTCACATTCTAGCAAATTATTTGGACATTTTAGCTCTTGGAAGCTTTCTTTTTGTGTGGTATGAATTATTTTGCACTGTTCTACATGTATTTCAAGTATTTTTTCCTATTAGGCATTGTATGCATCTTTTGAATACACTCTCTTTTGTAGATGCATTGAGATAAAGTTCCATTGCAGTATATGCTATTTGGGGATTTTACACATCTTTTTATGCCTTCTATTGACTTGCAATACATTGTAAAGTGTTATGGGGGGTTGTGTAGTGCCTTATTTTTTGCATCACACTTTTGCCAAGTGAAAGTCCCTTCCATAAAAATATTGAAGCCTTGTTATTATTTCCTCATACATATGTTTCTTGTTTTGCACACCATTTTTTCAATTGTAGGGACTTTCTTGTTCATGTTCAGATGTTGTTTCTTCTCCTTCATGAACTACTTGGTGACATATCATTTAAGTGGATCTGTTAGCTCTCCCTTGTTAACATTATGGGTAGTTTTTACTATTAGTGTTAATGCGTCCTTAGTTTTTCTAGTGAGTGAGTTATGTATCTAGTTTTTGTTCCCATGTACAAGTCAGGTGTAGCAACTAGTTACCCATGCATTTGGTGAGATAGAGAATTTACCATATAGAAACTCTTGTATTAATATTTTTGGAGGTGACCTTCTATTTTCACTTGATTTATTTGTATAAAATATTGATACTTGTACTTTTGAATCGTAGTTTAGTCTTTGCATGGTTGAGTAGTGTTCATGGGGCCACTCGTTTAGAGTCATGTTCCATATATATATTTGGCTATTAGATGTTTGTCTTTTTTTTCCATATGCTCATTGTTTGAGTAGTTTCATTGGGAGAACTCACAATTTATTTTTTCTTCTTGATCCTAATATTTAATTTGTTTCTAGGAGAGTTTCTTCATTCACAACATTATAGAAGTCATCATTTAGTAGATGTTTGTAGTTTCTTCATGCTTCAATGATGTTCTTCATGTTCATTTTTCTTTTGAATTTTTTTTGGGGGCTTCTTATTATTTTATTTTATTTTCCTCTTTTTTGGAGAGGAGTTTTCTACCACTGGGTTTTTCTCCTTTTCTCCATTTGTGAGAGACTTCTTTTTACATGGGTACCTCATCAGGCCTTAGTTGTCAATACCTATTCTTTGCATTTCATGCATTCACATTTATATGTTTTATCTAGTCACTAATTTCCACTTAATAGGGGTGTTGGATTAATTTAGTACTTTAATTCTTAAGCTTACTTAGGCCATATTCCTTTTGGTGTCCAAAATCATTTGATGAGGACACATGTCATGATCTAGTTATATCCTCACCTAGGGTTTCTTTAGGGTTTCTCTTTTAGATTTTGTATTTCCTATGTTAGGATTCATTATATCATCATTCATTATTTAGGATTTTTTTATAATCAATATGATTCATCTTTCTAGGTCAATTTTTTTTGGAATCCATAGTCTTTCTATTTCCCTTATGCATGACAAGCATTTGAATGCACTTTAAGATCTTTGAGATTTGTGGGGTTGAGGGATCACCTCCAACATATATAGATTTTACTCATGAATTAAATTGGGATTTTTCTTCATAATGTTATCAACAATTAAAAAGACGTAAATGATAAAATCTAGTTTTTCAACACTAGATAGAAATGAAGGGAAGCAATCAATTTTGGATATTGATTGATGTTTATCATAAAATTACAAAACAAGAGAAAATATTGAATCAAATTTTAGAATGGTTTCAAAATTATAAACACTAGATAGGAATGAAGGGAAGCAATCAATTTTGGATATTAATTGATGTTTATCATAAAATTATAAAACAAGAGAAAATATTGAATCAAATTTTAGAATGGTTTCAAAATTATACATATTTTTTGATAATGGTTGGAGTTTTTTTATATTTTCTAGTTTGGTCTCTACTAGTCTACAAAGAAATCCTCCTGAACCTCTATGCCACTTGACAGTTATATTTTTGTAGCTAGAACTATAAATAGCTATAATATTTGAAAGGAAAATTAAAACCATAATAAAATATTCCCACATCACCCCAAAGGAAAAAATATGCAAATAAGTATTAATAATCTCAAATGAAAAGTAAGATAAAAATAACATCAACATGACACAAAAATACCCTAAGAAAAATATCACGAAGGAAAAATATAGCCTCCAAAAGAACTCAAATACTCAATATATTATCTCATGAATAAATTGTATAATATATTTGTGGAGTATTCATAAAAGGATTTTTGAAATGTCAAAATCCCCAATTGCACTCCATGCAAAAAAGAAAATGAAAATCATTCAACCATATATACCAACACATGATTCCTATACTCACATATGTAATTTACAAGGGATGCTCAATACACTTTAGCGAACAAGACAATGGTTATGACAATAAACCTCAATAAATACTCTTGTGCTTTATTTTATAGAAACCAACTTGTACAAAACCACCAAGTGGTATTACATAAGCCATAGGCCACTAAAAATATAATATTATAGTGCCATGTCCCTCTCATTAACATTTTGGTGGTATTTTTTCTTCTTTTTACTAGGTTTTCCCAATGCTAAATATTTTCCCAATGTCTAATTAATATTAAATATTTATCTCAATATTATAGTTAACATATAAATTATCCTCGAGAATGTTTAACCCATGTGATACATGTATCCCTAAATTCCTTATGTGAACCACAAGTAAATATTATATTTTTATTATTAGAATTATAAAGAAGAGTAAATTTTAAACTCTAAGTGATAATTAATAGATTCTTATTTTGAGCTCAACTATTGTAATGAAAATTATATTTTTTCTCTGCTAACCTAATGCAAACACACTTTAACTTTTATAGAATGTAATAAATCTCTATTGTCTACTGAATATTTTAGGGAACCTATCAAGTTTTTAGACCTATGCTCAAGTGATACGTTTATACAATCACTTTGTTAACCTATATTTGAATAATAATCTAAATATTTTAACCTAATATGTGGTGTAATGAAATTGATAATGAATAACTAATGTTGAATAAACCACATATTAGGTCAAAATATTTTAACTTTAGAAGGAAGGAAGTTATAAATTTCTTTTTCATTACTTTAGTTAGATCTATAATGATTCTACCATTACAAATTAGAGGCTAATATTAATACATTATTATTAACCCATCTTTTCTAATTAAAATAATTTTTGTTTAACTCAATGTTTTATTAATTTTTGCTTTAATTATTATTTTCTAGTATGTATTAATCATATATTACAAATTTATTTCATATCTATTGTGATGTTACATCAATGAGTTGTTTATGGAGGAATAAAAATATTGTTAGCCCTTCAATTTATTGATGAAAATAAATTTGAGTATTTTGTTTCATGTTGATACAAATTTATTTTACAACTAATTGGAATCTATAAAAATGGGGGTGAGTTAATTAAGTGCTACCACAACCACTTTCAAGCTATTCCATTCAAGGATAACCCTAGAGATCTCAATCCAAAACAGAAAGAGATCTTGCAATAGAGTTGTCCTAGAGGGTAAAAGTAGACTAATAAGGGGTTCACCACCAAGTTTAGACTTGGAAAAGATAATAAAATGCAAGATGCAACACTAAACCTTAATTTAATGCAATACCCTATAAAATGACCTAGAAAAGTAAATGAAAAACCACAAAAAACTACAAAAAGGAAGAGGTGCACCTAAAAAATCTGGAAATGACTGGAAGGAAGTATAGAACACTGTAAATTCTACTTTTATTTTTGATAGAGGCTCATTTTCTTGGTTGGGTGAATCGGTCCAAAAACTGGGTTTCTATGTGGGAACAAGAATCTTCCAAATGGGTATCTGAATCTGCAAAAGTCTAAAATTTGACTAGAACTGAGACTCATTTTCCAAAAGTGGTGAATCAATCCAATTCAGATTTTTTGAAGCTTCAAAGACTAATCTTATTCTTTTCTATCTGCTCTATCCTTCATGATTTATTTATGGATCTGAAACCATGATTTTCAACCTATAGTTATTCTCCAAGGTTCTCTAAGGCTTGATGACAACTTTGACAACTTTGAGCTCTTGACAACTTTTCTCGAATCTTGATCCTTAGGAAATCTGCAACCTAGACCTACAAATCACACACAAAGGAGAGGGAAAATGTTTTTGGATTAGTGGATAGGTGTTTTCCTTGGTCAAACCCCTTGTTGGTAATTAAAGATTGAAATAAAATGAGATATGAATGGAGAATGATGAATGGACAAGATGTGATGTTGTAACTCACCAAACCCTAGCAATAAAAGGTAGTAAACATGTATGAAGTGGCTCAAATGGATGTAGATCTTGACTCTTGCTTGAAGAAGATAGATCTTGAATGAAATGCTAGCTTGAATCATAAAACACTACACCACCATTGTTAGCTCAAAAACAAACATGATGCATGAAATCTTTGACATGATGGTTGATGCTTGAAGAATGCTCTAAAATGATAGAAAATATACCCTTGAATGCTCTTGAATTCTCTTGAATTCTCTTGAATTCTCTTTTGAACTCAACTTTTCTATTAGAATGCTCAGTCAAATTTGTAGGTCAAAAATGAATGAAAGAACCTTGTATTTATACTCAATTATGCAAGAATTCTAAAAATTACAATACTAAAGCTAACATCAGATCTAGGAGAATAAAATCCCACCAGAAATTTGAATTACTTTTGATTTTGGGCCACACGAGGCTCATTCGCCCAAGGTGGTGAATGAGTCCCACTAGGTTTAACTTTTGGGACCAAATTTAAAAATGCTTAGAAGGGTGTGAAACTAGGTTTGGGACCAAAAGATATAGGTGGGACCCATTTTCCCAAGGTGGTAAATGAGTACTGAATCACTATATCTAGTCCATTCAAACCTTAAACATCTGAATTATGATTGGGTGATGATTGGTGTCAGTATTATCCTCGAAAAGATGCAATAAATGAGGCTTGTGCATGCAAAATAAAGCCAATTAAAGAATAAGAAATCCCAATTATCAATGACAAGCCTAGAAAAGTGTGAAATTGTGTTACAACACTTTGCAACACTCGAAATAAGGCGGGATTAAGATACATTTTGATTTAGTTATTTGATAAAACCTTAGAAAAGTGTAAAAGTGTGTTACAAAATTTTACAACACTTTAGCAAGGTACCATTTAAATTAATTAGTTCACATGGGCCCAAGACCTAACATGAATGTGTCAACCACATTACAACACTAAATCAAGTCAATATTAAGCTTAATTCACAAGATGGCCCAAACAAGCAAGGAAAAGTAGAAGGGATACTTTTTTCATGACTACATTTAGCGCCCACTTTAGTGAGAGGATGAACTTGCTTCAAACTCACACTAAACTAGAAAAACACACATCAAGAGGGTTCCAAGTGTACCAACACAAGTAATATGGTACGACAATGATCAAGAGGGGTGATCAAGCCCCCAGGATCAAGATTTCATAGCAAACCAACATAAGCACAAAACAACACACATGAGAATAATATAAAGAGAAACAACAAATCACAATCATGCATTGTCAAAGACAAAAAAAAATAAAAGGTAAAATATAAAAGATTCGGATCAAGCTTTGACCATTTGTTTATCATGATGTGGATCAGATTTGGGTTATTTGTTCAAAAAATGAATACTCACTCTATGGCAATGAAAATCTTGGTTATCTACTTGGTGAGAAACATACACTCATAGTTGATCTGCACTCACACACACACGTGAGTGGCTATGGGGAAAGTCATGCCTCAATTGGGCTTCTTGCTCAAACCATACCAAAGTTATACCTCCTGATAATTTTAATAAGATGCCAAAAAATGGTTTTCAAGCTTCATGAGACAAGAAAAAATTTGTATTCTTGGAGCTCATGAATAAAAAAAATGGCTCCATGGGCATGCAAGTTGTGTTATGCAAAGTGGCCATATAAATGCAAAATGCAAAATGAAAAATAGGAAATTTTCAAAGGAGTCTTGCTTAGTTCATGTGAGGTCTTTAACTTAGGGAACATTATGCCTAATGTCTCCAAGAGAGTACCAATCAAATAATAGAAAATTAAAAACTTAGGGGATGCAGTGTGTCAGATCAAGCCACTAAGAGGAATGTAATATGCTAAGAGAGATCACTCTCTTGAGGGACATCACACCCAATGTCATCCAAAAAGTGAACAAAACATCATATGAAATGAGAAGGCTACACCATCAACCATGAAAAGAAAAATGCAAAAGCATAATGCCAATGTATGCCCCCACTTTAAACAAATTGCTAAACACCATGATGTGATCAATTACTTTAAAGTAGAAAATGGTAAATGCTAACAAAGAAGACATGAGAGCTAACTTGGAAATCCCTATTCCAAGTTATATGTTTCTAGAAAGTAAAGCCACACCATGCAAGAGAAAAATAAAAGAGAGGGGTTTCCCCCAAAATGAGAATACCAAACACATAAGGGATCTATGGATTTGGGGTCAGTATGTTCTTGTTGTAATATTTTTAAGAGAGCTTGGAACTGTCATCATTCCCCAAATACACATAGAACTAGAAGAATGACACAAAGAGAGCGAAAAAAATAAAAAATCCTTTTGGGTCAACATGAAAGAGACATGAATGTCTTGATGCCTTGGATTATCTCCAAAAGGAAAAAATAAGACAAATGAAAATGATAAAGATAAAAGAAAAGCTTTGGGTCAACATGAAAGAGACATTAATGTATTGATGCTTTGTGTCATCCCCAAAAGGAAAACACAAGACAAATGAAAAGAGAAAAGAGAAAAGATGGAAAGATGTACGACAAAGAGAAGAATGAAGGTACAAATAGAGGAATGTCACAAAGAGAGAGAGAGAACATCAAAAAAATGTCACGGGGGATCACATCCCTCACATGAAATGACACAAAATAAAATGAAAAATAAATAATTTAAAAGACTAGTAAGGCACAATTGAGTCAACCTAAAGTAGGTCATCCACCTCCCAGTCATGTTCATTATATACTAGAGGTGGGCAACTAGACAAAGGGACAATATCTAGTGTCAAACTAGGGTCGTGACCAAGTTAAACATTATTTTTAGGAGAATTTTTGTTTAAGATCATGGAAGAGGAATTTTTTTTATTCAATTCATTATAAACCTCTTCATCAATTTTGAAAATCTCATCATCATCATCCAAATTAATCACAATAGGAGGTCAAATGATAATGTCCATGGAAGAGTTCAAGTCTTGTTGTGGTTATTGTATTGTATTTTTTTGTTTCAGTAAAGGGGAATGCTCATCATGCATTGCTTTAGTCAAGTTTGGTTTCCAATTTTCTTTGTCTAATTCTACATGTAACCTGTGAGCAAGAGCACGATGTCTATGCCTATGCTTTCTAGCACCTTTGTTTTGTTTAGTTTTGTTTTCAAGTTGCATTTATGTAGGATCAGATTGATCAACCATAGGTTGGTTTTCTTCCCTAGGAGGAGGAATGGAAGGAACCATGGGAGGTTGTTTGACCACTTTCCCTTTGAATTTGTAAACCTGTTTTATTCTAGGAGGTGTGACAGGGTTATTTTCATTGTCTCGTGGTCTTTTGTAGGATGTAGGTGAAGTTTTCTTCTTAGGTTGGTTTTGGTCATTTTTGGATTTTTCGAGGTTCAATCATGGTTTCGTCAAGGATGGTAGGCTTAGTGGTAGGTGAAGACATGTTTCAGAGGGATAATTTTGCTATTTTTTTCCTTGAACTTTTTATAGGACAAGAAAAAGAAGTCTTGTCAGGGTTTTATAGGTTTCATGGGATCAAGCCAAAACAAATCTAAGGAAAAGTTACCCTTAAAGGACAACGGGTTAAAGCCACTGTGATGGACGATGAATACTTCATTGTCAAAGGGAAACTTTAAACATTTATGCACAATCAAATGTACAAATTTCATGGAGCGAAGCCATGGATGGCCTAGCTTCACATGAGATTGGTTTGACTACGGGATGATGGAGAATGAGACATCTAATGTTTTTGGTCCTGTTTGAGGTGATCGATCCCATAATAGGGAAAGAAAAAAAATTCTATGTCTTGATCCATGCTTTCAGTTTATCATATATGTCTTGATAGAGCTCATTCAAGAGTAATAATTCCTCGGTGATCACTTTCTCTCCACAGGCAGGATCTATTAGTATCCCATTAATGGGCTTGTCATAGATACAATTGGCTATGTAAAGAGAACCATCAGGTGCATGTTTAATTATATCCTTGGAGGAGAAAGAAATGTCAAGAAGATTGTTAGCTCAACCCTTACGAGGAATGACATATATCACTCCTACCATGTCATCCATAGGATCATTATCTATAGGATCATGTTGAAGAAAATCATTGTTATCATCATTTGTGTCAACATTCATCACATCATTCATTTTGGTTTCATTGGCTTTGAAAAATGAAATACTATGTTTTGGCATGGGGTTGGTGAAGATTTGCAAGTATTGGTTAGAAGAGGCAATGGACTTATTTCCTTGATAACTAGCACCTCCAATGGAAAGATGACCAAAATCAATGAGGTCTTGCACAAGATATTTAAGATGCTTACAATTTTTTATATTGTGTCCATTTTGTCAGTGATAATGGAAATAGGAATTTTATCTAAAGCTCAGGGGTAAAGGATTATTAGGATCGAGTATTTTGATGGGAGGAAAGGTAATCATTTGTTGTTCTAAAATTTGGGACATTGTGTTATGAAGGGTATCAAGTAAGGGAGTGAAATGTCTTTTCAAGTCTCCATAGCTAAAGGTTATCATGGCTTTAACAACAACTACTCGGTTATTGACATTTTGAGTTTTTTGTTGAGGGGGATTAAATTGAAGGAACCATTTTTTTCTATTTTCTAATTGCTTGGGAATTGTTTTGGTTTGCGGGCTCAGATTTCTCAGTTTCGCTAGAAGTAGACTGTCTCTTGACTACTAACCAAATTTTGATAATCACGGAGGGTAGTACACAAGTGCATGAAGGATGGGAATTTCATCTTGGTAAGCTTGTCTTAAATCTTTCTTTGCAAATTTTCTATGTTACATCTTTTGTAGGTGAGGGTCAGGAACCTTGACATTGACTTGGGAATAAAATGATTGATATCATGAGATAAAGTTAATTATCTTTTCTTCTTCTTTTTTCTTTCATCTCATAAAATTGGTCAAGGTCATCTTAGGATTCATGTGCACTTGGAAATGGTTTACAAATGCATCTTTAAAGGACCTAGGAAAAATCTTAGCCAAAATTTTATCATCAAGGACAAAGTCACTACATAAGGTGGTATAAGCATTAACATGGTTAGAAGCATCTCCCTTCCCTCCATATTTCTCAAATCTAGGCACCTCTACACCTTTTGGAATTAGTGTTCATAATATATCCAAGGATGATGGACTTATTTTGACATAATATGTAGGTGGGCCATTTTGGTTTTGGTTGATGGCGGAAACCTACTTTTGAAGGGATGAAACGGTATGGAAGAGTTGATTTAGGAGAGGGTCATTGCTTGAATTATGAGATGGAAGTGAAAATGGTGAAGGTGTGTATGTGTTCAAAGGACAAGTGAATGGAATTATTATAGGTGGTAAAGTGGTAGGAGAAATGATGTGCGATGTGACATAGGAACTAAGGATGCTAGCAGAAATACACAAGGAAGGAATCACATTACTAGTTGGTTGCATTGTTGTTGTGAGTTGAGGATTGGTATAGGTACGTATTGAGGCAATTGTTGTGGGAGGAGGAATTTGAATTCCTCTGGATTGTGACCTTTCTTTTTGATAAATGACAACTAGTGGTTGGGGGGAGGTGTTTTCTAAAGATTTGAACTATGTTTTTCATAAGGTCAAGTCCATATTCACTTTCAAGAATGCAGTGAATGCTATCTATAACTTAGGGATGGAAATAGTTGAAATGTTGTCATTTTGCACTTGATGTTGTAATTTTGTTTGGCCCTCATGAATTTGCATTATGTTTTCTTGTGGGACACTATCATTCCTTGTTTTAGCTTGCATACTACTTGAAGGCAAAGAGTTGTCAAGGATATTGTCCATACCTAGTGTACTAGCGTCAATACTAGGAGTGGAAGAGTGAGACCACTCAAGATCCACAATGATTATAGTGCTATCATAGGATGACATGATTCTCAAACTTTTTCTCACTATAGTATTATCAATAGGACACCAAATACTCATACAAGGGTTACTAAATGCAAAATGAATGCAAATGCAATATAAACTAAGCACAATGAAATGCTTATAGTAAAAATTATGGAAATTGAAATAGAAAGGAAATAAAAAAAAAAACTTCAGAAACAAAGCCTTAAATTCTAAAAAATGTAGTGTAGAATGTACATGGGGACTAATTCACCTAAGGTGGTGAATGAGTCCCAATAGGGATTTTTTTAGAAAATTTTAGAAATTTTTAATTATTTTTTATGATTTTTATGTTTTATGATCTGTATGTGAAATGAAAATGTATATTTTTTTCATTTTCAATGAGATTAGATGCAAAAATGCAGGCTATATGAGCTTTCACTAATGCATAATTTGAAACCCTAAAATGCAAATTAACTAATGCAAATCCTAATGCAATGTTAATGCAAGCTAGATCTAGGATGATAATGCACTCTAAATCGTAATTATAATGTCCTAAATGCAAGTTCACCAAAATGGAACCTCTAAAAATGGAGTGGTGCTAATTAATTGCTATCACAACCACTTTCAAGCTATTCCATTCAAGGGTAACCCTAGAGATCTGAATGCAAAATAGAAAGAGATCTTCCAATAGGGCTATCCTGGGGATTGAAAGTAGACTAATAAGGGATTCACCACCAAGTTTAGACTTGGAAAAGTTAATAAAATGCAATATGCAACACTAAACACTAATTCAATGCAATAACCTATAAAATGACTTAGAAAAGTAAATGAAATAGCATAGAAAATTGCAGAAAGGAAGAGGTGCACCTAGAAAATTTGGAAATGAATGGAAGGAGGTTTGGAAAACTAGAAATTCTACTTTTATTGTTGACTAGGACTCATTCACCAGGCTAGGAGAATTAGTCCAAAAACTAGGTTTCTGTGTGGGAACATAAATATGCCAAATGGGTATCTGAATCTACAAAAATCTAAACTTTGATTGGAACTGGGACTCATTTTCCACAAGTGGTGAATTGGTCTAGTTGGGCTTTTCTAAAGCTGCAAAGACTGATTCTACTCTTCTTTGTCTATTTTTTCCTTATTGATTTCTAGATCTGAAACCCTAATTTGTAACCTGTAGATCTTCTCCAAGGCTTTCTAAGGCTTTGTGACAACTTTGAGCTCTTGAAAACTTTTCTCCAATCTTGCGCCTTAGGAAATATGCAACCTAGACCTTGAAATAGGACATAAAGGAGAGGGGAAAATGTTGTTGGGTTAGTGGATAGGGGTTTTCCATGGTCAAACCCCTTGTTGGTAATTAAACCTTGAAATAAAATGAAATATGAATGGAGAATGATGAATGAACAAGATGTGATATTACAACTCACCAAACCCTAGCAATAAAAAGCTACAAAAATGTATGAAGTGGCTCCAATGGATGTAGATCTTGAATCTTGCTTGAAGGAGATAGATGTTGAATGAAATGCTAGCTTGAATCATAAAACCCTACACCACCATTGTTAGCTCAAATCAAACATGATGTATGAAATATTTGACATGATGGTTGATGCTTGAAGAATTCTCTAAAATTCTTGATAATCTACACTTGAATGCTCTTGAATGCTCTTGTGAACTCAACTTTGCTATTAGAATGCTCATTTAAATTGCTAGATGAAAAATGAATGAAAGAACCTTGTATTTATACTCAATTATGCAAGAATTCTCAAAATTACAACACTACAAGCTGACATCAGATCTAGGAGAATAAAACCTTGCTATAAATTTGAATTGATTTTGATTTTGGGCCACACAAGACTCATTCGCCCAAGGTGGCGAATGAGTCCCACCAAGCTTAATTTTTGGGACCAAATTTAAAAGTTCTTAGAAGGGTGTGAAACCAAGTTTGGGACCAAAAGATCCAGGTGGGACCCATTTTCCCAAGGTGGTGAATGAGTCCCAGATCACTAAATCTAGGCCATTCAAACCTAAAACACCTAAATTATGATTAGGTGATAATTGGTGTCTAGATTATCCACAAAAGGATGCAATAAATGAGGCTTGTGACTACAAAATAAGGCCAATTAGAGCATAAGAAAGCCTAATTATTAATGAAACACCTAGAAAAATTTGAAAGTGTGTTACAATACTTTACAACACTCCAAATAAGGAAAGATTAAGATACATTTTGATTTAGTTATTTGATAAAACCTTAGAAAAGTGTAAAAGTGTATTACAACACTTCACAACACTTTAGTAAGGTACCATTTAAATTCATTAGTTCACAAGGGCCCAAAACCTAATATGAATTTTTCAACCACATTACAACACTAAATCAAGGCAATATTAAGCTTAACTCACAAGGAGGGCCCAAACAAGCAAGGAAAAGTAAAAGGGATATTTTTTTGTGACTACACTAATGTTGAATTTTAACTTATTATTAGTTTAAATTATTAAAGAATCCATGGTCTACAAGTTTAGTAAATAATTATTAAATCATAAAGTAACAACTTATCTTAAGAGTATCCATATGCATAAGCTTTGGTTAATCCATCTTGATATTCAAATTGCATTTCCTATAGTTTAGTCTCTAGGAGCACCCTCCTATGATTGGTAGATACTAAAGTGGAAAAGATTCATCCCTCTTGTTAATTAATAATTTATCATCCTCAATTTAATCATAGGTTTTTCCTATTAAATAGGTTTATTTTGATCCCTAGATTTAGATATTAAAGGTTTATCCCCTAGAAATATATTGGATTGACTTTATGGTCATGGAAATTATTCAATATAAATATAATTAATCAAACAAATATCCTAGAATGATTTATATAAGATTATGTTATTTTTAGTTTTCTAAAGTGGAGTGCTTCAAGAATACTATCTTTCAACGCATATGAATGTTGGGTGTGCATTTCTTTTGAATGGATGTGTATTGAATAGCTTTAAAAATACTAGGGCATACCAATTAGTTATGTAAATGTGTACCAAGTCAACTCATAATAGTTTTCTGCAAGGTATGAGAAAAAATATTTGAATTTAATATTTCTCTCATGTAAGATTAATCCCACATGACACAAAATTGATCCCAAACAAGGAAACATAATATCTAATGTGAGGAATGAATGCCTAGACATGGGGGTGTTAATTGGAATAATATATTGAAAATGTATGTGAATATATACACATGTAAATAAGATAGGTTCAAATATATGTAGTTGAGTATGAGTGAAGGATAAGAGAATAATGCCAACTTTATATATGAGTTTTCCATTTATTGATAAGTAAAACCATATTATTTTTGATAAAAGGGTAAAATGGGTTTTACAGGGACCCGAAACCACAAAGTTTACAAAAGAGAAGAGAGGACACAAAAGTCCCAACAAAAAGACCAGTTGTCCAAGAAAAGATCAGCAGCAACCACATGAGACAGTCCAGAAAGGACAAACCAAAAAGAACAGCACAAAAAACACAAAAACCCCAGCCATTAACTCAGAGTCTTGAGGATAGACTCTGTATCTGCCTCCAAATTCTGCATATCATTGACTCCCTTTTTAAAAATTTGAATCATCTTTGAAGTAGGAGGGACCTTGCACTTCAAATTGGCTCTGGTTCTTTTGGAGATGCCCGCATCTGTTTCCTAGCTTTTGTCCTCTATTTCCTCTAGATCCACCACTAGAGACCCCTGCTGGGTTTTATCTAACTTTTTTGTCATCGCATTAATGATAATGGCATTGTGTCTTGCCATTCGGTTATTTTGCTCAGCAACAGTTTTAATGGTATTCCTTATATTCTCAACCTTGGACTCAATATTTCTATTGTTGTGACCATGAACCCCACTATCCACATCTTTCTTCTCAATCTCTGCAATCTTAGCACACAACTCTTCAATCTTGCTTTGAAGGGCCCAATTTTTTATTTTCAGCTCATTAATTTTGATGAAAGTCCATTCCAAGAGTTTGAAGTGGGACTCAGAGTTGGTTTTGGCAAGGTTTAGAACATCCAAAGAGGGCTCCTTACCAAAATTAGGGCAAGTTTTCTCAGGGTTAGGAATGAACAGGGAGTCATTTTTAGCAAGTTTATCCTGCAAAGGTTCAGTGCAAAACTCAGTTTTGTTGGCATCAGACTCCTTTGAATCAGAGGAATCTTTGGAGTGGGACACAAGGAATTTGGTTTAGGGTTTCTTATCAAAAGAATTGTTCTTAAAGGAAGGGCTATCAGGCTCAAGCTTAGTCTAGGCTTTACCAGAGATGGGAGTAGGGTTTTTGTTCCCAGAAGGGCCAGCGTGCAAACTAAGGATATTTCTAGCTAGACTAGAGTTAGGTAGATACTTCGAGCCACTGGGCTCAGTGTCATCACTCTTAGAATTAGGGATAGTTTCCAAAATAGCGGGGGCAGGTAGATTTTGGACATGTTCAACAATCAACCTTATTAACCTAGTGTGCAGGATGGGGAATCTTTTAGGGTTTTTCTTATTATCCTCCAAGCTTTTCTTCAGGGAACAAAAAATATAATAGGGGAGAGAGACCCTAATCTTGTAGCGAAAGTGGTTGAGAAGAAAAAAATGGTAGCCATAAACTCTGGTGAAACACCCATCCACCGTAATGTACTCCATGATGACCCGTAGAACCTTTCTCCAAATGGCCTTTATGGTGTCTGCATCGAAGTAGTTGTTAGCAATTTTAACAAGACTTAGCCTGTCTTTGTCCTTTTGGGAAATCTGATCATGGCTTCATCAAAAAAAGCCCTATCCCTGAAGAACTTCTTCCCATCAGAAGATAAGCCTGTAACATCAGCGATTAAACTTTCACTGAGCTCCACATTCCTGCCAAATAGGGTCAAATTCCCATTATTCCAATTCTTACAAAGAGATATGTATCTTCCTAGTTAGAGCCATGTAGTTTCTCCAAGAAAGGAAGCAACCCTCCACTTTTAACCTTTTTCCAAGCCTTCGCATTTTTCATGTGTGTTTCATAGTTGTCCAACTCAATTCTCTTTCTGTCTCCACCACTTTCAACTGACACAGTGGAGTGGACCCGATTGATATTTTTACTAAAATTGGCCCCGCCAAATCTAACCCACAAAGCATGCAGAGCTTTCTTGCAAATTAAGCCACTGAGCTCGATCCCATACAATCTACTGATTGTGATGTGAAAGGTCCAACCTATCCTCATTAAAGGGATAACACGTTGCTTTTCCATGTGATTTATCATAATTTAATAGGGCATAGACATTAGAATTTAGATCACTAATATTAAGCCAGGTGCATACATCTTTACTCCTAACTCCTTCATTAGTGAAAAAATCTGCAACCACATTGACTTCTCTATAAGCATGTGAAATTTTAACTTTACCAAATTTTGCCAAAGTCAAAATGGAATCCCCAACCCATGATTTAATGGTCCATGAGGGGGGAGACTTACCACAAAGGCAGTCAATTATGTTTTTGGAATCTCCTTCAAGCCACATATTTTTAATGTTAAGACTTTAGGCTAAATTTATGATGTCAAAAGCTCAAGCAGCCTCCGCCAAATGATTGGTTTGGGAACCAAGAGGAGAGGCTGTCGCGCCAATGAAATTACCAAAGGAGTCCCTTATGACTCCACCACTGCCCGCTACCCCCGGATTACCTTTAGCTACACCATCAAAGTTAGCTTTGATCCAACCATTTGGCGGAAAAGACCAGCAAACTCCCTCTCTGTCCTTCTTGGCTTTCATCGTGGTGCTAGGAAATTCAAGACTTATGTTCCAATCCCTAGCAACAGTAATGTCATAGGATGAATTCACCATCTTCATGGACATGCTATCCTTCTGAACCAAGGCATTGAAATTTTCCTTCAAAAATCTGACAATTTTATCAAAGACAATATCCATAGATGTTTCTTTATCTCTATAAATTCTATTGTTGTGTTCTTTCCAGATGCCCCAAACCATGTGGGGAAAGGATAAATCCCAAAAAAGCCTAAGCAAAGGATTTCTAGTTGGGGCTTTCCATTGAGTGAAGAATTCTTCAATGGACGAAGAGAAAACCCAAGGAAGGTGCCATAACCTAATAATTTTTTCCCAAATAGAAGCAGCAAAAGAGCAATGAAGGAATAAATGACACAGACTTGGACTCCATCTTACAAAGAAAACATCTATTAGGAATTTAAAATCTGCGTTTACACAAGTTATCAATCGTGAGCACCTTGTTTTGGAGAAGGATCCATAAAAGATATTGATTTTAGGTATCAAGTGTTTGAATCAAGCTTTAGACCACAAAGGAGAGTGATCCAGAGAAGAAGTAATCCTAGCAAAGGCAGAAGATATAGAAAAATTGCTAGAGGGTTCATCAATCCAAACCACATGATCATCCAACTACTCAGAACTAAGTCTAACAGCCAGCAGAGAAGACTGAATAGGAGCCAAAGCCTGACTAACACTACACAAGTCCACCCAATTACCATTCGCTCTGTAGTCTTTCACATAAATTCCAAACCGTGCCTTACAAGTCTCTGCCCAATCACTAAAGGAATTTCTTTTTATCATGGGATCCTTAAAAAACCATCTGTCCTCCCAAAATCTAGTATGATAACCATTTCTCACTTGCCATCGAATACCATCATCCACAATCTTTTTTCCATTGATTATATTATTCCAGGATATAGACCCTCTGGGAAGAAGGTGGAGATCATTCTTAATAATGGAGGAGCAGTTGTTTTCCAAATATTTACTAGCCAGAATATCAATCCACTCCCCTGAAGATGAAGAAATTCTCTAGATTTGTTTAGCTAGGAGAATTTTGTTAACTGGTCTAATTCTTCTTAAACCAAGTCCTCCGGCCTTTTTAGGTCTGCAAACTAGATTCCATCCAATTAAGGGAAGTCTTTTTTTTTCCTCAACACCTGACCAAAGAAACCTTTTTTGAATTTTTTCAATGGCATCAGTAAATTTAGCAGGAATCTTAAATAGGCTCAGGGCATAGATAGGAAAATTTTGGAGAGAGGCTTTGAGGAGCTAAATTTTTCCAGCTTGACTTAGGAGGGCTTCTTTCCAACTGGCGAGCTTCTTGTTGAATCTTTCAACCAGCGAAAGCCAAAAAGACTTAGGAGGTTTCAAGCTTAAAGGTAAACCAAGGTAGGTGGCAGGAAAGGAATCCACCCTACAACCCAGAATCCTGGCAATTTTAGCTTGTCTATGATCCAGAGTGTTGAAGAAGAATAGAGAATTTTTTTGATTGTTGATTAGCTATCTTGAAGCTCTCTTGTATTTTTGAAGCAACTATTTATAGTTTTTCCTTCAGACACCGTGGCTTTATTCATAAGCATAGTGTCATCAACGAATTGTTGATGGGAGCACACCAGATTTCCTGAAGAAGGTTTGAGACCAAAAAGAGATTTAAAGTCAACTAGTTTTTTCAGATTACTGCCTAAACTTTCAGCCGTAATAGTGAATAAAATAGGAGAGATAGGGTCACCCTACCTTAGACCTCTGGTGCTCTGGAAAAAAGAGGTGGGGGAACCGTTGATCATTATCGATATGGAAATCATGGACACAAGTTGTTCCACCATTTGAATAACCCTGTTACAAAAAGCAAAAGCCTTTAAAATTTTAAATAAGAAAGTTCAGTCAACTCTATCATAGGATTTTGAGATATCAAGCTTTAATAAAAAGCCTTTAGTCTTTGACTTAATTAAGGAGTGAATATTCTCATGTATAGTAATAATAGAGTCAAGAATTTGTCTTCCAAGGACAAAGCCATTCTGTTGAGGAGAGATCAAGGAAGGAAAAAAGGTTAAAAATCTAGAGATTAAAACTTTAGAGATGATTTTGTATAACAAATTACAGAGACTTATAGGCCTAAAAGCCTCAAAATTATTAGCTCCAAGTTTCTTGGGAATAAGAACCAAGAAGGTAGCATTTAATTACTTTAGAAGACTTCTGGATCTAAAATATTATTTAACAACATTTACCACATCTTCTTCAACAATCTCCCAGAGCCATTGAAAGAAAAATAAAGGGAAACCATCAAGACCCAGAGCTTTACTCCTATCAAAGGAGAAGACATCCCTCTTGACTTCCTCATTGGTGGGGATAGCAGTCATAAAGGAATTAATTTCCTGGTTGATAATACTTGGTATAGCTTTGACTAACTGATCCTGCTTATTTTGGTTTATTTCATCACTTGCCGAAAGAAGATGTTTGAAGGAGCTCGCCTACTTTCTAATATCCTCCTCTTCATACCTAGTTCCGTTCACTTCTATTTGAGATATTTTGTTGACAACTTTGTGTTTTGAGGTTGATAGATGAAAGTACCTGTTGTTTCTATCTCCTGCAGATAACCAAAGAGCTCTAGATCTTTGTCTCCAAAACTCCTCTTCCTTTCCAATTATGTCATGCATCTTCGTAAGGATCTCATTCTCTTTTTCCTTAGTGTCATTCAATTAACCCTCCTTTTGTATTTTAAATTGAATTTCTCCCAGGTCCATCTAGAGATCAGTCTTAATCCTAAAGATGTTCCCAAAAGATTCCTTTTTCCAATTTTTTAAATTACATTTCACTTCCCTTAATTTTTTTTACTACTCTAAACATAACAGTTCCTTGAATTCTTATATTCCAACATTTCCTTATTTCCTCTTTAAGAGCAAGATGAGAGATCCACATTTTTTCAAATCTGAAAGGAATGTTCTTCTTTTTTATTGGATCCGCAGTGAAACTGATAGGAAAATGATCAGAGCCAATTCTTGTAAGAGCTTTAAGGGAGCAGTAATAATAAAAAAACCAATGATTAGAGATTAAAGATCTGTCTAATCTAACCTATATGAGATCCAACCCCTTTCTACGATTAGACCAAGTAAAGGAAGCTCCATGTAGATCCAGATCAATCAGCCCTTGATTATCAATGAAATTCTGAAGATCCTCTTTGCTCTCCAAGTTTATTTGGGATCCCCTAAATTTTTCTTCATTCATTAAGGGTGTGTTAAAATCCCCCATAACAATCAAAGCTTCTCTATCAAAAATCCTCCTAAAGGCAGCTAATTCCAGCCAAAAATATTTTCTCATTCCTTTCCATTAGGAGCATATATATTCACTTGAATCCAACTAAGGTTAACTATTATATGAGTAAATCTAGTGGCTATATGATTCATACCTTCCAATATCAGATCACCTTTGATTATGTGGCTATTCCAAAAAGTCACAATGCCTCCAGAAGCACCATTTGAATTATTACCATGGTTACTATTGTACTAGAAAAGTTTCATCTTTTCAATTTTCTCTTTTGACATTTTAGTTTCCTGAATTAAAAGAATATCCAGCTTGTGATCTCTAGCAAGATTGCGAAGAAAATCTTGCTTGTGGGGGCTATTGAGTCCCTTGATATTCCAGGACATAATCTTCATTAGATTCTGGAGGAGTTAAGACACTTTGGGATAGTTTTCTGAGAACCATCTGCAATATCCTGAAATCTATTTTGCACCCTTTTCTTTTTCAAAGATTTTTTGCCTCTTGAGTTATTTACTGCTCCATAGTCTGCCTTGACTCTTGATCTGGTAGAAATGCCACCTAGGGTCTTCCATTGTTTATTTTTTTCTTTCTTCTTCTTTGATATATTCTCATCTTTATCAGTCTCTTCTTTACTATCCATCTCTCTGTTGGACTCCCAGTCCTTCTCAGTTGGGATCCTTTGTTCCTAGGGTAATGTGTCCATATTACCATTCTCTTGAACAAACAAGATATTACTGGAAAGATCAGCTATGTGATCTAGATTTTCAAAGGAGTCCTTAACCCTATCTGGGAAGTTGGGATCCGTTAGGTACACAACACCCTAAGGGGGAAGGTTATCAAAAGATGGGGAGGGAAGACAAATATTCAATTCCAAAGATAAACCTTCACTAGGAATATCCTCCAGACCCGAGATCTCCTCATTTCTATCAGAAGGAACTGTCATTTGGGACAAGGAGATAGAGAGGTTCAAATCACCTTCTCTAGCCAGCGGTGTCTTCATTAGAATCCCTTTCCTTAAATGAAGGCATTTTAACAAGATTCATGTTAAGAGAATCATTAGGGATCTCACCTTTAGTCTCCATGACCACTTCAATCTCTGGAGAGATATTCTGAATATTGGACTCTTTGTTTACCAGATCCTGCTCTTTATTTTCCTTCCTTTCTCCTTCTGATTCATTCTTTTTTTTCCAAACCTTTCTTCCAAGTCTTGTTGGTTTTTCTATCTCTGAAGTGGCATTTAGGGGGCATTTTTTTGCCTAATGACCAGATTTCCTACACTTGAAACAGGAAAACAGGATGGTTTCAAACTCTATATTCTACACCCATGAGCCCAGTTTAGATTGGATCTCAATCGAAGATGGAAGATCTGCATCCTGGGAGAGTCCCACACATATCCTCGCAAAAACCAATCTTTTTCTAGCTGCTGTCATTGTGTCAATAGAAAGAAGTTCACCAAAGGAGCTCACAATACCATGAAAGATATCTTCACTCCAGTATTCCAAGGGCAGGCCTAGAAGTCTAACCCAAACTGGGACATTCTAAAAAATGGAATCCGATAGATCCAAGTTGGAGGACCACTTCTTTAGGGCCAGGGAAGATTTCCCTATCACCCAAGGACCTCCACTTCTAATAGCCATGATGTCCTCTCTACAAGTAAATTCAAACATGAAAAAACCCTTTGGAAGCGCAGCAACTGAGACTTTCCCATTGGTTCTCCATTTATTTTTAACAAACTACCTGACCACTTCAATATTTGGTCTAGGGCCCATAAACTTTCCCACCAGAGTTCGTTCCATTAGGGCTATATTATGGTCAATGAGCAGATCTGGAATAGAGATAGCAAACTTACCTCTATCTAGGGATGATATGTTTTTCACTGGAGGGAAAGATGATTTACCATTAGGTTTTACCCCAAACAGTGAGGTCTAGGGTTTGCGATTTCCTCCAATGCCGCCTGTGGTCCCCACTCCTCCTTTAGCTTTCTCGTTTTTACCAATGGAGGATGCAGTAGGTTAATCTCCAGACTTTCCTTTCCCCCAGGTTCCACCTGTATTTTGTTTCTAGAGTCCACATCATCCTAGTCATCCTTACCTTGCTTCTAACTCGACTCCAGCTCCTAATTCGACTGTAGATTTTTTGATCTTGCTCCATTTCCCTCTTCATTGCTTTGAATTTCGAAACTCCTTTTCTCCTGCCCGTGCCTGCGCTCGTGTTCTGCCATTACATAGCTATTGTTGTTAACTCATTAGATAGTAAAACCGTATTGTTATTTCATCAAAATAACTCCAAAAATTAATAAAACTTGACATAGATATGTAAATTTCATCATTACAAAACTATATAAATTTGAAACAAATTATACACATTCAATTATTCAAAAAATAAATCTAGTATAATATATACTTATGATTTTTTTGCTTTTTATTGTCAAATATAATCCCATGTATCTACATGTTAATAAACCTAAAACATAGATGTCAATCAACCACCAAATTGAATCTATTAATGCATTTTATATATTTATATAGAAAAGTTAACCATTAAAAATATGCCCGTACATCTAGTTCTTTTTAGTTATCTAGGTTTTCTTCGGCATGATCCTTTTAATGTTTGTTCATCTTTATTTTTGACTTGGTTCAACTAGACTTTGTGGATGTGCATCTTTATGACCCCCTTTTTTTTTTAATATTGTACTATCATTTTTTCAATAATTTTTTTTAAAAAAATCAATTAAGAATAAAATTCTTGTCAATACATTTTATAGTTATTAAATAACGTTTATTCAATTATTAATGTCGATTGAACCTTATTAAATTTTAGTTTATTATTACAAATATTAATTATATAAAATATAATGATATATATTGACAAAAGCAATGAAACAGAACACCACCTTAAGAAATCAAAAACAAAGTTCCTGTTATTGCATTTTATAGTTAACGACTGTAAATTACATAAATTATAGTGATATATGTCGACAAAAGCAATGAAACAGAAATCCACCTTAGGAAAGCAAACCGCGGGGAATTTTATTCATACTAAAATATATTCAACTAGTTATTTATGTGAATAAAATTTTCATTTATTTTTATTCTTGATACATACTGTCTGAAAAATAGAAGAGCTTAAAGAACCTGTATCGTCGTCAACATTCAAGTTGTTTAGGTGATCCTGGTTCGCACACAAACAACAGATTTCCATGACACAACGACTATTTATGGACAGTAGTAAAAAGGCGAGGTAAACAAAAACATAACTATGCAACAATAAAACAAGATGAATTGAAATTGCACTGCTAGGCTAGAATCCTCATCAGGGTTTAGGCTTGTTGGCAGCCTTGAGGATCTCAATAGTTTTGACGTCTGTCTTGAATGATTTGGCCAGAACATCGTCAGGTATGCCGCTTGCAAATAGAGCAGAAGGCAGTGACACAGTGCCTGCATTGGCGCTCCCAAATCCAGCAATGGCAGTGCTCTCGAACTTACATGTATTCTGTTGGAAATGGAGGAGTCCTTTGGGAAACACGAATAAATCACCTCTACGAAGGGTTTGTGTGAAGAGTTTTCCGGTGGTGTCAATGAACCCCACGAGGAGAGATCCATTCACAAGTAGGAGTAGTTCAGAAGCGCGAGGGTGAATGTGAGGAGGGTTTACTCCGCCTGCAGGAAACTGCAGAACAGCCATGGAAACGTCCAGCCCTGTCAGAGCTGGAAAGTCTGCCATTGCCGCCTTTGTCACTTTGGCTGCCTTCTGTCCCGCCAAATTGTTGTTTCCAACCGCTCTGAATCCGGTGAAGGTGAAGAAACTCCCATCCAAATGTGTTGAATTCTGGCCAAGAGGAACAACAAAATCGGACATGATATCAGGATCGGATGCGTGCGTCACTCCCACAATAGAGAAAGCCAAGAAGATCGCCACTAAGCTGGCTCCGCTAAATTTCATTTCTCTCATTCTCGATGATCGAATTTACTAGCTCTTACTGCAATGGAATTTAAAACACCTTCAGAAGGAAGTGTGCGAAAGCATATAGCTATATAATGTGCAGAAGTAACTCATGATTATTTACAGAGGATTTCATTGAATTCAATGTTGAAGCCAGCTTGCCTCTTACACTGTGAGTTCATCGGCATAAACGGAGATATCCGATTTTTCGAAAGATTCGACGTCAATGTTGATGTTGGATAAGAAGATATAGCATATGCGCCTCGTCTATGTACCAATGTTCTTTGGTATTACAGGTGGTAAGCATATTCTTCCTGTTTTGTAATGCATCCGGTTCAATTATTACATTTAGTTTTAATAAATATATCTACTACTGTTGTTTCGTTCAGTGAACCCGCCTTTCATACCAAATGTATATATTCCTTTAGAAAAAGATTGTCAAATACAAATTGGTTATCCAAGAGTAAATCCCCTTTACATAAATAATGTAAGGGGAGAGGGCTGCTGGTCTTGCACCCTACATTTACAATTGTTTAGAGGGGAATTGGTGCCAAGCCAACATTCTAAATTAATATGGTAGGTAGTCTTACTTATCTTAAAGTAAACACATTTTATTTTCTAATTTATTTTATCATAATTTTATTGATAGTATCAAATTTATAATAAATTATTGATAATATTTTACAATTATTTACATGTATTATGAGTTGTTGAATCATTCTACACTATTTATAAGGACTAAATATGTAGGAAACCAACATAAAATATGTTATAAACAATATGAATTGCATTCATTGCACCTTATTTTGGTAATTATTTCCCCCACCAATGAAAATTCATCTTTCTCTTTATCATCAATCTTCATTTTTCTCATCATCCTTATACTCACTTCTACCTATCACAAGGCATAGGCTTACGTTTTTAAGGAATTTTTTACAACCCACTCAATGTTGTAGACAATATGGGATTTCTTTTTTTGTAGACAAACAACAATCAAGGAGGAGCATAGGAATAATATCTTGGGAGAATCTCTAGCTCATTTCAACCTCTCAAACAACTAGTTGTGAGCCATTTGTGGGCAAGTGAAATGACCTACTATTTAGTATACCCTATTTTCACACCAACAATTATAATTGTTTAAAATGTCAAAAATAAATATATTATATAATATAATTTTCATTCAAAACTAACTTTTAAAATTATTTATTGTACCTATTTAATGGATAATTTTAGCATTATATATGAGAAGGAGAATCATTGAGCTCTATTTTTTAAAAGAATTGTAAGAATGAAATTGTTGAGCATTAAGTCACAAACTTGTTCTTAATATTTATGACATTCTTTCTTTTCTTATTAACATTATAGTAGTGTTTAAATTTCCATTCAAAAAACATAAATCTAGTTGCATGCTATTGTAATATATGGGGATTTACTACTCACGAGTTCTTTTCATTTAGAGAGCCTCACGGGGCGAACTGCCCTATACTACCTCAATGGAACAACATGGAAGTTTCAAAATTTGAAAGAGCAGGTCACAAAGATTTTTTGGACAAATTGTCAAGCTCTCAGCCAAAGGACGTCAACGTTGAACACAGACAACAGCGCAGCATACTGGCATCTTGTACAAACCAGAAAGTGAGAATGTCTTCAAAAATGACTAAGTGACAACTTACACACTGATTATTGAGAGCCTCTGGAATGCAAGGAAGCAACAAGAAGTAATAAGACTGAAACAAAGTGAAATAGAGATGATAAGGAGAACAAAGGAAATACTTACGACCGTGCGAGTGATGAAGCTTCTAGCTCATGAGTGTCTTCAATACTTGCACACAAGAGGGAGAGAAATTGTTAGGTGGCTATATAGGGGTCTGCCTCAGTTAGACCTCATTTTGGTGTTCCCACCTCCATGGACAACTAGATAGATAGAGAGAAAAGTAGAAATGAAGAGCACTTAAAGCACTACAAAATAGTGTTATCCTACTCAACCAAGTAATAGAGGAGAGGAGTGAAAGCTTACCACCTCCACCAAGAGCACTCAAGGCTAATGGGGGAGGAAATGAGAGGAACTCAAGCCTCTGCTGCAATGGTGTTTTGTTCCACACTTGCTCTACTAAAGTGGTGGAGTGTTGATGTTACTATTGTGAAGTATAAAATGTTTGGGGATTGAAGAGATGGTGAAGAAGCTTCTTAGAGCTTGTGGAGAGATTTTGAAGCTTGTGAATGAAGTCTAGAAGTGGTGAAGAGATGAAATTCTTGTTGAAGGGATGAATATGAAGAAGAGATGAAGAGAAATGGCCATATTCAGGTCGGTCATCTGAAGAGGGCGTTACAAATCAACCCCCAATGGGAAGTGTAATTCCTCTATAGGCTCTAGACATGGGAATCTGTCAAGGACATAAGCATGCAACGTGGGCATCTCTGATAGAAATGCCTCCATTGACGCTCAAAACAAGCACCAAGTGTGACTCAAGCAATGGGCTTAGGTGAAATTAAGCCTCTGAACTTGATTTTTTAAAGTGTACAAAGGAAAAAAGGGGATTTTCACATGGGGTGAAAATTCTCCTTGATACAACTATTAAGTAGAATTATGCAATTGTTTAGCATAGTATGCATTCTTTTTACTGATTTTTCTTCCCCTTTTATGTTTACTTTTGTAAGTTGTATTCCTACTTGTGCGAAATAAAAATAATTTGTGGGTTTCTATAGCTATTGTGAATAGTTAGCTAAGGGATCTAGTTTCAATAAAGGATCTTTCCCTTCTAATAAAGAGTGGAATTTTGTACAAAAGTATTGAAAACCAAGAAAGTATCAATTTACTTTCTAATAGGCATCCAATTGATCACATTTACTTGTGCATCTACCTCAATTTATTTGTTAGCAACATGGATTTGATTTTTTCCACATTTTGAGACCTTCTTGCAAGCATGAGAGAATCCATGTAGTTGTGGAATTGTCTTCATTATTTTTAAAATTTAAAATCAAATATTGTTTGATTAACCCCCTTCATCTTCCCACATTAACCTAATTAATTCAATATTTGGTACAATTTGATGCTATGTGCTATTAGATAAAGATATTCAATACATTCATTCTAATAATCTTCTAATCATCAAATAATAATACAATTAGATATTCTAGACCATTAAAGAAGCAAATAATAATGAAACAATGATTTGGTGCATTGGAATGAGTAGCAAAATTTTCTACTAAGGAACTTGACTAGTATTTTTTGATCCTTGTACAATTTCTCAAGGTTGATTTACTACAACTTGCCTCTTCATGACAACTCAATACCCTTTAAGGTATAATTTATAAATACTAATAATCCCTAGATCTATAAGAAGAGCATAGTAGTGAAAAATAATTTTTTCGACCCTAAGACTTTCTCTTGCACTTCTAGGGTTTTTCACTTAAAAAGAGAGAGATAGTGTCTAAAAATGCTTATGTATCACTCAAATTAGGATGTGTGTGATGTGATAAGAAAAAGTTAACTAAATTCAATAGATTAATCTAGGTGACTAAAAATGAATGCAAAAGTGCAATTACAACTATGTTTGAAAACACATTGTTACATGCAAACAACTATGTAAATGAAGAAACTATGCAAAAGAGAAAGTACAAGGATAAATTTGAGTGCACCTGGATGAAATGTGAGCTTTATGGAGAGTTTTGGATGCTGGTGAAGTTAATTGATTTTTCATAGTGGGACTCACTCGCCTAGGGTGGCTAATCAGTCCACCTACTAGTGAAAAACTACTAAGAGCTAATTTCTATTTGTCGGGATCTAAAATCTGAAAAAACTCAATTTTCCAGTCTTAAGGTGGGACTCATTTGTCACAGGTGGAAAATCAGTCCTCCCACAAATTTCTAAAAATCTAGGAGACAACTCTACAACACCAGATCTGAGAATGTCTGCTTGTTGGGTTCCCAAAGTCAAATCTACAAAAAACTAACAAATAACTCTCTCCAAGCTTTATTTTGACTCAAGTTGACTTGAAGTACCTAGTTGACTTGAAAATCACTCTTCAACAACTAATAACTTGTCAAATTTGCAAACAAACAAGCAAAAGGGGAAAAATGTTTAGGGGTTAGTGAATAGGGGTTTGCCTTGGTCAAACCCCACTTTTGGTAATTAAACCCTTGAAAATACAATGTAATGAAAGAGAAAGATAAACTAATAACATGCAAGTGTTACCAAGTCACCTAACCCTTGATAATGCAAGTCTGAAGTAATGTCAATAGCTACTTCAAAGTGCTTGAATTGTTGATGTAAAGTGTTTGAATGCTTGAAATGTAGGATTGAATGCTTGAATGAGTGAGAAGATTGTAGGAGGATGTAAAATGAGGTGAAAATCACATACTTATACAATTCTTGTGCCCTAGTACCCATTCATACCTCATCATAGGCTGACATCAAGTGATTTTAAATAAAATCCCGAAAGGAAATTTGAAATATTTTGAATTTGGGGCCAAGGGGTCTGACTCATTCGCCACCCATGGTGAATGGGTCCCACCTAGGACCTAAAAACAAGTGTCGGGGAAAATTTTGTATTTAATGTTTTTTTGGGATAATATGCAAAAATAAACTTAATTACAACTTATGAGGGCATAAAAGGACAAAATAAAGAATGAGAAGGGTGTAAATAGTGAAAATGTGCCTAGAAGAGCATGAAATCTTGTTACAAGACTTTACAAGACTTCAAAACAGGGCTTGTTGATGAGTGAAAAGGTGATATTTAAGTGAAATTCATTAAATAGAGTCTAGTATACTGTAGAAATGTCTTACAACACTTCACAACACCTTCACAAGACATCATTTTTTGAGTTTTAGTACCTAAATAAGCATGTTCAAGCCATGATACAACATAAAATCAAAGCAACATAGTTCCAACACCATGAAACAAGACCTAAAAGGCCATGGAAATGACAAGGGACCATTTTTATATGGTACATTTAGCCCCCACTTTAGTGAGAGGATGAACCTCCTTCAAACTCACACTAAAGTAGCCATGAACATCGAGGGGAGGTTTCAAATGCACTTGCACTAGCAAGATGGAATGACAAGAATCAAGAGGGATGATCAAGCCCCCAAGATGAAGATCGCATTGCTAACTAAGCATAAGAACAAAGGAAGACACAAGTGTTGAGATGAATTGGATGAAGCTTCGATCATCAATCCAACTAGTTGTGAAAAGAGCTCTAGGTTGATTGCTTGAAAAAGAGAATGTGTACTCACTCTGGGGCCATGGAACTAGTTGTCTATAGGGTGAGAAAGCCCAAAATTAAGATACATACGCTAGTTGGAATGCACTCATAAAACACAAAGGTGGCTTTTGGGAAAAGTCATGCCACTAGGTGGACTTCCCGCTCAACCATGTCAAAGTTATACCCGTTCGATAACTTTAACAAGGTGCCACAAAGAAAAATGCTCATGAATGAAAAGGAAAGGTACATAGTCATGCAAGCTGCGTTATGCAAGGTGGCAAAAAGGAATTTAAAATGTAAAAATGTAAAGTGCAAAAATGTAAGATGTTCAAAGGAGTCTTGTTCAATTCATGTAAGGTCAGTCACTTAGGGAACATTGTGTCTAATGTCTCCAAGAGAGGACTAATAAAAAAATAGTATATTCACTACTTAGGGGATGTAATGCATCACATCAAACCACCAAGAGGAATGTAGTATGCTAAGAAAGATTGCACTGATGAAGGACATCACACCCAATGTCATCCACAAAGTGACAAACACATCATGCAAATGAAAAAACTATAGTAGGAACCAAGAATACAAATGAATTATGGTAATGTATGCCCCTCACTTTAAAGAAATTGCTACACATCGTTCTATGAGCAATTACTTTAAAGTAGAGAAGAAAAGAAAATGCAAACACAAAACAAGACATGAGAGCTAACTCAGAAAGCCCTATGCCAAGTCATATGTTTTGAAGTTAGGCTGTGTCATGTCAAGGAAAATGAAAAGAAAAGAAAGGGATTTTCCCGCCAAAAGGAAAAATACACCAAACACATAAGTGATCGATGGATTTGGGGTTAGTATGTTCGTTGCTGAAATATTTTTATGAATGAACTCGAAACTATCATCCTTACCTGAATACATAGAACGAGAAGAATGGCATAAAGAGAGTGGAAACAAAGGAAAAATAAAGTCTGTTTTGGGTCAACATGGAAGAGACATTGCGGTCTTGACGCTTTGCATCATCCCCAAAAGGAAAACACAAGCAAAAAAGAAAGAAAATGAAAAGGAGAAAAAAATGAAAATGATTTTGGGTCAACATGAAGGAGACATTTTGGTTTCAGTGTCTTGCGTCATCCCCAAAAGGAAAACACAAAACAAAAAGGAAAAAGACAACGACCTTGTGGGTCAACATGGAAGAGACATAAGGTGTCTCTATGATTTGCATTATCCCCAAAAGGAGAACACAAAACAAAAAGAGAAAAAGACAAGGACCTTTTGGGTCAACATGGAAGAGACATAAGGCATCTCTCGCTTTGCATCATCTCCAAAAGGAAAACACAAAACAAAAAAGAGAAAAATACAAGGACCTTTTGGGTCAACATGGAAGAGACATAGGGCATCTCTATGCTTTGCATCATCCCCAAAAGGAGAACACAAAACAAAAAGAGAAAATACAATGCATGATGAATAGAAGAAGAAAGGTACGAATAGAAGAAGTGTAAAAAGAGAGAGAACATCAAATGCACAATACGGGGGAACATGATACACACATAAAAAGAAAAGGAAAATAAAGGAAAATAAAAAAGGCTAGTTAGGCAAATGCAAGTCAACCATCTAACAAGTCATCTGCCTCCCAATCATGTTTAGTGTAATGTGAGGGTAGTTGATTGGCCAAAGGAATAATTGCAAGTGCCAAACTAGGAGTTGTACTAGGTTCTTCACTTGGTGGAGAGGATGTATCATTTAAGCTCATTGTAGATGAAAATAAAGAATTGATATTTCTATGCACTTCTTCATCGATTTTTGCAATTTCGGCATTGTCATCACCATTAGATCATCAACATTAATGACACTAGGAGGACGAAGGGTGATTTCTAAAGATGGATGTATTAAAAGTTGAGGTTGTTGGATTGGTTCAATTTGTTGTCATTGTTGTATTGGACTGTCTTGTGCCATGTTAGGAGAAGGAGGGTGGTCATCTATTACTTCTATCAATTTTAAAGGTTGATTGCCATTATTGTCTTCTATGTGAGATTGATGAGCAAGGAGATGATGATGATACCTTTGTTCCATTTAATTATGTTTTGGAGTTGTTGAGGTGTAAGAGCAGATTGAGTCATCATAGGTTCTACTTCCAAAGAGGGAAGAACAAAAGAAACCAAAGATGAGGGATCAACCACTTTCTCTTTTTCTTTGTAAATTTGTTTAAGGCGAGGAGGCTAAGCAGGGTTTTTTTCATATTCCCTTGGTCTTTTAAATGATGGTAGGGAAATCTCAAGGGGTGATTGTTCAAGATGTTGTATGGCTTGCTCAATGTCAGACTCAAGTTGAAGCATGGTTTCATCTATGATAGGAGGTGTGGAAGTGGGCGGGGATGAGTTCCGAAGGGACAATTCCACTATCTTTTTGGCTTTAAACTTTTCATAGGCTATGAAAAAGAAGTCCTTATGAGGGGTGATAGGTTCTATGGGTTCAGTCCAGAAAGCTTCTAATGAGAAGTTACCTTTGGAAGATAAAGGATTAAATCCACTATGGTGTATGGTGACTATCTCATTGTCATGTGGAAACTTCAAGCACTTATGAACAACTGATGGGACCACTTTCAATTATTCCACAATCTGACCAATTTCATTAAGAGAAGCCAATGGAGGCCTAGCCGCAAATGAAATTTGTCAGATTGTGGAATAATTGAAAATGTTACTTCCAAAGTTTTAGGTCCTATTTTTAAGGGTAGCACAATCAATCCAATCATAGGGCATGCAAAACTGTTATGTGTTTTAATCCATGCAGTGGGTTTATTGTAATCATCTTTATATAGTTCATGTAATACCAAAAACTCTTTTGTGATCACGTTCACACCACAAGCAGGATCTATTAATATCCCATTAGTGGGCTTATCCTAGATTTGACCAGATATGTAGAGAGGACCATCAGGAATCTTTTGGAGTATGTCTTTAGTAGAAAAAGTAATATCAAGTGATTTTGTGGTTTGGCCCTTACAAGGGATAATGTCTATTGTAGCCACAAGGTTATCCATAGGACTAGCTTGGGTAACAATAGGAGTTGTATCATGTTGTTCATTATTGGTATCAACAGTCATTACATCAGGCTTGGAAGGTTCACTAGCCTTGACAAATGAGGCAGTATGTTTCAGCATAGGATTGGTGAAAATTTGTAAATTCTGATAAGGAGGTGCAATGGACTTATTTCCTTGAACATTAACACCTGCCATGGTCAATTCACCCAAATCAATGAGGTCTCAAAATAAATGTTTAAGATGCTTACAATGTTTGATGTCATGGCCATTTTGACGATGGTAGTGACAATAAGCATTGGGTTTGAATGTAGGTGGTAATGGCTAATTTGGATCAAGTGGTTGAACATATGGCAAAGTGAGCATGTGTTTTTGGATTAATTGGTTCATTGTGTGATGGAGGGTATCAGGTAAAGGAGTGAAATTTCTATTTGGATCTCCATAATGATAAGGAATGACTGCCCTAACAATGGCCACTTGATTTGGAATGGGGTTGGTTGATTTTGGTTGAGGTTGAGGAGGAAGATTAAATTGTAAAAAGCCTCTATTAGGTTTGGAGAAGTTTTGTGTGTTGTTTTCGTTTTGATTGGAATTTTTTGGTTTGTCAACTTGATTGGAAGTGGATTTTGAATCACAACTTGAAACCGAATTTCGGTAGTCACATAAGGTTGTACATAAATGCATGAATGAAGGGAATTTCATCATAGTGAGTTTATCCTCAAGGTTGGTCTGCAAATTTTTGATAAACATCTTCTACAGATGTGCATTAAGAATTTTCACATCAATTTGAGCTTATAAGGACTGGTAATGTGAGATGAAATCCATCACTTTTTCATCCATGTTTTTTCTACATCTCATAAGGTCAGCCATTGTATTTTTAGGTGTCATGTGAACTTGAAAGTTACTAATGAAAGTGTCTACCAATTCATTAAATGAACGGATGGAATGATTGGGAAAGTTGGAAAACCATTCTAAGGTAGTGTCTTTCAAGGTCCATGGAATATTTTTTGCTAAAATCTTATCGTGAAGGACAAAGTCACTACAAAAACTTGTATAAGCATTAATATGGTTGATAGGATCTCCTTTTCCTCCATATTTCTCAAACTAAGGCATTTCTATTCCTTATGGCATCAGGGTACATAAGATTTCTAAGGATACGGGACTACTATGAAGATGATATGTGGTTGGAGCAGGCTGACCTTGACTGATGTTGGAAAGTTGATGTTGCATAGATGAAACGGTAGTGAGAAGTTATGTAAGAAGAGGATTGGGGTATGTGGGTTGGCGTGGAAGGGAAAATGGTGATGGAGTGTAAGTGATGTTGGGGGGAGTGAAAGGAATGCTAAGAGGTGTGAAAGTGGTAGAAGGGACTTGTGATGCCACAAAGGATGTAGGGATGCTAGCGAAAATCAAGAAAGAAGTAGCCTAATGCATAGTTGTATTGACTTGTAGATTGGTATAAGTCTGGATGGAAGCAATGGTTGAAGGGAGAGGAACTTGAGGTGCTCCTTGGTTTACAAGAATGGTTACAGATTGGATGTTTGAAGAGGCATGTTTATTGTAAATCTCAACAATTTTCTTCATCACTTGCAAGCCATCATCACTTTCAATCAAACAATGAAGATTCTCAATTGTAGGCATGGTAGTTGTGGAAATATTTTCAAGTGACAAGTCCTGTTGTAAATGTGAAAAGTCCTCATGAATATTAATGACTTTTTCTTATGAGAGGGAATTGGTTTGGTTGTCAAAATTCATTGGATGGAAAGGTGAAGGTATGGAAGTGGTATTGCTAGGGCATAATGCACTATTGTCCATACTAGGAGTAGGAGCTCATGAGATACCAAGGTCCAGAATGAAAGTGTTATCACGAGATGTCACGAGTCTAGAACTTTGTCTCACTAAAGTATTATCAACGGGGCACCAAACACTCATGCAAGTACCACAAAGGAGGGGTGAAGGCCAATGCAAGCTAATCTAAGAGATCTAAAATGCAAACAATAGAAAATTTGATAACTATAACAGAGAGCTAACTAAAGAAAACAAAAATGCAAACAAATGCCAAAAATATTGTCTGAAAAGTGCAAAGGGACTGATTTTTCGTGGGTGGCGAATGAGTCCCAGTATGAAGTTTTTTTATGTTTTTCAAAAATTTTGAGATGACTTAAATGCTCTATAGTATGCAATTTTCATATAGAGAATGCAGATTTTAACTTTTTCCAATTGGATCTAATGCGAAAATGAAAGGTAAATGAAAGTTTCACTAATGCAAAATGAAAAGTCATAGAATGCAATAACAAATCAATGCCTTAATTGAATTCTAATGCAAATGGAAATTAAGATGCAATATGGGTAAACTCACCATAGTGGGTTACAATTTTTCAAATGAAGAAAAATTAGAAATTCCCATCAAAAAATTCAAAATGCTTTACCCCTTCTAATGAAGTGAGTTTGAATGAACCACCCCCCTTCTAATGAAAACCCCCTTCGAATGAACCCCTCCCCCTTCTAATGAAACCCCCCCTTCTAATGAACCCCCTCTTGCACCATATAGGGGGGGTTCGAATGAACCCCCCTTCTAATGAAACCCCTTTTTTCACCTTCCCCTCCACCATCTCAAAATTTATGCATTTTTTTACTATCAAAGCTTGGGAAGGAGGTGCAAATGGAGTCAACTTGATAAACCAAGTTGGATGATTGTAGTGATCGAAACGTGCTTGACAACAACTATAAATTTAATATATTTTGTTTTTATTTTATTTTTTATTTTTTAGTTTTATTGTACATAGGTTTTTCACCGAACATCAAGTTCGATGAAAAATCATTGTGGAAAAATAGTAAATTTGAGGATTTTTTTTTGAAAAATATATACGCTCTTGGTATTGATGTCCCTATTCCAACAAAAAAAGAAAAATTGAATTTCAATACATACCAAAAAAGTTATGTGAGCCGAAGTGCACCTATGTCTAAATTATAAATGTTTTGACTTCAAAACTTAAATAAAATAAAAATATTCAACAAAATGCTATGAAACAAAATGAAAGCACTAGATAGTTGTGTTACCAACCTAAATTCAAAAGAATCAGAATTTTATCCTTTGCAGAAAAAAAGTTATGTGAGCCGAAGTACACACCACTTTTTAAAAATGTTGTTTACTATTAAAAACTAGTTATCAAAGGAGACGCAAAAAAAATTACAATTTAATTTTTATTTTTATTTTAAATACATTTAAAATCTACAGACAAAATCTCACAAATCAATAGTTTACATCATTTTCAAATTCCTAATAGTTTACCTACTATATGTGTCAGAAAGTGAAGTTTTCCTTGAAAATGTTGATTTCAATGTCAAGTTTGGCCAAAAAGTGTAACCCATTATTGTGGGATGACCCATATGTGAATGCAATCAGAAACTTGAAGTGTTCAAAAGTCAGGTTCACCAAAATGAAACATAAATTTTTGGGACCCTAAGACTTTCTCTTACACTTCCAGGGTTTTTCACCTAAAAGGAGATAGGGTCCAAAAACGCTTATGTATCAATCAAATTAGGATGTCTGGTGATGTGATATGATGTGAACGACGTTAACTTAATGTAATAGATTAATCTAGGTGATTGAAAATGAATGCAAAAGTGCAATTACAAATATGTTTGAAAACACATTGTGATATGCAAACAATTATGTAAATAAAGAAATTATGCAGAACAAAAAGTATAGGGATAAATCTGAGTGCACCAGGGTGGCGAATCAGTCCATCTACTGGTGAAAAACTACTAGGAGCTGGTTTCTATCTTTTGGGATCTAAAATCTGACAAAAGTCAAGTTTCTAGCCCTAAGGTGGGACTCATTCGCTACAGGTGGCAAATCAATCCTCCCCCAATTTTCTAAAAATCTAGGAGACAACTCTACAACACTAGATCTAAGAATGTCTACTTGTCAGGTTTTCGAAGTCAAATCAATAGAAAACGGACAAATAACTCTCTCCAAGCTTGATTTTGACTCAAGTTGACTTGAAAATCACTCTTCAACACCTAATAACCTATCAAATCTACAAACAAAGGTCTGAAAATAAACAAGCAAAAGGGGAAAAATGATTAGGGGCTAGTGAATAGGGGTTTGCCTTGGTCAAACCCCATTTTTGGTAATTAAACCCTTGAAAATACAATGTAATTGTAGACACGTCAAATTAGCATTATGCATATTCATCCGCTCATTGAATTGATCAAACGCAACAAATCCATTCATCAGGTAAATCAGGTCAATCCAAAGGTTTAATCAAATAATACCATTTCATCTCTCATAAATCATTCAACCTTCATCTTGCATCATCCATTTAATTAAATAAATCAAGACTTTATTTAATTCAAATCCAAATCATACTTCATCATTTTCTGATTTAAACAAATCAAATATTTAAGTCCTAAAAGTCAAAATCATCTAATCAGCATTAAATAAGCATAATCATCATCCTAGCTAATTAATCCTGATCTAATGCTAATCTCACCCACTTGCATTCTCTAGATTTGGCCACTTGCACATGAAATTGCATTTAATTGATTTATCAAAATCTTTATTTTCAACTTGGCATAAAGGGAGAATATTCTCCAAGTTTGAATCTCCCCCCAAGTGGACATGTACACCCAACAGAGCATTTATGAGGCCTTACATGTCTCTTACATGTCCCCTTCCAAAGGTCAAACTCAGCATTCATTGCAAAATTTGAATTCAAATTCTCCCTCTCATGGGCACTCTTCCCAAATCTTGTACAACCATTGGCCTATCATCACTCGACAAGTGGCCTTATCTTATTGGCTTGATCTTTGTCCCACATTGGTCCATTTTCAACACTTAGCATTTGGAAAATCTATAAAATAGAGGCTTCATCTCTTATCACAATCTCCACAACTTTTATGCAAGGTTACTCTCTTAATTTGAGAGCTCATCTTGCTCATCATCTCCATTTGCATTTCATCATTTTAGCTATTGATCAAGGATCGGGAAAGGGTCACTAGCACATGTGACACCAATCCACTATGGAATAAAGTTTTGATCATGTTTGTGTATGCTTGCAATCAATTATTCTTATTCTATTTAGTTTTGCATATTCTAACATGGTTAAGTATTTCATAGGGATATTAAATTTAATGTGTTTGAAATGACTAAAGCATGATATTATTATGTTAAGATTTCTAACCATTTGCATATTTTATGTCCATAGTAATGAAAGAGAAAGATAAACTAAGAGCATGCAAGTGTTACCAACTCACCTAACTCTTGATAATACAAGTCTAAAGTAATGTCAATGGCTACTTCAAAGTGCTTGAATGCTTGAAATGTAGGATTAAATGCTTGACTGAGTGAGGAGATTGTTGGATGATGTGAAATTAGATGAAAATCACATATTTATATAATTCTTGTGCCTTAGTATCCTTTCATACATCATCACAAGCTGACATCAAGTGATTTAGAATAAAACCCCGAAAGAAAATTTGAAATATTTTGAATTTGGGGCTAAGGGGGACTATTCGCCACCGATGGTGAATGGGTTCCACCTAGGACCTAAAAATAAGTGTCGAGAAAAATATTGTATTTAATATTGTTTGTCGAGATAATATGCAAAAATATACTTAATTGCAACTTATGAGGGTATAAAGGGACAAAATAAAGCATGAGAAGGGTGTAAATAGTGAAAATGTTCCTAAAAGAGCATGAAAGCTTGATACAAGACTTTACAATGCTTCAAAATAGGGCTTGTTGATGAGTGAAAAGGTAATATTTAGGTGAAATGCATTAAATAAAGTCTAGAAGAGTGTAGAAATGTCTTACAACACTTCACAACACCTTCACAAAAATCATTCTTTGAGTTTTATTACCTAAATAAGCATGTTCAAGCCATGATACAACATAAACTCAAAGCAACATAGTTCCAACACCATGAAACAAGACCTAAAAGGCCATGAAAATGACAAGGGACCATTTTTCTATGGCACAGGTAGAAACTTATCCATGATGTGAGTAAAAGAGTAGAACATCACTATGTGGATGGATGAGTTTGAACTAAAAGGACAACTATATGAACTTTATTTTGACATAGATCCACAAATATACCCTCTATTAGAGCACACATCCAACAGAATTTCCTAGATATTCTATTGAAAAAAAGACATGAAGCATACACCAATCTTGAATTCCACAATCTTATCTCAAAAGCACATATTTTCAATCATAAAGTTAAACACTTCAATCTTTATTTTTATATTTCCTAAAATGATGAGATGGGTTTATCAATATTTTTGATGTTCAACTACATTTAATTAATCTATGTTGATGATGCATCAATATAAGACTAATACAAGCTCTTGCAAGCACAACCATAAGGCTAATCTCGACTCCTTTCAAGCAACCACACTAAAAATTATCTATAGAAAGACCAAGAGACAATATAGAAATCCACTTGTTTAGAAACCACCTCCTCACTAGAAACCAACTACGAAAGAGTAAGAGACAAATTAAAATTTCATATTAGATGTCTTTTTAAAATTTGATCTTGGATCTCCACAATTAGAACTCAAATACTTAAGCCAATTAAACAAAATCCTTTAAACAAATAGATCTTAATATTTAAAAAAAAAAAATTGAATAAACAACCGTAATGAAAAACTTGTTTCACATTCAAGGTCGGCCGTCAAATTTAGGGTCTTTCGGGAATCATGCTAATGCACGTTCAATCACATACAACGTACGGTGGAGATTCCCTCATCAATAACAATTCACCATTATTACGCTTTCTCCTATTATTTCTGTGTCGTATCCTAAATTGGGTGGTTGACTACTCGTATCCGCATTATCGCCTAAACCAATAATCAAAAGCTGGTCTGACATGATTCTCCTTGAAACTCATAAAGTCTGTCCCCTTGTCAATCTCTCAATTACATGACAGAACCTGTGAGATAAATAACTATATTTGCAAACTCACCCCGCCTAAACGAATGCCGGATCACCATATCTGGCCCGGTTGTTTCTAAATTTTAGTTCATAAAAATAGTAGAAATATTTACTATTCTCAGTATAAATAATGTTGTAAACTAGATACATTTTCTATTCCCGGTATAAATAAAATTTAAAATTACAATTTGATCATATTCTGTTTAAATAAAATGATCTGACCCAATCACTTAAAATATAAATGTGCTACTTTACTCCCGTCCTATATATATTCCTTCTCTCAGGAATTATGGACGACTGTATCGTTGTTAGTGCGTATGCAATTTGTGAGTTAAGTGGGTTGTGGGCACACAGAAATGAAGGGTAACATGCATGCAAAGCCAGAGACTGTGGGGCCGAAGAATATTGCAGTAAAGCCTGCGCGGAAAGGTATGTTTTTGTTCGATTTTATGCAAATAGATACAAGGCAATGAATATGGAGGAGGTGGGGGCATCCTCAGAGGCTGAGTGGACACAAGTCTTCTGGTTCATATGGAATTTAGTCTTCTTTTGTTTTGTTGTCTGTTTCATTTCTGCAGATAATGAAGTGGTACATGAAAGAAAAATATTGAATGGGCGTATGAAGCGTTTGGAACGAGATGAGTGCGAATGCGGAGGAGAAAGTTGCGGGGCTCACCACAAGGAAAAGGGACGGATGTAGATCAGTCCATCCGAGAGTTCTGGCCCTCCCTGTATATTTTAATGATGGCAAAATAACTCTTTCTCAGTTCTTTGAAACAACCTACGTATTCCTTCTATTAATCATATTTTCTCTATAAAATTACTGTTTTGCATATATTTACATGGGTAGATGAGTGCTTTTGATGTTATCTTCTGCTTTCTTCCCTTACATTTGTTTCAAATGCAACTGTATTTTGTCAAAGTACCCTAATCTCTTCCCCATGGACATAACATTCAAAGCAGATACACTTAGATTGGCATCTATGATGTCTACGGATACAAACCTTACAACAGTAATGTAGTGTATGAAGTAACATAAGGATCTAATGAATACGTTTGCAAATCGGGTAAATAAACGTTTATGTTTGTTTCATCAAGATTTGATTTAACATGAGGGTTTACGGAGAAGAGATTTCCAGATAAGGGGATAAACATTCTTGAGAATGAATTGGTTTATAATCTCCAGCCAAAACTTAGAAATCAGGGTCCTAGGTTATTTATACACAGAGATAAAAGAGAAATCAGGGTTATAGGTTCTTTATTTCAAAGAGAAATTTTTCTGAGATGAATTTGTCATGACGATGAATTGTTTGGCAGTGAATTGTTGGCAGTAAATTTTCCTGCGGTTAATTGTTGACAGTGAATTTGTTTGGCAGTGAATTGTTGGTAGTAAATTTTCCGGCGATGAATTGTTGACAGTGAATTTTCCTAGAGCCGTTTATGATAAGTAGAATAATAAATATTTTATAATTTTATGTATTTGTTAAAGTTAATTGTGGATTATCACTTTTCATGCATTATTGAATATTTTTTTGTTTTGTGGACACAAAGACATCACAAGAAACATATGTTTAGAATTGATAAAATAATTTATTTGACTATTTGTAGAATGTCCAAATTTATTTTAAACATCATTCATTTTAAAATAAATTATAACCAATAAAATTAAAATATTTATTTAAAACATTTTGATAAAGATTAAATGTAAAATTATTATTAAGTCAAATATGATATTTAAATAAAACATAATATTAAATTTAGTTTTGGAGTATCACTTTCCCAATAATCAAATTTATTATATCGACATATCCCTTATAATCCCTCAAGTAATGTTAGATGTGTTTGGAAATTGGTATTATTCATATGAACAGTTAACATGATACGAACCGCTGTTATTTGGCATCTTTGTGAAAGTAAACCATCATCTTTACAGGTGTATGATATTAATGACATTCTAGCATTTGTAAGTTTGTGAAAGTCACTATTTGAGGTAGCCTAATGCCTTCCTTAGGAAAGTTATAAAGGCTTCTAATTAAAAAAAATATTTTTTTTGAAATTATTTCTACATCCAAAATAGTGCAATGTTCTAATCCATGTAGCTAAAAGGATTTGTATAATTTTGGACACTAACATAAACACGATAATCCAAGATTACAAAAAGTTCTTGCCCATCACCCGCCTTCGAATCCACATAAAGACATGCGCAAGATGAAACTTATATTACAATGTTACAACCAAAGTTAAAAAACCTATAACAATGTCATAAGTTTAGGGTTCTTCACTGTTATTATTTTCAAACATGTGACTCTCGGCGTGTGCATTTTAACCACCCATCCTTTTTTGTGAATATGTGTATTTTTATCTTTTATTAGTATAGATATAGATGCATATTAATCAAAAAAATCTAATGTTTCAATTAAGACTAAGATGCCTACATTGTTATCTAGTAATGTATGTCTAATTTTAATTGTACTTTATTTGTGTCAATGTGCCATGGCCTTTTTTTCATTGTTGGTAGGTTTTAGGTAATTTTTCTTTTATATTGTGTTTGTCATATCGACTATGGCTATTATGGTGTATGTCTAATTTTAATTATACTTTATTTGCTTGAATGTGTCATTTTTCTCCATTGTTGGCAATGTTATTTTTGTATTGTGTCCTTCATATCAATTATGGTTATTATGTTGTATGGGGAATCACTTAATAATCATTTGAGTAAGTTTTAGTGATTGGAACTATTTTATTATTGAAATTATCATTAGTGAATGCATATCTTTATTTAGTGTAGTGTGATAAATAATCACAAAATTGAAAATAAATGTAAATGTTTTATTCCTATTTGAATGTAATGTATAATATAAAAGCTACAAATATTTAATTAAAAAATTTATATCTTTTTTGGAAGGGTGGTTATGAAATTATATCTTAATAGGTGAGTTCTACTTTATTTGAATAAAAGACAATGCACAATTTTTTTAAGTTTGATAGTGCTAAACTAAAAAATATTTTCTTTATAAATAATGCATTGGTAGAAGCTCCTCTTTGATGTATTATCAAATTTTGGATTTTAAATAATTTTCCATAGAATAACTTGTTGATTACCTCTAGTTTTATTTCTAATATCATGTATATAATGCATGATGTGGGGTTGATGGAAATTCTAGAGAAATATCTAAGTTTCAAGTCCATTATTTTGAATAAAAAGTTATTTGTAATGGTCAAATGACTTTGAATAAGATATTAGATTGTTGGACATTGATGGCACTTTTACTCATGAGGTCTTGATCAATTTTGTTATTGTCATGTCTCCTCAAGACAACTCAAGTGGGTTTAGAAAGTGAATGATTCCATTATGGATAGATCATGGTTATAGTTGATGCTAGTTTCCTCTTGGTTGGGGTTCTGATTGCTCATGGAGCTCCTACGTTCAACTTATCCTTCATAATAATGGAGGTGGATCTAATTTCTACTTATATTATTAATGATAGCTATGTATTTCCCCCAAGACATGTAATATGGAATCTAGGGTCCTTTTCATTAGGGAAAACTTTAGTGGCGAATCTTCACCAATTGGCGAATTCTAGAAATTGGCCAAGTTGAAATTGGCAAATTTCTTGCACCCAACAGGGTGTCCAAATTTCTTGTATTTTATGAACTATAGGTCCAATGCATGTCCATTCGCCAATGAGTTTTTTATGAGGCATATTTAAGCAAAAAAATCACCATTGTCAAACTACGTGTTTCAATTGGACTGCATATATTTTCGCTTGGAATCTCGAAAGCATTTAGTAAAACACCTACATATTTTCCAATAATATTAAAACAACATTATATCAAGACCCATTTCTCCAATCAAAATTTACAAATAGTTACTTGTGAAGACCCATTTCGCCAATTAAAATTTATAAATAGTTGCTTATGCGGACCTATTTCGCCAATAAAATTAAAAAATAATTACATTTAAGGACACATTTCGCCATGAAAATTACAATGTACCGTTGTATAAGCACGTGCTATTCGCCAAATTTTTAATATACCATTTAAAAATCCTATGGAATTCACCAAATATGGAATCATAGATTGATATAAATATAATCAAAAGTGTCATTTATTCTTACACATTTTGTTCAGTTTTGAGGTTCTACTTCTCGATTCAGAAGTCAGTGAAATTCGAAAATGTAGACTTAAAGGTGATTGATCATTTCTTTATAGTGTTTTTAGTTATAATAATAAGTTTTCTTTATCTCTTTTCCATTCTCGCTTAATTCTTAAAGATGATATTGAGTAGGGAATGGGATCTATATTATTATTTTTTGTCCTTAAACAAGAATACATTTTTTCTAGTTTTTATTTGAAGTGAGAGATGAATATGTCAAGCGAATTAGAGATCAATATGTCAAGCAACTCGAGTAGCAAGGCTAAGGCTCCTGCCACTCCTTAGACTCCTGTCACTCCTTAGGGTGGTGAAGAGACTGGGAGACCATCAAAACACCAAAAAATTAGGCGTACCATACAGTCTTACTTTGGAATTGCCAAAGCTTCTGATCCATCAGGTCAAGATGGATATACATCATCAACTCTTCCACCAAATATTGGTAGCATTCACAATACCTCACTGCCACTAGAAGGTCAAGTTGATATTGTCATTTATTTAAATCAAAATGTATCAAATCAGGATGGAAATACTGTAGAAGATCTTCCAAGGGATACCCTGGGCCTGGTTAGCAAGAATGAGATAATTGACTTGAATGAGGATGATCATGTTGGTAGCAAGAAAATGAAAAATAAACCAAAAAGGGGGCGCAAGAGGGAAATGACAAGGAATTTTCAACTTGGTTGGTTGTCAAAGTACGCATTAATTGAACTAGTGGGGAAAGAAAATGATATTGAAAATGCAACATTGGCTAGATGTACGATTTGTACTTGTAAATGTGGAAGAGACAAGATGTTGCAGCTAAAGATTGACACTATAGAAAAGCATATCGGTAAAGTTTATGAAAAAAAAAATCATAGACAGAGAGGAACAATTAGTCCTACGATGGAAATCAAAGGAAGAATGTCTTCATGTTAGGTATGCTATGGATTATGAAGAGCATCACCAAAAAATGTTGAAGCTTGCTGCATGTAAATGTACAATTGAGGCTCAATTTGGAAAAGCAATGGAAGCAGCAAATCTATCAAAAACTGTTCAGATGAGTGTTGTTTTTCATATTTTGTCCAGAGGGCGTCCTATGATAGACTACCCAGAATATTATGGTTTATTATCTTATTTGAATGTTCCTCACTATCCCTACTCACATTGGTCAGAAACGTTGGATGGGAATGGGAGAACTGTCTTGCTGCAATGGAAAAGGAAGATTTAAAGGATAAAGTAAAAGAGTCAAATTTCATTGCATTATCTTTAGATGAAGTTATTGCAGTAGACAATACTTCTTGGGTTTGTATGCATTTGTATATTGTACAACAACATGTTCACCAAGCTCATCTTCTTTGTGTTCATAAAATGAAGTATAGTTCAAAATCGCAAAATATATTTGAACTAGTCAAGAAATCTTTGAATGAAATTGGAGGTATGGATGAGTTGACAATTACAAAAAAGTTGTGTGTAGGAGTTGATGGAGCTGCAGTGATGCAAGGTCAAAGGACCAGTGTTTGCACAAAGTTACAAACTACTTGTGCACCATACATGCTTGGCATTCACTACATGGCCCACATAATGAATTTAGGATTCAAAATTGTAAGCAAGTTTCCTACAGTATCAAAAGTCAAAATCTAGTCTACAAGATTCATGCATACTTCTGCCAAAGTCCTAAACGTTTCATAGAATTTAAAAATTTTCCTGAGGGAATAACACTAGGAAACAAGCTTCTCAAGGATGTCGATACCAGATGGATCTCCCTGCATAGACTAGCGCAATGAGTTCTTTCAAAATATCAATCCTTGATTGGAGTGATGTACGAAAATTGGAGCACAGTAGACAAAGCTCTTGACCTCTTACATAGGTTCAGCGATATAGAGACACTCTTGACTTTAACTAGTCTTCTCCCCATGTTGGATGTGATGAATGAGCTTGTGAAGAAAGCCCAAGAAAAAACTATGTATATTAATGAATATTCCAATCTACGTAAAAATACATGCTTGGCCCTTGATCATCTATATCTAGATCTAATACAAGATGGCGCAAATTATTTCATGTGGTGGAAAATTACTGATTTAAATGATCCTGATAATTATCTACAATTTAATGCAAGCGGACACTTATGTATATATGTATGTGGATATGAGATACAAATACATACCAATGTAAGATAGTCATGCGCTCTAGTAGAGAAGTAGCTATTAATGAGGAAGATTTTGAAGGCATTGTTAAATCTATTGGTGATAATTTGAAGGAAATTGCAAAATCTCTTTCCTTAGAGATTCGTGAAAGATTCCCTCGACATGAAATACTTGAAGCCATGAGTATTGTGTATCCTCGATTTTTGGAAAACCGATGTAACCCAAAATATTTTCATGCTCAGGTAAAAATCTTGATCGAACAATTTTTGAAAACTGTAACATACAATGAGTAGAAAATAGAAGGAATTTCAGATGAAGCTAAGCTTAGAAAACAATGTAGGAGTTTTGTAACAATTATGAAGGACCAGTATAAATCCATGGGCAATCACAAGGGCTTTGAACCAGGATCAATAAAAAAGGTTTGGACAAACTTAGGTCAAAGTGAAATATTGTGTGGTTCGATATCATAATATTTCAAACTTGTTGATTTATGTCAAACAATGATATTGGGGTTGGTGGAGGATGAGAGAGTTTTCAGTACATTGGGTTTTTTGAAATCAATGTTAAGAAACAAACTAGACGAGAATTTGTAAAATTGCTTGAGGATGAAAGGAACTACATATAATGTCAGAAATTTTCCTTTTGAAAGGGCACTCGCAATCTAGAGGTCCACACGTGAAAGAAGAGGGACCGAGTTGTGCAACACTCCAATTCCAAAGGCTGGTACTAGTGGAATTAGCAGTGGAAATGGGATTGGGAAAAATGACATTAACAAAAATGACACAATGAATGTTGAATTTGAGACACGAAGAAAATGAAGAGCAAACTCAGAATAAAATTCAAGATGACTCTTTTACTTTATCTGATGATGAACGTCAGTTTGAGGACCTCGAGTCCGTTTGGGAAATGGAAGAGAATTAGCATCTTTTAGGTATTTATTGTATTTTATATTTTACATTAGTCTGTACATAGGATTCAATGAGACATGTTAGATGACGGGGCCTTTGAAAGGTTAAGGCAAGATAAGTCCATAATGTCACATGGTCGCTGAAACTTGGAACCTTAGAACCAAAGTCTGAAGTTTCAAAGTTTTCCAAGCCTTTAACCCACCGACTAGAAAGATGACCAAGAAAGACTTACAACTCAACAAAGTGAACCATCAACCAAGTCGAGGAATCAAGAAGTTATGAAATTTTAGAGCTTTGTGACAAGGTTATAAAACTCTGAGGACTAGCGACTAAGGTTAGGAAAAGCACCAAAACCACCACTTTGAGTGATAGTAACCACAACATTGAAACTAACAAAAATCCATCATTCCAATTCCAATAATAGATAATCCACGACAAACTACTCAGCAAAAGAAAAATAAATCCACACACCATAACTCAAACTCAAAGGTTAGGTCTAAAAGACTTGCAACTCAGTTTGTCAACAAAGTGAACCAAGTCGGGGAATCGGGAAGTTACAAAAATTTAGAACTCCACTACAAGGTTATAAAACTCATAGGACTAGTGACTAAGGTTATTTTTCTCCCTTATTTTGAGTCTATCTATATCGTCTCTCCAGCTATAACATTTTACATGAATTAAATGAAATCTAATCAATGATCTTTCATTAATCTTCTTTGTCATTAATATTATGCATTGATGTATGTTTTAATTTTGGCTCTGGTTTAATGAACCAGTTAAAGTACCTTGATTAAAGCATGAATTCATATAAATGTTTAGTGGATATGCTAAGTATTCATGGAGATTGAGTATTGATGTGTGAATTGTAATGCAATTTCACTAAGATTATGGATGCCTGAAATTAAAACCACCGTATAGTTCATATTTTAATTGTGTTAAAAGTAAAACTTGAGCATGTACTCAGCGATTCATCACTCAACTCAATGCTTATTATATTAATAACATATTAACAATAGTATTAGTAGCATATACAAGAATGAACATCAACAATCGTTTAAAGTGTATCTAGAAGTTGAAACCACTACCAGAATTTTTCCTCAAATGACACAATAAATAATATAGATAATTGAACATCAACACATTATTGAAGTCTGAATTTGACCTTTTAAATTGATTATCAGATGAAGGAATACATAGAGGCATTGGAAATGCAAAATCTGGCTCAAAGACAACTCTGCACAAAGCTGAGTTGGAACTTGGAAACTCATATTATCATAAATTAAATCATTGCATCAGCTTTTCTAGCAACTTCCACTCTTCAGGTGTTGTAATTGTTGTAAGATTTGATGAAAAAAAAATCTATTAAGCCCAAGAAACTTGCATGCAAAAACCTGTCACAAGGAAGAAATCTGTAGGAAACAAAGCAAGGGTTTTGCTCTAACAATATGCAAGAATGTATTATTAGACTGAAAAAAGAACATCAAGAAGTGAATACAATACAAGAGATCAATCCTTATAAAGGAGATCAACACCAAAAAGGAAAACCTAACCCTAAGGTGAGTGCATTTAATAATTTAATATTAATTATTAAATGACTAATATGTGTGCATAAAGTGAAATCTTAAGAGGAGAGTAAAGTTAATTAATTACTTTACTCTAACACCCCCTTAAGATGAGCAACAATGCAGCTACAAACAATGCAGAAGAAAGCAAAGGAACTACAATGCAACATAGGGTCCCGGAAACATGGCCTAATTAGGTACCTGAATACAACAAAATCTCTATAAAGCGGAGTAAAGGAGAAAACCCAGTGGGAAAAAACTCCTCCAAAAAGAGATAAAGAAACATGCTAAAAAAACATGAAGGAAGGAAGGCCTCACTGAGACCCCCCAAGGACAACTTCCTTCACCCCAAGCATCGAGCGCAATTGAAAATAGCGTGAAGATGCCAAAGGTTTAGTGAAGATGTCTGCAACCTACTCCTCTATAGGAATGTACTCCAAGATGAGAGAACCATCCTGAATCAACTGCCTAATGAAGTGCATGTCGATTTCAATGTGCTTTGTCCACTGATGCTCCACTGGGTTGCGTGAAATGTGAATGGCACTCTAATTGTCACACCAAAGAATAGTGGGACTATCTGGAGGAAACCCAAACTCTGTCATCAACTGTCGAAGCCATAAAACCTCTTGACTGGCTAACACTATTGCACGGTACTCAGCCTCTGTAGATGATAATGTAACAGCAGACTGCTTCTTGCAAGACCATGTGATAGGACCAGAACCAAGGCAAAAAACAAAGCCAGAAGTAGACTTTTGATCGTTGACATCACCAGCCCAATCGGAGTCAGTGAAGCCAATGATGTGAGGGATCTTGAAGTGTAGTGAATGCCATAATGAGTGGTGCCCAAATGTACCTCAAAATACATTTGGCTGCTTGCCAATGGCTCTCATGAGGATCATGGGAGAACTGAGAGACAAGGCCAACCGCAAAGGAAAGATCAGGATGAGAATGTGTCAGGTACAACAAATGGCCAACCAACTGCCTGTATAAAGTGGGGTCTACTGAAGGAGTAGAGCAAGTGGAAGAAAAAAAACACTTGACTAAAATGGAGTGGGGGCAGACTTGCAATCAAGCATGCCAAATCGCTGAAGCATATCAAGAGCATACTTCTCCTGAAATATGGAAATCCCATCCGAAGACTGAATAACCTGAAGACCCAGAAAGAAGTGCAAGAGACCAAGATCTGTCATCTCAAACTGCTCCATCAAAGCTCTCTGAACACTCTGAATCATGGAGGATGAGCTACCAATAATGTGAGATCAGTAGTCATAAGTACAACAAAAGAAAGACGTTGTATGCAATAGAATGACAAGCAGTAGAAGTGAGTAGGTACACCCACTTGCACCAAACCAAATTTCTTCCCTTAGGAAGAGGACAAAGATCCCAAGTATGATTCTTCATCAAAGAATAATACTCCTCATCCATGGCCCTATCCCACTCAAGGTGACCTGTCGCCTCTAAAAACTTTTGAGGATCATCCGAAATGGCATGACTCAAAAGACTAGAACCAGATGTCTGAGCACGAGTACGATGAGTATCTGAAGGATCACCTGCCAAAGAACCAGCTACATCAACAGTAACACGGGCCCACCTAGGCAAGGACAGAGTAACTGGTGGTGGTGGAGATCGTGGATCATCATCTACATCATCCTCAAGAGATAAGTAATCCTCAAGAGATGAAGAGGGAGGAGTAGGCAATGAGGGAGAAGCTGGTGATGGAGAATCCATCTGAGGATAGCGCTCATCAAACTGGACATCCTACCGAAACAAGACCTCTCTGGAATCAGGATCAAACAACCTGTACGCCTTAACATCCTCACAATAGCCAACAAATATGAGTGGTCGGCTCTTCCTCTCCATGGCTTTCTGTTGAGCATCAGGAATAAATGCCCAAGCCTCACTACCAAAAACTCAGAATGTAGAAACATTAGACTTGACATGGGTCCAAGCCTCCTTAGGAGTCATATGTCACAATGCCTTATGAGGCATCTGATTCTGAATATAATTGGCACAATTGACTGCCTCATCCCAGAATGAAGAACTCATAGCTCGAGACTGTATCATACAATTTTCCATCTCCCATAAGGTTCTGTTCTTTCTCTCAATGACACCATTCTATTGAGGGGTGTAAGGGACTGTAAACTGATGCTGTAAACCATGCTTAGTGCAAAAATCTGTAAAAGCCTGATTAACATATTCCCCCCCATTATCTGTGTGTATCCTCCTGATAGAAAGTCCAAATTGCTTCTCCACAAATGTCTTAAAAATCCTGAATGAGTCAAAGACATCAGACTTGTACTTAAGAAAGTACACCCATGTATGTCTGGAGAAGTCATCAATAAAAGTGAGCACATAGCAGGCCCCTGAAAAAGGAGTCAAAAAGGACATAAGATCACTGTGTACCAACTCTAGGGGTGCCCTATCACGAGTGGCTCGACCCTTAGGAAAAGGATCTTGATGATGTTTTCCAAGAACACAACCTCGACATACACCATTAGTACAAGAAATCTGTGGGAGCCCAATCACAAGTGCCTGAGAACTCATCTACTGTAGATATCTGTAATTGACATGGCCAAAACGCTCATGCCAAAGCCTGCTCACTGAATCTGCATGTGCTATAAGAGAGGAACCAACAGTGTTTGAACTCTCAAAGCCATCAAATCTATATAAACGTGATGTAGAATCCATACTCCCAGTAGCCACAACCAAGTCAGGATCATGAAGGTCTCGAATAACCACATCATGTGGTGAGAACTCAATTGTCTTACCAGAGCCAGAGTGGTAAATCTGATAAACAGATAGAAGGTTTGTCGAAATGTCAGGAACCAGAATCACATCCTGTAGACAACCACCATCCAATGAAACAGTACCTGAACCCTAAACAGAAAGTTGTGCTGAGTCACCAACTGCAATATGTTTAGTGCCTGTAGGGGCAAGAGCGGTGACCAAATCCTCTATGTGTGTCATATGGTGAGAGGCACCAGAATCTAGAGTCCAAGTGGATTATGAGGACAATGCTCATGCAGAAAGAGCATGACCTTTCCCTGTAGGCTGTGAAGGAGGCTGAGGTGCACTGATATTATGCTGCTCCATGGCTTCCTCCAAAGCCTCTAAACGTTTCCAACACCTAGAAACTGGATGTCCTTCCTTGCCGTAAAAACTACAAGGATCTCCAGATTTCTTCCTAGTCTTGGAGGAAGACTCACTAGACTTCAAAGATTTTCCCTGTGTAGAATTCAACTATGGTTTTGAATCAGTCTTAGGTTGTGGCTTGGAGGGATTCTCACTAGCCCCTGAATCTTTCTTAGGCTTTGATTTCTGCTTTTGTTTTCCTTTGGAGGACTGGGCTACCAATGCTTGGTTCTGTGAACCTGAAAGTGAATCCAATTGCTTGAGCTTGGCTTGCTCATGAGTCAGATGATCACAAAAGACCTCAAAAGAAGGCATAACATGTCGAGCACCCAAGGCATCCATGGTGGAATATAATGTCGAAGAGAAGATATGAAATGGACCCCGAAGCTTGGAGAGAATTAGGAAGATGCACTCTGTATCAGTCTTAACTTTTCCACAACCCTGCAAGATAGATCTTTGCTATTTGAACTTCATCAGGAAGTCCTCAATGGAGGGAAACAAATCAAGTACCAAAGAAGTTAACTCGGCCTCAAGCTGCAAAGCTCTAAATTGATTAACAGTACCAAAAAGTCCATCAAACTTGGTCCAAATGGCTCGAGGAGTGAGAAAACCATCAAGATGAAACAAGAGACTGTCGAAAATGTGTAAAGCCATCAATCCCATAGCCTGATCCATATTGTTCATGTGTTGCATAACCTCAAAGGGGTGAGCCAATTGAGGTTGAACCTCATCCAAACAGGACCATAACCCTTGAGACTAGAGAAGAGTCGTCATGCGACCCTTCCAAGTGTGATAATTATGTGGTGTGAGAGTTTCAATAGATCTGTCGGCCATCCTGTGAACTGTGCCTCATCTGCTCTGAATTTTTTAATTATTATTTAGTGGTCTTTCAAAACTAGACAGAAGATGCAGAAAGGGTTTGTTTGTTTTGTTTTGGTGTTTGTAGATTCTAGTTTTTTGATGGAAATGACAGAAAGCAAGAGAAAACACCCCCCCACAATGCAAAAATCCAATCCCCAGTAAAACTGAAAGCCAAAAAGCAATAGAAAGCAATAATTGGTTGAGACAAATCTCTGTGTACCTGAAGAATTTACTAATGAAATAGACTGCAGATTTGGATAGGAATCGTCGGTAAAAAAACTTTCAAGTCAAAGTACGGCGCCCGCGAGGGTTTGGAGTTCTACCTTTTTAGATCTGCCAACATAGACATCAGCTCATGCACGACGTTCAGAGGAATAAGGTGCAAGACTAGTAAACGATACTAGGAAGGACACCCAAAAAAAATGCCAGATCTGATGCATGCAAGGAATACCAGATCTGAAAACTGCACCTAGAACCTCTCAAATTAGCCAAAGAATCCCAAATTTCTTTTGTCGAACCCTTGCTCCCTTTTTTTTCTTCAAACATGAACAAGCTATAGCAGATCCAGTTCTGATACCATGTAAGATTTGATGAAAAACAAATCTATTAAGCCCAAGAAACCTGCATGCAAAAACCTGTCACAAGGAAGAAATTTGTAGGAAACAAAACAAGGGTTTTGCTCTGATAATATGCAAGAATGTATTATCAGACTGAAAAAAGAACATCAAGAAGTGAATGCAATACAAGAGATCAATCCTTATAAAGGAGATCAACACCAAAAAGGAAAACCTAACCCTAAGGTGAGTGCATTTAATAATTTAATATTAATTATTAAATGACTAATATGTGTGCATAAGTTGAAATCTTAAGAGGAGAGTAAAGTTAATTAATTACTTTACTCTAACAATTGTCATTTTTTCTAACTGATGTTGTTTGACTTGAAGATTTGTTAACAATTCATGATTCAAATTGGAACTTGTCTTGGATTCTTCAATCAATTTTTCATTCAGGGTTAGCAATGGTTTGATGGAATCCAAATAGGTCACCACATCTGAGTTCTGAAGAAACTGGTCCAAATCAACCTTCCTTGCATCCTCCATCTTCTTTCTGAAATCATTCTTTCCAACGAATCACTCATTTGTGTCAAAATCCTCTGGCAAACCAAGCTCTATGAAGTTCCTTACCTTTTCATCCACCATCTTCATCTTGTCTGTAGCCAAATGCAAATATTCCTTTGTTTCACACATTCTCAAACACTTTTCAATGACACATGACAATGCCATTGATGCAGTAAGCCGATTAGTAATCCCTTTTGATTTCAAAACATTGTCATTGGCTTTGTACACTATTTGTTGAATTTGATTTGCTAAATTATCTAATGCCAGCACATTTTTGTTTTCCATTAAATATTTTTTGAGCTTATTATGATGTTGTCTGATAGCATCAATCAATTGAAACATGTCACACAAATAATCAATCCCCTTCATTATTTCATCCTAGAGTTTTTGTTTCACATGCCTCATTGTTTCTCTACAAAATGTAGATAACTTATTTTTCCAAGACTTAATTTCATTTTTCGCTTCCATCAGCTCTGCCTCCAATATTTCATTTCTTTTTCTCTCCTTCTCCAATTTTTGTTTCCACTGTGCATTTCCATTTGCAATGCTTAGTCTTAATTTTTCTTAAGTGGATTTTTCCTCATCATATTTCTTGTTTCTCTCATCTAGCCTTTGCTTCAGTTCATTCACTGCAATCTCATTCTACTTATCCTCTTTGCTTGATGATGTAGAGGCATATTTTTTAATTCTTTTTTCTAATTCATTTATCTTGTTATTTGCTACTTTCCTCTTTGCTTTCTCATTTTCTAGGTCTGCCTGTAACTTTTCAATTTGAGTCTACAACCTTTTTTTCTCTCTATCTTGCTTTAGCAATGATGTGTACACCAATTCATTGTTCTTCTTTGATACATTAATTTTTTCAATATTTCTGAGTCTAGAAAAATCCAATTGAAAATTGTTCACTTGGAATTCAGGTGGAGCCATTTGATTTGTTGGTTTGTTTTGAATTGTGGGAACAAGAATTGTGTACTCCATGATTTCTTTACTTGTGTCAAATGTGGGTAATACCATGGTTGTTGCAAGCTCTGAAGTTAGATCAGAAACACTCTCCATCAGTTGCTTCTTTTGTTTTTTATTCAATTTTGATTTCTTTTTAAAATCTTCAATGTAATCAAAACCTGGGGATGCAGGAATAATGGAATGTTTGAATGGTGAAGGAATAAGAGTCCTCGTAGTTGTTAATGATGTCGTAGCTAGACTAACTAGCATTGGGGGAGTGCCTGGAAATAACTCCTTTGTGGTGGATCCACTAGTAGTGTGACTTGGAGTTGGACCTATCAAAATCCTTTTCCTCTTTTGTATGCCTTGATCACCTGGTGCCTCTATGGTATATTGTGTTGTTGTCCTCTTGTGTGTAATTTGTTGTTGTAGTACATGTTGACCACTACTAGTACTAATATTCATACCATCACCATTAGAGGCAGTTCTAGTTGCACTAAGCCCTCCACCATGGGCATGTCCTAGTTGTGATTGTAACTGACCATGAGGATGATGATTTGAACTTGAAGCTCTAACATAATGACCTGTATACCCTAGGTATAGTTTTTCAACTCCAACCCCAAGGCCAGATTTATCAACTAATTTTTTATGCTCTACATCTATTACCATCCAAGGGCCTTGTCTTTGGGACCCCAAAGGACCACCTTCATAACCCATTTTTTCAGCTATGGCTACTGCTATAGTAAATGCTTCTTTTGTGGCCTCACTTAAACCAAGTTTGAAATTGACATGGCTTTCTTCTTCCCTATCATCATTAGATTCATCATCACTTTCTTCATCTTCTTGTTCATCTGGATGCTCTATATTCCATAATTTTCTAAACTCAAGATCTTCTTTGTTATCTCCATACTCTGCAAGAGCTCTTGGATCACCTAGCTCCTTCCTCATAGACCAAAAGGCAATAATTTTTTATCATGACCAATTTTTTTCTATAACTTGCTTCTCTAGAGAATCTGGTATTTTTACTCTACTAGATGGTTTATGACTTTTTCATAAAATTTGTTGCACCTCCTAATTGTCTTTCGATGCAATGCCATAATTTATACTAACAATTGTTCAAAAGAAATACCATTATTAGCATGACTTTTCTCCATTGCTACTTTGACCTCATCCCAAGAATCCTTATTTCTCAAGTTTTTAAGCAATGGTTTACTTTGATGTTGAATTCTACTTCCAACATTCTTATTGAGCACAATCATTGATTTAATGTCATCACATGGATCATACTACCAGTGACAGATAACATCAAAATAAAAAAAAATCAAAAGATCATGTGCCACACTAAATGCTTTTCTCTTGAATGTTATCCCTCCACATGAAAAAGGTAAAGAAGGAAATAAGGTCTTCTTTCCCTGACTGGTAAAGTGTATTTCATCAGTACTTTGTATCTACCTTACATATTCCAAATCAAAAACCCTTTTTTCCACATGTATTGGAAGTTTGTATGGTTGTACTTCCGATCCATAAAATATTAGCACAATATATTCTTCCATTAAGTACCAATCAACCAATTGTATTTCTTTTCCTAGTTCAATGCAATTTCTACATGACAGGAAATCTAGGCATTGGATTATTTGTAATTGCTTGATGCAATGGAGCCAAAAGGTAGTCTACAAAATAACTGTAGTTCTTTCGAGAATCATGCATCCTTATCATAGTGGTCCATTCATATACTAGAACTGGAGCCATTTTCTTTTCCTCAACATTACTATAGGACTGGATTTAAAACTTGTTGGTCTAAAACATTCCTCTAAATTTGAATAGAAAAGGATAGCACAAGTAGGCTATGAACCTAAATATCTTGGTTGAACCTCCTTTAATCATTAAAAACTGTTTATTCATGGAGTATACAATTTTCCCAATAAAATTATATTTGGCATGTGGAACATGATAATGGATATTATATATCATTTCAAGGAGGCTTGCACCCACTTCCAAACTGTTATCCAGTCCGAGGGAAAATGCTAGCATGGAAATAGTATCCTAAACCCATGGTTTAAAAATATCCAAATCATAAGGAGGCTTATGATCACCTTTCAATTTGTTTCTATCCTGAAGTATTCTATTTAAAAAAGGATTTATCTCCTTTCCATCCACTGCTTCATAATCACTAGCAAGTTTTTCTAGGTCAATGTTGACATTTCCAAATTCTTCAGTTGTAAACCCCAAGGCCAACACTTTTCCAAGTTCTTCTGCATTAATGGATAACAATTCTTCTTTGCTATCTTTATTAACAATTGCTCTTGTGTTATCATCATAATTTAGGGCACAGACCATGATAAATTTTGGGCAAGGGAAAACCTCATGTAACATCATGTGCCCTAATCCACTTACCCACAATGCACTAAAACTATTAACTTGCATTTTCTTTGAAGCCTTATTTTGAGATGAAAATCTAAGTTCTGAGGTACACCTACCATAGGTTTCAGGATCATAAATATCATGGTATTCATTAGTGAAACATGGGGTTTTAAGCAATTTTGCATAATGGATTTTTTTATCTGACATTGCTCTTGTGGTACTACTACCGGTGGTAGACATGCCGATACAATCAACAATGGGGTATGTGTAGGATCATGATGGGCCAAAAAGTGGCAATATGATGGGTATATGTACAGTATTTGGCTGATGACTTTTCTTTTACCAAAAATTGATGAAACAAAAAGGGTTCTTAAGGAGATTCTCATCTTTCCACAAATATAAATTATGTTTTACTTTGAATTTAATAAATAATTATTATTTATTTTCTATTTGAATTACGACTAAAGTCTTGATTGATAGGCTGATTGAAAATCATCTATAGCTTTCAAGCAGTATCACATTTTTTGAATTTAGAACATGCGTCACATTATGTACTTTGCATACTATAGGATTAAAAATAATAATAATAATTTCATGAAGTTTTGAACAATTTAAGGTGGTCAGACATACGAGTTTTTATTATTTTTAAAACTTGTAATAAAAAATTAATAATTAATTATTTACTTGGAAAAAAATTAAAAAAAATATGCATCACATCGGTACATGATTCTTCTACTTATATCTAAAATATTATAAAAAAATATTATCATGTTATTGTGGTTAGGGTCGTTAGACAGACACCTACTTCTTATTTTTTCCTGAAATTTAAGCACTACTATATTGAAATTTCAAATTTTCACCAAATAGATTTAAAAAATAAAATAAACCTAGTAGTTTAGAAACTACATTCAATTTGCTATAGATTCTATTCTTACATATTTTTGAAATAATATAGATAACTTATTCAAATTTTTACATCAAATTTTCTAACTCTGATTTTTCTGAATTTTGGGGCATGTTTTTTCCATGATGTTCCTACACATACCCAATGTGAAATTTGTGAATTCCCTATTAGTCCTTAATCTTTCTTAATTCTTAAGCCTCTTAACCCTAAACCTAAACTTCAAAGTTTGACAAAATAATATTTTAAGAAATGTTAAATGATGAAACGTAGCCACATAAATTCTTTAACTTACTCAGATTTTGAATTTTGATTCTTGAAGTTGAAATTGGGTTGAAACTTGAAACTGGGTTACTGGAATGGCTTTGTTGGAAGTGGAACTGTGGAACCAGAATAGGGTGGTGCACTGCAATGAGCAAACTAAAGACTGAAATCTCCCCGTGTGCTAACCCTCTTACTTCAAAATAAAATAACTTAGCAATAGAAAGTGTTGTTTTTTCAAATATTAAATTGGATGACACTTAAACGTCTACTTGTTACTTATGGACTACAAAGTACACAATTAGGTAGTACATGCCACATGGATGACAACATTTAAAACAAGCCATTAATGATTTACTCATGCATCAACAAAAAAATTATAAACCGTTGATCTTTGTTAATCTAATGGTTATAGGGTGATTCCAGAGGTTGAAGTTCACAAGCCTAGTGCTCTGTGCATTTCATTCTGGAATGCAACTACAACCATAAATAATAAACATAAAACATGTGTTTTAAATTTTCTTTAAACTTTAATGCGCTAGGATTGACATCAAGGCCAAGGGACCAGAAACTTAACGTTGCCAAGATCTTAATAAAATGAATTACAATGTCACATTAATAGCACATTGCACAACCATTAATAGCACTTAACTTGCAAAGGACTTAATAAAATGAATTACAATGTCACATTAATAGCACAACCATTTATTTTATTATAACTGAATTGCAATGTCACATTATTACATAGTACAAATACAAATGTAAGCGCAAGTGCCAAACTTTTGCTGGACTGTTTATGATAAAGGGTAAAACGGGTTTTACAGGGACCTGAAACCACAAAGTTTACAATAGAAAAGAAAGGAAAAAAAAGTCCATCAGACACAACCGGCTGCACAAAAGGAAAGAACCAGAACAAGCAGCAGCCACCTGCAAAAGACCAGGAAGGTCAGACAAAAAAAGCCAGCAAAAAAGCCAACAAAAAGACTAGCCACGATTAACCCAAAGTCTTAGGGACAAACTCTATCTCAGCCTCCAAGTTTTGCATATCTTGAACGCCTTTCTTAAAGGTTTGAATCATTTTCGGAGTGGGAGGAGCCTTCCTCTTCAAATTGGCCCTGGTTCTCTTAGAAATGCCAGCATCCTCCTCCTAGTTTCTTTCATTGATTTCCTCCAAATCAACCACCAAAGACCCCTATTGATCTTTGTCCAATTTCTCGGTCATGGCATTGATGATGATGGCGTTGTGTCTGGCCATACGATTTTTTTGCTCAGAAATAATTTTGACATTTTTTTCATTTTCTCTAGCTCAATTTCAACATTTTTGTCCTTGCTAGCTTGGTGCTGGGTATCTTTGCTGACACCATATTCACTTCGTTCCACCTCTTTCTTATCAAGCACCACAACCTTAACTCCCAAATCTTTCAGTTTACTTTGAAGGGCCCAATTTTTTATCTTTAGCTCATTAATTTCATGAAAAGTCCATTCTGAAAGTTTGAAATGGTTATCAGCATTATTTCTAGCTAAATCCAAAACATCCACAATGGGATCTCTATCAGTGTTGAAACAAGTATTAGTAGGGTCAGGAGCAACAGTGGAGCCAGTTCTAGCATTTCTATCCAACGATGGGTCAGCAGAGGGCTTAGTGTTGTTAGCACCAAACTCCTTGGATTCAGGAGAATCTTTAAAGTACGAGACAAGGTTTTTAGCCAGAGGATTCTTATCAATACTTATGGTTTTACGGGAAGGGCTTCCCGGCTTAGGCACAACACAAGCTTTCACAGTAAGGGGGTTAGGGTTTTTCTTACCAGTTTGGACAGTAGGCAGGCTAAGGCCCATTCTAGCTGGACTTAAATTGGGAAAAAACCCCGAGTAGTTGGGTTTAGTATCATCATCCTCAGAATCAGGGGAGGCTTCCAAATTAGCAGGGATGGGCATGTTTTGGTAATGTTCAACAATTAATCTAATTAGGCCAGTATGCAAAATAGGGAATCTTCTAGGGTTTTTCTTGTGGTCATCCAATTTTTTTCTCAAAGAACAGAGAAGATAGTAGGGGAAAGAAGCCCTGACTTTGTAGCGGAAATGGTTGAGCAGGGCAAAGTGATAACCATAGACCCTGGTGAAGCAAACCATCCATAGTTATGTACTCCATGATAACATGAAGAACCTTTCTCCATAGAGCTTTTATGGTGTCAGCTTTGAAGTAGTTGTTAGCAATTTTCACCAGTTTCATTCTTTCCTTCTCTTTTTTCAGAAATCTGATGATGGCTTCATCAAAAAAACCCTGTCCCTGAAAAAAAATTCCCATCAGTAGACATTCCCGTCACTTCAGCTATAAGGTTTTTTTTTAGCTCAACTTTCCTACCAAAAAGGGTAAGATCCTCATTATCCCATTTTTTCTCAAAAATATCTTTAGCCTCCTGATTGGAACCATGGAGTTTTCCAGGAAAGGAAGTAAACCCCCACTTTTAACTTTATTCCAAGCCTTAGCATTTCTTGTGTGCATCTCAAAGCTGTCCGGCTCAATTCTTTTCCTATCTCCACCCATCTTGGCAAGCACAGTGGGGCAGACAAAGATGAAATCTTGACTAAAACTAGTCTCGCCAAATCTAAGAACCCACAAAGCATGCCAGGCCACCTTGCAGACTAAGCAACTAAGCTCGGTCCCATACAATCTAATGATTTTGATGTGATAAATCCATCTTGTCCTCATTAAAGAGATGACATGCCTCTTGCCCATGTGATTCATCATAACTCAATAAAGCACAAACATTAACACTTAGATCACTAAGATTTAGCCAAGTGCTCTGTTCATTACTCTTAACCCCTTCATTAGCAAACAAATCCGCTACAGCATTGGCTTCTCTATAGGCATGTGAAATCTTTATGTTGTCAAACTTAGCTAGAGTTGAGATGGCATCATCAATCCATGAATTTATTGTCCATGAGGGGGGGGGACTTGCCTAGAAGAGAATAATATTTTTGGAATCACCTTCAAGCCAAAGGTTTTTTAAAATAAAGACTTTGGGCCAAATTTATAATATGAAAAGCACCAGCAGCCTCGGCCAGGTCATTGGTTTGGGAACCTAGAGGAGTGGCCATCACTCCTAGAAAGTTGCCAAAGGAGTCTTTTATGACTCCACAACAACCTGCCGCCCCCGGATTACCTTTACCCACTCCATCGAAGTTAGCTTTGACCCATCCATTAGGCGGTAAAGACCAGCGGTCACCCTCTCTATCATTCTTAGCTTTTTTAGGGGCACAAGGAAAATCAAGACTTATATTCCATTCCTTGGAAACTATAAGATCATAGGATGAATGAGCCGCTTTCTCAGAATTGCTAACCTTCTGGGAGATAACATTGACATTTTCTTTCAGAAATCTGATTATTTTATCAAAAACAATGTCCATCGGAGCTTCTTTATCTCTGTAAATTTTGTTGTTACGTTCTTTCCAAAGACCCCAAGCAATATGAGGGAAAGAGAAATCTTATAAAAACCAGAGAATAGGATTGTGAGTCGGGGCTTTCCATTGAAGGAAGAAGTCTTCAATAGACGAGGGAAAAACCCAAGAAAGTTGCCAATAACTGATTATTTTTTCTCAAATTGAGGCAGCAAAAGGACAATGAAGGAACAAATGGCGCACTGACTCTACCTCCATCTTACAAAGAAAACATCTATTAGGTATTTGAAAGCCACATTTGTAAAGGTTATCAACCGTGAGCACCTTGTTTTGGAGAAGGATCCATAAAAAAATGTTGATTTTAGGGATCAAATGTTTGAACCAAGCCTTCGATCAAAAGGGAGGAGAACCCCGAGAAGAAGTAATCCTAGCAAAGACAGACAAAATAGAATAGTTTCCCCAGGTTTCATCAGTCCAGAAAAGACGATCTTCCAACTGATTAGACCAAAGTCTAATAGCCAACAAAGAAGACTAAATAGGAGCAAGAGCTTGACTGACAAGACACAGATCCACCCATTTTCCATTTACTTTATAGTCTTTCACATAAGAACCAAAATGAACTTTGCAATTCTCAGCCCATCCACTAAAGGAATCAATTTTTATAAGGGGCTCCTTACACAACCATCTATCTTCCCAGAATCTAGTTTGGTTTCCACTTCTAACTTGCCAACTAGTTCCAGAGTCAACAATTTTTTTCCCATTGATCAGATTATTTTAGTAGGTTGAACCTCTTGGAAGAAGATGGGATTCCTTCACTATTATAAAAGAACTATTGCTCTCTAAATATTTGCTAGCTAAGATATCATTCCATTCGCCTAAAGATGAAAAAATTCTCTAAATTTGTTTTGCTAGAAGAATCTTGTTAACCGTTCTAATTCTTCTAAGACCTAATCCTCTGGACTTTTTCAGTTTGCACACCAGTTCCCATCCTATTAAAGGTAGTATTTTCTTTTCTTCAACACTCGACCAAAGAAATATTTTTTTAATCTTTTCTATAGCATCGACAAACTTAGCAGGAATCTAAAGAGGCTCAGAGCATAGATCAAAAAATTCTGAAGAGAAGCTTTGAGGAGTTGAAGTTTACCCGCTTGACTTAACAGAGCTCCTTTCCAACCAACAAGCTTCTTGCTAAACCTCTCGACCAACAAAATCTAAAAGGATTCAGGGGGTTTAAGGCTTAAGGGTAAGCCAAGATAGGTGGCAGGAAAGGAGTCCACCCTACAACCAAGGATTCTGGCAATTTTGGTCTGTCTGTGAGCTGGGGTGTTGAAAAAGAAAAGAGAACTTTTTTTATTATTAATCAGCTATCCAGATGCTCTCCCATATTTATCGAGCAGAGATTTCAATTTTTTTCCTTCCGAGACCAAGGATTTACCCAAGAGCATAGTATCATCAACAAATTGTTGATGAGAACAAACTAGGTTTCTTGAGAAAGGATTAAGACCAAGAAGGGTTCTATTGTCAATCAATCTTTTCAGATTTCTTTCAAGACTTTCAGCCATAATAGTGAATAAAATAGGAGAAATAAGATCACCCTTTCTTAGACCTCTGGAACTTTGGAAGAAAGTCGTTGGGGATCCATTCACCATAACAGAAATAGAAGCAGTAGACACAAGTTGTTCCACCATTTGAAGAACCCTATTGCAAAACCAGAAAGCCTTTAAAATTTTAAATAAGAAAAACCAGTCAACTCTATCATAGGCTTTTGAGATATCAAGCTTTAACAAAAAACCTTCAGTCTTAGATTCAACCAAGGAATGGATATTCTCATGCACAGTAATAATAGAGTCAAGGATTTGTCTACTAGGGACAAATCCATTCTGTTGAGGTGAAATCAAAGTAGGCAAGAGAATTAAGAATCTTGAAGTTAGAACCTTCAAGATGATTTTATAGATTGAGTTGTAGAGGCTTATGGGTCTGAAGGCCTCAAAGTTCATCGCTCCAGGCTTCTTAGGGATTAGAACTAGGAAAGTGGCATTCAATTCTTTTAGGAGACTTCTAGATCCAAAAAATTCTTTAACAACATTCACCACATCATCTCCAACAATCTCCCAGAACCATTGAAAGAAAAAAAAAGGGAACCCATCCAGACCCGGAGCTATAATCCCATCAAAGGAGAAAAACAGGGCCTTCTTGACTTCCTCATTGGTAGGAATAACAAACAGCATAGAGTTATTTTCCTAATTGATCACTTTAGGTATAGCCTCTATCAAATGATCCTAATCATTTTGGTTATTTTCATCATTCTCAGAAAGAATATTTTTAAAGAATAAAATAGCATGCTTTCTAATATCCTCCTCCTCCTCATACCTAGTACCATTCACTTCAATCTGAGATATTTTGTTGATAGCTCTGTGTTTTGAGGCCGATAGATGAAAGTACCTGGTATTTTATATTAGATCTTTGAGATATTCTGTTGATATCCTCCTCCTCCTCATACCTAGTACCATTCACTTCAATCTGAGATATTCTATTGATAACTCTATGTTTTGAGGCCGATAGATTAAAGTACCTGGTATTTTGTCACCTGCAGATAAACATAAAGCTCTAGATCTTTTCCTCGAGAACTCCTCCTTTCCTATAATGTCATGCATCTTAATGAGTAGCTCATTATCTCTTTCCTTTGTATAATTCAAACATCCCTCCTGGATTTTATATTGAATCTCCCCCAGATCCATCTGAAGATCAGATTTGATCTTGAAGATGTTCCCAAAGGATTCTTTTTTCCATTTTTTCAAGTTACATTTAACTTCCCTTAATTTTTTAGCTATTCTAAACATAGTTGTTCCAGAGATACTTATATTCCACCATTTCCTAATTTCCTCTTTAAAAGCAGGATGAGAAAGCCACATTTTTTCAACTCTTAAAGGGATATTTTTCTTCTTTTTTATAGGATCCGCAACAAAACTAATAGGGAAGTGATCAGATCCAATCCTAGAGAGAGCTTTAAGAGAACAATAATAATCGAAAAACCAATGATTAGAAACTAAAGATCTATCTAATCTAACTTGTATAAGATCCATCCCCTTTCTGCGATTCGACTAGGTATAGGAAGCTCCATTTAAATCTAGATCAATTAGCCCTTGGTTGTCAATGAAACTCTAAAGATCCTCTTTGCTCTCCGCATTGATCTAGGAACCTCCAAATTTTTCTTCATTCATTAAGGGCATATTAAAGTCACCCATAACAACCCAAGACTCTCTACCAAAAATCCTCCTAAAGGCAACCAGCTCCATCCAAAAGGATTTTCTAAGACCTTTTCCATTGGGGGCATAGATGTTCAATTGGATCCAACTGAAATTATCCCTAATATGTGTGAATCTAGTAGCAATATGGTTCGTACCTTCCAAAATCAGATCCCCTTTGATTATGTGACAATTCCATAAAGTAGCAATACCTCATGAAGCACCATTTGAGTTGTTTCCATGAGTACTACAGTGCTGAAACAGTTTCAACTTTTCTACTTTTTCCTTTGACATTTTCATCTCCTAAATAAGAAGAATATTAGGCTTGTGATCTCTAACAAAATTGCGTAGAACATCCTGCTTGTGGGGACTATTAAGTCCCCTGATATTCCAAGACATGATCTTCATGAATTACCAGGGGAGTTGAGGCACTCTAGGATGGTTTTTTGAGACCCCTCTGCAATATCCTGAAAACTGTTATATGCTCTCTTGTCCATTTAAAATATTTTTTCCCTCGAGAGTTTTTTCTTGCTCCACAGTCTACCTTTGCTTTTGATTTGGTAGAAATACCACTTGGAGTCTTCCATTGTTTGTTTTTTATTTTTCTTTTTCTTTGATAAGATCACTTCTTTATCAGTCTCTTCTTGACTATCCGTCTCTTTACTAGATTCCCATTCCTTATCAGTAAGGAGCCTTTGTTCCCAGGGTAATGTATCCATGGTAACATTCAAATGAAAAGTTGAATAGTTGTTAGAGAGTTCAGTAGAATGGTTTGGATTTTTGAGGGAATCCTTAACAAATTCCAAGAAGTTAGGATCCGTAAAGTGATCTACACTTGAAGGAAAAAGACCTTCACAGGAAGGGAATGGGAGAGGGATGTTCAGCTCCAAGGACAGAACCTGAATAGGAATATCCTCCAAGCCTGGGGTCCCGTCATTTTCTAAACTAGGGTCAGCTCATGGGAAAAGGGGTAAGCTTCATGAATCAGTTTTTCTTCCCCAGCCATCTGATCCTCACTGGTTTCTTTTTCCTTAATAGGTAAGGTATTCACAAGATCCTTATGTTAGGATTTGAGTGGAGCCTCACCATTATTTTCCATAACCACTTGAGACTCATTAGAAGTACTTTGAACTTTAGACTCTTTATTTTCAAGGCTATCTCCTCCTGATTTCTTTCGCCGTATAGATTTCAAAGAGCCAGCTAGTTTCTCTTTCACTTTGGTGGAATTTAAAGGGCATTTCTTAGCCCAGTGCCTAGATTTTCTACATTTGAAACAAGCAAATGGGATGGTTTCCAACTCTATGTCCTACAATGAGGAACCCAATTTTGACTGAATATCGATCGATGAGGGAAGGTCAGCATTTTGAGAGACCCCTACACATATTCTTACAAATACCAACCTCTTTCTAGTAGCTGTCATAGAATCAATAGAAAGGAGCTCTCCAAAGGAACTCATAATACCATAAAATACATCCTCATTCCAATATTCCAGGGGAAGGCCCACAAATCTAACCCATATTGGGACATTCTCAAAAATAGAGTCTGAAAGGTCTAGATTAGAGGACCACTTCTTTAGAGCTAGGGAAGATTTCCCTATAACCCAAGGACCCCCACTTCTAACAGCCAAGATATCCTCTCTGCAAGTGAACTAAAATGCAAAAAAACCCTTTGGAAGTGCAGCTACTCAGACTTTTCCATTAGTTCTCCATTTATTTTTGACAAACTCCCTGACCACTTCAATATTTGGTCTAGGGCCCATAAATTTCCCAACCAGGGTTCTTTCCATTAAAACAATATTATGATCAATTAACAGATCTGGCATAGAAATTGCAAACTTACCTTTTTTCGGGAAAGAGATATTTTGCACCAGAGGTAAAGATGACTTTCCATTTGGTTTTACCCCAAACAGAGATGTCCAAGAATTTGCGATTACCTCTAATGCCGCCAGTGGTCCCCACCGCATCTTTGGATTTTTCATTTTTTTGACCGGCAGGGGAACCCACAAGAATAACCGCCAAAATATCCTTTCCACCTGGTTCCACCAGGATTTTGTTTTTGGAGTCCACATCATCCTGATTATCCTCACCTTGCTTCTTACTCGATACCAACACCTGATCCGCCTAATACTTCTCAGATCTTGCTCTGCCTCCATTTCCATCGCTTGGATTTTCAAAATCCTTCTTTTCCCACCAGTACCTGCGCTCGTGTTCCTCCATCAAAAAATTTATTCTAAGGATTCAATTTTGCTGTATTTTTGGTGAAAAGTTGAAAAATGTAAATGTGATACATGTATCTCTGAAAATAAATGGAACTTGTCGGGTCAACCATGAGCTCTAAAAATAAACAAGTGGGACTTGTTGGGTCAGCAACAGTCTCTGAAAATAAATGCATGGGGAAAGGGGGCCCAATCAAACTAGGGAAATGGGAGCTGTGAAGATACAAAATGTACTTAGCCCCTTTCAGAACCAGACTCATGCAGAAGATGAGGGGTTGTAAAATTGCTCCCATGCAGAAGATGAGAATTGAAAATAAATGCATAGGACTTGCCTGGTAAGCCATGGTGTCTTAAATTAAATGCAAGAGACTCTCTTGGCCAATCATGCAAATGATGAGGGTTAGTAAAACTACTCCCATTCAGAAGATGAGCATTGAAAATAAATGTGTGGGAATTGCCTTGGAAACCATGTAGACGATGAGGGGTAGTAAAACTGCTCCCATCTTCTACTTGCAACTTCCATGCACTAGGATAGCACTTATCTCCATCAAAGCTTCTCATCCTAGTTCAAAACCTATTTGAGAAGTCAGGTGAACCAAATCAACTTCTTTCCAATTCCATCCATTCTGAACTTGAAGGAAATTGGTCTCTTACTCTGTAACTAAATAACTGAAGGCAGAAGAATTTAGAGCATCCCCAATAATACCGGGCATCATCTTCTTCCTGAATCCTTATTAAGTTATTAACCCTACAAAATGAAAACAATTATAACAATTCAACAAATGATTTTAACTATGCTCACTATCCTTATTTATGGGCCAAAAGTGCTACCAAAAGTGCCACTACCAGTCTGGTCCCTTGTACACCTCGCACGTGTCACGTGTGAGGTTGTGCATAGTTACATGTATAGTTACTATTGACTAGTAATAATTGTGATTCATGCAAACAAAAAATCCAACTTAATCGGTACCTCAAGCTGGCTACATGCAAGCTATACCTCAAGCTGACAAGCTGTCAATTGTCAAAATCCACAGTGCCACACAAGCTATCAATTGTCAAAATCACTAGATTATTGACATCATCATCTATGATTCTATAGTACATCATGTAGTTTTCAATATAAAGCTATCCAACCAATCACTCTAGCTATTCATATGACATTAATCTGCACTACTATCTAATACCATAGCCAAATCGATATTCAAGAATTTCAATAGAATAAATGAAATGTAGAGTACTTTGAAGCATTGTAAAGAGAGAATTAAATGTCTCATTTTACCTTAACCATTATCAATGTCCACTAATAAGTCACAATAAATTTTTCTCACTTATGATCAGAACTATATATTGATAATTACTATTAGTTTTAAAAGCCACATTTAACATTTTTAAAACAAAATAATAATGAAAATCTCAACCATTGATTTCTGAAAATATAACAGTTCTAGTGTTATTTCAGAGGTTTCAATTTGCAAGTCTAGTACTTCAAGGATTTACCTCCGAAATCCAACTATAGCTGTCCATCAAAAATTCATCGAATGGTCCTTCTTTTAAAACAAACTTTATGCACATACATAATTTAAAATGGGGACATCGCTAGGTTGACGAGACTCGATCCTTAGGATTAAAGAGTTAAGATTTAAGGCTTTTTCATAAAATATGTTGGTTTGACTTAGGCAATATTAAATGATAAATACTAAACAATAGCACAATGACTAACAGACCTAAATAATTAATAAAATCTCAACCATTGATTTCTGAAAATCTAACGGTTCTAGTGTAATTCCAGAGGTTTTAGTTCGCAAATCTAGTGCTTGAGAGATATACTTCCAGAATGCAACTATAGTCATCCTTTGAAAATTCATCGAACGGTAGTGGTCCATAATGTCATGTGGTCGCTAAAACTTGGAACCTTAGAACCAAAGTTTGAAGTTTCAAAGTTTTTGAAACTTTCGACCCATCGACCACAAAGATGACACTGGTGAATTTGGACTGATAGTGACACTTTGCCACTACATTTTTTTTATTAATTTTATATTATGTTTAATTTTCCAATTTTCTTTTCTTAATCATTTGAAAATAGGTTTAATTCACCAATGAATTTTATTTTTTTGTTTGAAAAAAAAAATCGCCAACAAAATTATTTTTTTTGGTTTGAAACAGGTTTAATTCACCAATTAAAATATTTAATTGGTTTGAAAATAGATTTTAATCACCAATGGAAAAATTTAGTGGTTTTAAAAAATTTGCATTTCACTAGGATTTTCCACAGACTTCTAGTGATTAGAAAAGAATTGCCAATGGACATTTTTTTTTCACAAAAAATAAAAAAATTTGCCACTAAAATTAATATTTTTATCGGGAAGTATACAAGATTCGCCATGATTTTACACCTTCACCAAGGGGGGGTTTCTTAAATTTTTCCCTACTTTTCATATTTTAAATCAATATATTATTAATTAAAGACACGATATTTTCATAGTCCATGATAGATATGTTAAACACCTAGAATACTAAGAGCGGGGGTGAATTAGTATTCATTGAAATTCATTAACTTAAAATACATTTCACAACATATCATTCAATATTCAGTAATGGAAAGGCACATAGAAAGCATGCATCACATCAAATAACACAAGAACACCAAATTTACGTGGAAAACCCAAAAAGGGAAAAACCATGGTGAGGATTAGCTCACAATATGTTATAACTGGTTATAATATATTACAAAATGGCTCACTACTAGGTAGACTCAGTATCCAAAGAATAGAAGAAGTGGCTCACTGTTAGGATAGAAAAGAAGGTGGTTCACTATTAGAGATTGAATTGATTATAATGCATCTACAATATGTTGAAGATAGATCCAATTAGCCTCATAAAACTGACTTAATACACTTAACACTTCACAATTTATCAACCTCTTCACACTTTGCTCTACCCTAGATCTTGCACACACTTAATTGTCTCACATCACATAATCACAAAAGGAATTAACCTTGTATGTATATCACATCCAACAAAAACATAAATTAGGTTAGCTTAATTAATGTATCATGGAAAACCACAACCTGTAGGCCCAAAATAATAAAACACAAACCAGATCCATTGGGTCATTAGGAAATAATTATGAAGTGGGGATCTAGAATTCTAAACACTAATCAAGTTGGGAAAATCCATTATTTTCTTATGATTTGTAGCTAAGATATTTTTTGGGATCTTATTATTCCTACAACGAGAATACATCCCCCAAAAAGTTATTATTGGAATTAACTTTTTACTACCATATTTCAGACATAAAAAAATAATTTTAAGTATTTAATCATATATTTTGACCCAAAAATGCTCTGGTGGTTGTGTCAACTATTTACAAATAGCTCAAGTGAAAAATGACAGCTTAACATTATTATAAATGGGTAAGTTTTCATAATAATTGATCCACGTTTAGTCTAGATTTTGAGTCTCTTAGAGTGAAAATTAAGTGTATGAAAAATGTTCTATTAAATATGTTAAATTAACAATTTGCAAGATAACACTATTGTAAATGGGATAAATAATCTAATATTATTTCTTGACTATCCATACACTATATTTATTGTGAAAAATCATTTTAGGGAAATTGTGTAGGGTGATTTGGTGTGAGTTTTTTAAACTCTTGTCTCTCATTTTTTAAATATGGTACATATAATCAAAAAGGAAATAAATAATCCATCTTTATGGTGGACCCATTATCAAGTTAAGTTTTTTTTCTCACTTAAAAGAATTGAAGAATTTATTTTCCCTTCATCTTTCTATGAGGGAAATAAACCATATTTGAGAAATGATTAGGTATAAATTATATGACTATCATATAATTGATATTTTTTTCTTTTTAATAAGTATCACAGTAGGATCATCTAAATGAAAGCTAGTAGCTAAATTAACTTATATGCATCTCTATTATCCACTTGGACCCCTCCATATATATAGTTGAAATCATTTGTATAAAAACTATCAATCTTATCATATATCATAATATGACTATACAAAAATTTGGAAGTGTAGTGTCAAAAAAAGTAATCCTTTTTCACACTTAATTTGGATAATTGGCATAAATTTGAATTAATTGTATCTTGGAATAGTGTTGTAATGTGTTGTAACAAACTTTCACACTTTTTTAGGGTTTTATTTAATGAATTAAGCCTAATGGTCCCCTTTTAATGAAATGGACCTAATGTGTACCTTATTTAGGTGTTGTAAAGTGTTCTAACACATTTTCACATTTATCTAGGGTCCCCTTAGCTAATTGTGGTTTTAATTGGAGTTAATTAACCCATTAATTCAAACTTAAGCCTTATTTATGACACTTCCCAAAGATCTATACCGACACCTGCAATTCATATTGCATGACATTCAATTGGGAAAATTGAGGTCTTGGAAAAAGATGCTAGGACCCATTTAGGTGTTGTAAAGTGTTCTAACACACTTTCACATTTATCTAGGGTCTCCTTAGCTAATTGTGGTTTTAATTGGAGTTAATTAACCCATTAATTCAAACTTAAGCCTTATTTATGACACTTCCCAAAGATCTATACCGACACCTGCAATTCATATTGCATGACATTCAATTGGGAAAATTGAGGTCTTGGAAAAAGATGCTAGGACCCATTTAGGTGTTGTAAAGTGTTCTAACACACTTTCACATTTATCTAGGGTCTCCTTAGCTAATTGTGGTTTTAATTGGAGTTAATTAACCCATTAATTCAAACTTAAGCCTTATTTATGACACTTCCCAAAGATCTATACCGACACCTGCAATTCATATTGCATGACATTCAATTGGGAAAATTGAGGTCTTGGAAAAAGGTGCTAGGACCCATTTGCCCTAGGTGGTGAATGGGTCTTCCGTTAATAGGAGCCCCCTTTCTTTACTGATTAGACATGGGTTTTTGACCCTCTTTCCATCCCTCGAGGTTAGGTCCTCGAAAACTGAGCCACGACCCATTTTCCCTAGGTGGTCAATGGGTCCTCCCTTAATGAGGACCCCCTTTTTGAATTTCATTATGGCGGGAACTCAATAATGTTTATTTCCAGACTTGGTGTCGGCCTTAACTATTTGAATTTTGGGGTTAATCTCCTAATTTAGTATAAATAAAGGGGTTAATTCACATTATTTCTCCTAGAAATTCATTCTAAGTCTCCAAGCATTCAATTTTACAAGCATTAGAGCATTACAAGGCATTTCAAGAAATATTTTTAAGATTTTATTGTAGGAATTCAAGATCATATCTTCATGTCAAGGGTTTGATTCATTCATGCATGTTGTTTAACTAAGAAAGTGTAAGTAGTATTGAGGATCTACTTGCAAGCATTGTTCACATCTTATTTAACGATCAAGATCTGCATTCTTGATGGCCACTACATGTTAGATTGCAGATTTGCATTACAAGACAACATCCAAGGTATCTACATTACATCATTTCATGTTTCATGCTTCAATTGCATTGTCTCATCATTTGGTTTAATTACCTACAAGGGGTTTGACTTAGGAAAATCACTATTCACTAACAATCAACAAGTTTTTCTTCCCTTGAATGTGTGTTTGCAAATTTAAAGGTTGAAGATCAAGTGGAGGAAAAATTTGGAGCAAAATTGTCAAAGTTGTCAAGTTGCAAAGTTGACCTTTAAAGTTCAAGAATCAAGAATTGAAGCCACAAAATTAAATGTAGGTTTTTGAGAGCTGAAAATTGGGAATCTGAGAGTGCGAACATCAAGAAAAATAACTCAGATCTCAGTTTCAAGAACCCTAACAGGGACCCATTTTCCACTAAAGGCAAATGAGTCCTTTGTGCCCTAAAAACAAGCTTCTTGCATCAAGGTACATATCACTTTAAGCTCTAAAACTTCCTTCATAGTCGCTATAACAGTTAGGTATCATTTCTAATTGTTTTTGATAAAGGGAAAAATGGGTTTTACAGGGACCCGAATCTGCCAAGTTTACAACAAAAGAGAAAGGACTAAAAAGTCCAACAGAAAAAATAGGCTGCACAAAAGGAAAAAACTAGAACAAGCAGCAGCCACCCACAAAAGACCAGGAGGGTCAGATAAAAAACCAGCCAAAAAACCAACAAAAAGACTAGCTGCAACTACCCCGAGTCTTCAAAACAGACTCGGTCTTAGCCTCCAAGTTTTGCATGTCCTAAACACCCTTCTTGAAGGTTTGAATCATCTACGGCGTAGGAGGAGCCTTCCTCTTCAAATTAGCCCTGGTTCTCTTTGAAATACCAACATCCACATCCTGGTTTTTATCATTGACCTCTTCCAGATCAACCACCAAACACCCTTGTTGAGCTTTGTCCAATTTTTCAGTCATAGCATTGATGATGATGGCATTGTGTCTCCCCATCCTATTGTTCTGCTCGACTATAATTTTAACAGTATTTTTCATTTTATCCAACTCAATTTCAACCCTTCTGTCCATGCTCACTTGGTTCTGGGTTTCTTTACTGGCACCATGATCTTTTCGCTCTGCCTCTTTCTTTCCAAGCATCATAACCTTTGATCCCTTTTCTTCCAGTTTACTTTGAAGGGCCTAGTTTTTTATTTTTAGCTCGTTAATTTCATGAAAGATCCATTTCAAAATTCTAAAATGGTCAGCAACATTAGTCCTAGCTAAACCCAAGACATCCACAATGGGTTCCCTTTCTAATTGTTATTTGCTTCTTTTTCCTTTCATAATTGAATGTTTCATAGTGAAAATTAGCTAGTTTATCACCTTGATCCATTCAGCCTTATGGTAAAAACCCTTATTTTTCTATGTTTCAGAAGCTTGTATGATATTTTAAAGATATCTTATTATTAGGTTAGATATTTTAACGAATAATTTCTATTTTCATCACCAATGCACATTGAATCAATTGTGAGTAGCAAAAAAGGAATAAAAATAATAAATAATTCTATAATACATGGGATCAAGCTCACAATTTATGAATTAACGGATGGTTGTGTGAGAGTAGCAAAGAACAGAAGGTGACGTAGGGGCAATAGAGCTGGAACGAAAGTGGATCAAAAGGGAAAATCATGCTCCACAAATGTGCAAGGTGCAGCGGTTGATCCTAATGTACCAAGGGCTTCAACAGGAAAGGATTCCCTACCTACCAGGGGTCCTCAACCCACAGCTCCTCTCCTCTCCTCAATGCGGGTTGTCGGAACAAGATTAACCCCTATCATGAATACATTGAATTCTACAAATCACAAGTCACTCCAAATCATCATGAGCCACCAACTAACAAGCCTTCATCAGACTCTTTCATCCTTGATCCCATGCATTCTTGCTACTTGGGTAATGCAGAATTCCATTTGACAACAACCCTTATTGATTTCCATGTTTCTATTTCCTGTATTGATAATATTGCAAATGCAATTGGGAACAGGTCTCTCATTGTTCATTGTTTGAGCAAGAGGCCACTGATAGATGAATTTGTTGAATGGATGAAGGCATCCTGGAGTAATCTCTCTTCCAGACATTGACTCCCTTGATTTTGGTTTCTTCTTGCTGCATTTTACCTCTATGGAAGATTGTACTTTTTTCAAGAAGAAGGTCCTTTGGTTTTTTGGCCAGTCTGGCCTCTTTCTCTTAGATTGGTACCCTTTTTTTGACCCTGTAGTAGCTAAGATCACATCGGTCCCCATTTGGATCAAGATGTAGAATCTTCCACCAATTATGTAGGTGCCAAATCTCATTAAAAATATGCTTAAGTAGTTTGGATCATTAGTAAAGATGGTTCCTAATACTCCCAACAATAGATTCACCAGGGTATGTGCCATCATAGACATCTCCAAACCATTGCACCACTCTATTTTGATACATTCTTCCCTTGGTACTTGGACCCATTTCCTCAATTATGAAGCTCTCCCTTTTAGATGCTTTCATTGTAATAGGTTGCACCGCAAAATCATTGGTTGCACCTCTCCCAAGTCTATAACCACTTCATGTCATTTCAATCTCAAGCAATGGGTCAAGAAGTCAGGTTCTTCAGATGCTGACTTCATATGGTGCAATCATGAAACACTTTTGGCTACAAAAAATGTTCCCTTACTTGATCATGTGGCCTTGATTATTTCTTCTACTAGTGCGGTGTTGTGCTTCTCCTCACCCATCAGTTCTCCCTATTATGTTTCACCCCTTTAGCCCGTTGTCAACACCCCCTTCGAATTGGGGTGATTGGAAATGGCTTTGATTTTGAGGGTTCTTTCCCCTTCATAGAGGATCTAAAAAGGAGACTTCTCAAATTTTTTGGATTTGGATGAATTGGCTTTCCTTATTAAAAATTGCACCATTTCCCAAATAGTTAGGGCCATCTCCAAACCAAACTTCCCCAAAAGGAAAAAGGGATGCAAATTTGAGGATGAGAAGCTTTGGATTGAAGGAAGAGATGTTGTTGATGATTGTACATAAAGGAAAATGGATTCCCTCCTCACTAGGAGTATGAAGAAGGGGAAAATCAAAAAGGCCATCTCATACGAGCTTACATGATGGTGAATACCGCTTGTGCTACATATGATGGCAACTTAGTTTTTAGATAGTAGTTATATCTTTTTCTTTCTATTGGTTTTAGGTGTGTGCTTTAGGTTTCTTTAGTCTATGTGTCATTCATTGTGCTCCCCACTCATAGGCTGAAGCAATCTTAATTATTTTATCTAAAATTTTTTTATTGGGAGTGGGCCCTAATCTCACAGCTGAATCGATCAAATAAAAATTTATAGTGCATGGAAGCAAAAGTTGTGTATATCTTATTATATAAATAATAAAAATATCAATAATGTAGCAAAAGTGTAGCATTTAAAAAATAATAGAAGACAATAAATTAGAATAATCCTTGAGGGATATGAGACACACTAAGTAGTATGAATGATACCAAGCATGAATGTTAATTTTTATACATAAGTCATAGTTACTATGCATGTGTATGTGTTTCTTTTATTTGATTCATAGGGGAATCATATAAATGCTACAAACTATTGGATATATATTTTAATTCAACACTATACACTAAAATTTCTATAAGCATGGGGGTATATAGAGTTTCCTCATGAATTGTATTAGAATTTTTCTTCTTAAAATTATAAAAAAATGTAAGACCAGATAGGGATGAAGGAAAACAATAAATATTGGATATTAATTGATGTATATTTATACAATTACAAATCAAAAGAAAATATTCAATCAAAATGTTAAAATGATGTCAAAATTACATATTTTATTTGATATAGGTTGTATTTTTTTGAGATTTTCTAGTTTTCTCTCTACTAGTCTACAAGGAATTCCTCAAAATTTTATGCCACTTGATAGCTATAATTTTTTAATTAACACTATAATTAGGTGTATGATTTGAAAGGAAATTTGAAACCCTAATAAATTATTTCCACATAACTTCAAGAGAGAAAAGTATGCAAATAAGTATTCATAATCCATAATGCAAAAAATCAAGCTCCCCAATTGCACTGCATGTGAACAAGAAAATAAAAATTATGTAACCATATGTGCTAATACATGATTCCTATACTTAGATATGTATTTTACAAGGGATTAATAATCAACCTTATCCAACAAGATAAAGGTTATGACAATGAACCTTAATAAGTATGTATGTGTTTTATTTTAAATAAATCAACTTGTACAAAACCAAAAAGTGGTATTACATAAGCCAAGGTCCTCTAAAACTATAATATTATAGAACCATGTCCCTCTCATTCCTATTTTGGTGGTAACTTTTCCTTTTTGTTACTATGTTTTTCCCATATTAAATATTTTCCCAATGTGTAATCAATATTAAAAATTAATCCAAATGATATTATCAACATATAAAGTGGCCCTAAGAATGTCTAGCCCATGAGATGCATGAATCCCTGAATTCCTTACGTAAACTGTTGAAAAAATGCTCAATCTAAATATTACGATGGTTTTTATTCATTGATCAAGTGCATTTATATAAGAGAGAAGGCAAGTAGTTCAATAATTAATTAATTGTATACACTCGCCAGTTACACCGGTATACACTCGTCAATTATACCCATTGTTAACAATATAATACAATAACATTCTCTAACATTCCCCCCTTTATTACATTGTTCCTACAACTGTATCCCCTAAAAGCTTTTCTTCACATTGCCAAGCGACCCTCCTTAAGGCTTATATAGCAAAACTTGTTGATTACAAAATATATACATCTTTGTGAAGATCTTCCTTGAAGAAACAAATCCTAAATTAGGCAGAGCTCCTTCAAGTTGATTCTTAACCCTCATAAAGGTGTAGCCCCTAGCTGAATTCTCAAGTTCTTCCTCCCATGAACTCCCAAATCATAGATTCCTTGAATTATTCTTCAATAATCCATATTTAGCTCTCCAAACACATGGCTCCATCAAGTTGTCTAATGAACCTCAGAAGGGTATAATTCAGATCACAACCTAAAGTGCTCATTAGACAACCATCCATATTGAGCTCTACACCAAACCCCTTACCTATCTCCAAAAATCAAACTTCATGATATGTGCATTCTAAAAATCTATCAACAACAACAAGGAAAAGAAAGAAACTAAAACCAAAAAAATTTCTCATGCAAAGCATCATTTCAAAGAGAGAAGCTAACTTGAGATGATGGAAATTCCTCCATCCTCCAGTGCCACCAACCTCCAATAGTAAAGACTTCTTGTACTAATGCATTATTACCACCACCAAAATAGTCATTAGTAAAAGCTTCATCAAAAATAGTACCAAAGGATGTACTACAACCTTTGATATAGGAGTAACAAATCAATAGACTCTTGATCAATCACTACATCAATAAACTCGTACTTCATGGCTTTCACTGGAGACATGTAATTGTCTCTATCAATATCCTTACATACCATAGGTAAACACTTTCCAAAAACTTTGTCAAGGTGAATAATATGTGTGGCCATGATTGATAACTAACTCACTAATGAACAATTTGATGTTGTCTTAGTTGTGGCTTACTAATCACTGCAAGTCACGACTCAGTATCCCATAGATTGATCTTTGATAATCTTCAACCATTGCAGACCCAAATTCCATCAACAGATTTACTTTCTATGCCATCTTCAAAGGTCCTTCTTCCCTCTCCGGCCAGGTTCTTCCATGCATGCTCTGATATCAAATGCTAGCAAAATGCTCAATCAGAATATTGTGATGTTTGTTATTCATTGATGAAGTGCATTTATACAAGAGAGAAGGCAAGCAGTTCAATTGAAGGCAAGCAGTTCAATTGTTACTTAACTGTATACACTCGCCAATTACACCAGTATACACTCGTCAGTTATACCTGCCATTAACAATGTAATACAATAACATTCAATGCTAACATTCTCTAACATGAACCACATGTAAATATATATTTTACTATAGGATTCCATTTGAAACTCTAGGTGAGCATTATTAGAGTTTTTTTTTACCTCAAATATTGTAAGAGAAATGCATTTTACTTCCACTTTTATAACTTGCAATAAATATCTATTTTCTATTGAATATGTTAGGGAACCTATCAAGTTCCTAGATGCATGTGTATTATGTTTATAATATCGCTTTGTTAATTTATATTCAGATAATAATGTAGATATTTTAACATAATATGTAGTGTATTTGAATTGATAATGGATAAATAATGTTGGCTGCACTATTATTAGATCAAAATATTTCAATTTTAGAAGGTAAGAAAGCATTTGAGGGTCTAATCCCTATGAGGAGGAGCGAAGCCAAGTAGGCTTATCTAAAATCATAAATTTATTTGGCATTACTTTGGTTAGAACTAGAATGAATCTATCATTACAAGATTAGAGATCTATATTAATAAACTATTTATTAATCCATATTGCTAGTTAAAATAAAAAAATTAGCTACTTAATTTTGAATAAATGTATGCTTTAGTTATTCCTTGCTAGTATGCACCAATCCTATATTACAAATTTCTTTCATAGCTATTATGATCTTATATCAATGAGTTGTTTATTGAAGAATGCACACACTATTAGTTCTTCAATTTATTGATGAAGAAAATAGATTTGAGTAGTTTCAATCATGTGGACAGAAACTTATTTTACATATAATATTGTATCATAATTTATTCTTAGTAGAACTTGTTAAAAGATCCATGGTGTACTTGAGTTCAATAAACAAGAATGAAATCATGGTGTAACAACCTATCTTATAAGTTTCTTTATGCATAAATTTGAGTTAATCCATCTTGCTAGTCAAATTATATTTCTCATAGTACAATCTCTGGAAAGACGCTCTTATGATTGGCAGAGCTCAAAGTGTAGAAGATTCATCCCATTATTGTTAATTAATCCTTGATTTTCCTCAATTTAATCATAGGTTTGTTGCATCACATAGATTGATTTGATCCCTAGATCTAGGTATTAATGGTTCATCCCTTAGAATTGATTGGATTCACTTTATGGTCATGGAAATTATTAAAGATAAAGATCTTTAATCATACAAATAGCCTAGAATGATTCTATAGAAAATTGTGTTCTTTTTTAGTGCTCTAAAGGGGAGTGTTTCTAAAATATTATCTTTCAACGCATGTAAATTTTGGGTATATACTTCTTGTGAATGAATGCACATTGAATATCTTTAAATACTAGGACATACCAATTAATTATGTAAATGTGTATCAGGTCAACTCATAATAGTTTGTCAAAAGGTATGATAAACAATATATAAATTTTGTAAATTTTAGTTGTATAGGATTGATCCTTGGACATGACACAAAATTGATCCCAAACAAGTAAATATTATTTCTAATGGGGAGAATCAATGGCTACACATGGGGGTGTTAATAGGCATAATATATGGCAAACGTATATGAATAAGATATATTCAAATGAATGTAATTGAAAATGAGTGAAGGATAAGAAAATTAGTTCGATTTTATATATGAATATGTCATTTATTGATATGTTAAATTGTATTGTCATTTCATCAAAATAAATTCAAAAATAAATAAAAATTAACATAAATATATAAATTTCATCATTGTAAAAAATAAATAAATTTCAGAAAAATTATACACATCTTCAATATATATATATAGCCTATGAATTGTTTATTTTTTATTATCATATATAATCCCTACGTCTACATGTCAATAAACCTATAAACGTAGATGTCAATCAACCTTTGAATTATATCTATTAATGCATTTTATATATTTATATAGGAAAGTTAACCATTAAAAATATCCTCGATCAAATTTAGTTTTTAACTGCTTGAATTTTCTTGGGCACGGCTCTTGGAATTTTATTATTTTTGGGCTTATTACTACAACTGCTAAATACATAAATTATTTTAATATATCTCGATAAAAGCAAGGAAACAGAACACCACCTTAAGAAATCAAACAGCTGGGAATTTTATTAATTGTAAAATATATTCAGTTCATTATTCATATGAATAAATTTTCATGTATTTTTGTTCTTGATACATACTGTCTGAAAAATAGAAGAGCTTAAAGAACCTGTATCGTCCTCAACATTGAAGTTGTTTAGCTGAGCCTGCTTCGCTCATAAACAACAGATTCCCATGAAAGAACGACTATTTATGGACAGTAGTAAAAAGGCGAGGTAAAGACAAACATAACTAAGCAATAAAACAAGTATTGAAATTGCATTGGTAGGCTGGAAACCTCATCGGGGTGTAGGATTGTTGGCAGCCTTGAGGATTTCAATAGTTTTGACGTCTATCTTGAATGATTTGGCCAGAACATCGTCAGGTATGCCGCTTGCAAATAGAGCAGAAGGCAGTGACACAGTGCCTGCATTGGCGCTCCCAAATCCAGCAATGGTAGTGCTCTCAAACTTGCATGTATTCTTTTGGAAATGGAGGAGTCCTTTGGGAAACACGAATAAATCACCTCTACGAAGGGTTTGTGTGAAGAGTTTTCCGGTGGTATCAATGAACCCCACGAGGAGAGATCCATTCACAAGTAGGAGAAGTTCAGAATGCGCGAGGGTGAATGTGAGGAGGGTTTACTGCGCCTGCAGGAAGCTGCAGAACAGCCATGGAAACGTCCAGCCCTGTCAGAGCTGGAAACTCTGCCATTGCCGCCTTTGTCACTTTGGCTGCCGTCTGTCCCGCCAAATTGTTGTTTCCAACCGCTCGGAATCCCGTGAAGGTGAAGAAACTGCCATCCAAATGTGCTGAATTGTCACCCACAGGAACAACAAAATCGGACATGATATCAGGATCGGATGCATACGTTACTCCCACAATAGTGAAAACCAAGAAGATCGCCACTAAGCGTGCTCCGCTAAACTTCGTTTCTCTCATTCTCAATAATCAAATTTACTAGCTCTTAACTGCAATGGAATTTAAAACACCTTCAGAAGGAAGTGTGCGAAAGCATATAGTTATGTGATGTGCAGAAGTAAGCCATGATCATTTAAAGAGGATTTCATTGAGCTCAATGTTGAGGCCAGCGTGCCTATTACACTGTGAGTTCATCGGCATAAACGGAGATATACGATTTTTCAAAAGATTCGACGTCGATTTTGATGCTGGATAAGGAATATGAACTTCGTCTATGTGCCAATGCTCTTTGGTATTACAGATGGTGAGCATATTTTTCCTGTTTTGTAATGCATCCGGTTGAATTTTTATATTTAGTTTTAATAAATATATCTACTACTACTGTTTCGTGCATTGAACCCACATTTCGTACCAAAATGTATATCTTCCTTTAACAAAAAATTATCCAATAAAAATTGGTTATCCAAGAGTAAATTCGCTTTACATAAATACCTACATTTATAGTGGTTTAGAGGGCAATTGGTACCATGCCAACATTCTAAATTGATAGGGTAGTTAGTCTTACTTATCTTGAGCAAATATATTTTATTTTTAACTTAGTTTTCCCATAATTCTATTAATAATATCAAATTTGTAGTTAATTATTGATAACAATATTTTATAATTATTTAAATGTATTATGAGTTGTTGAATCATGCTACACTAATTACAAGAGATAAATATGTAGAAAACCAACATAAGATATGATATAAACAACATGAATTGCATCCATTGCACCTTACCTTGGCATTTATTTCCCCTACCAATGACAATTCATCCTTCTATTCATTCTTTGAATCATCCTTCTACACACTTCTACATATAACTAGGTACAAGCTTAGGCTGTTTGGGCATTTTTACCACTCAATATTGTAGACAATATGGGAATGTTCTGTTGTAGAGATACAACAATCAAGGAGTAGCATAGGAATGATATCTTTATAGAGAGTGTCTAGCTCATTTCAATCTAAGAAACAATTAGTTGTGAGCCATTTGTGGACAAGTAATTCAATATAACACTAATGCAAGCTCTTGCAAGCACAACCATGAGACTAATTTCAACTCCATTCAAGCATAAGTAGGAGGTATTTTTCCACAGCGTGTCAAATTATGATATTGCTATCAGGATTGAACCGTGTAGTTTCGAGTCAAACTCATTGACCCATGTTTCATGAGTAGTGGTTCAACAAGAACCCATCTCTCATGATATCAAATGGTCCACTTAGCACTCATTGCATCTAGGTGATCTGCTCACAGAGGTGAAGCACTAGTCCGTCCCGAGAGGTCACCCATCCTAGTACTGCTCTAGCTCAAGCGCACTTAACCAGGGAGTTTTCTCCAAGGTTAAGCCCGCTTGAGTTGTTACCCCATTTGCAAAACCTTCAGCAAGTGTTGTGCCTTATAAACCATTCATAATAGAGCCCCTTTAGCTCATCAATTGATAAGTAGGAGGTATTTTTCCACAGCATGTCAAATTATGATATTGCTATCAGGATTCAACCGTGTAGTTTTGAGTCAAACTCATTGATCCATTCAAGCAACCACACTAAAAACCATCTATGGAAAGACTAAGAATCACAATTTAGAAATCCATTTATTTTAAAACTACCTCCACACTAAAAACCAGCTATGAAAGACTAAGAGACAACTTAAGATTACATATTAAATGTTATTTTAGAATTTGATCTTGGATCTCCCTAATTATAGTGCAATGCTTAAACAAATTACATCCAATCATTTAAACAAACAGGTTTATATATATATATATATATATATATATATATATATATATATATATATATATATTAAATTGAATAAATAACCGTAATGAAAAACTTGTTTCACAGACAAGGTCGGCCGTGAAATTTAGGCCCTTCGGGGATCATGTTAATGTAGGTTCAATTACTTAAAGTAGTAGAGATTCCCTCGTGAATCACAATTCTCCATTATTACCCATTTTTGTATTACTTTCATCTGTCGTATCCTGAATTGGGTCGGTGGCTACTGGTATCCGCATTATCGCCTAAACCAATAATCAAACGCTAGTCCGACATGATTCTCCTCGAAACTCATAAAGTTTGTCACCTTGCCAATCTCTCAATTACATGACAGAACTTGTCCGAACTTGTGAAATAAATAACTATATTTGCAAACTCACCCGGCCTAAACGTATTCATGATCCCCATATCTGGCCCGACTGTTTCTAATTTTTAGTTCATAAAAATAGTACAAATATTTACTATTCAGAGTATAAATAAAGTTTAAAATTACAATTGAGCATTCGCTATTTGAATAAAATGAGTTGGCTCAGTTATTTAAAATATAAATGTGCTACTTTAACCCCGTCCTATATATATTCGTTCTCTCAGGAATTATGGACGACTGTACCGTTGTTAGTGCGTATGCAATTTGTGAGTTAAGTGGGTTGTGGGCACACAAAAATGAACGATAACATGCATGAAAAGCCAGAGACTGTGGGGCCGAAGAATATTGCAGTAAAGCCTGCGCCGCAAAGGTATTTTTTTGTTCGACTTTATGCAAATAGATACAAGGCAATGCATATGAAGGAGGTGGGGGCATCCTCAGAGGCTGAGTGCACACAAATCTTCTTGCCCATCTGGAATTTAGTCTTTATTTCTTTTGTTGTCTGTTTCATTTTTGTAGATAATGAAGTGGTACGTGAAAGAAAAGTTTTGAACAGGCACATGAACCGTTTGGAACGAGATGAGTGCCAATGCGGAGGAGAAAGATGCAGGGCTCATCACCATGAGGAAAAGGGAGGGATGTAGATCAGTCCATTATGGCCCTCCCTGCATATGTTAATATGGCAAAATAAATCTTCCACAGTGCTTGTGAAGTGACCTACGTATTCCTTCTATTTACCATATTTTCTCTATAAAATTACTGTTTCACATATATTACCTGATATATGAGTGTTTTTCATTTTATCTGTTGCTTTCTCTCGTAACTTTTGTTTCAAATGCAACTGTATTTTGTCAAAGTACCCTAATCTCTTCCTTATGGACATAACATTCAAAGCAGATACACTTAGATTGTCAGCTACGCTGTCTACAGATACAAACATTACAACAGTAACATAGTGTATGAAGTAACATAAGGATCTAATGAGTACGTTTGCAACCAAAGAAGATTTTAACCCCTCAAATCGGATGAAAAACGTTTCTATTTGTTTTATCTAGACTTGATTGAACATGAGGATTTATGGAGAACAGATTTCCAGACAAGGGGATAAACATTCTTGAGATTGAATTGGTTTATAATCTCCAGCTAAAACTTAGAAATCAGGGTCCTAGATTCTTTATATCGAGAGAAAAAGAGAAATCGGGGTTACAGGTTCTTTATATCAAAGAGAAAAGATCAAAATGTTACAACCTTAGTAGAATAAGATAGCACACAATCACAAAAGCAGAGCACTGCCAAACAAACCACACAATACCATCCTCATAGGTTTTGAAGGAATTCCTAAACCCACAAATTAAAAAGCCGAAGGGTGAAACATCCTACACGATGCCAGATCTTGTGCTGTAACAAGGATGCCAAACAAAACACACATAAAATTATCCTTCAAAAAAAAAATTTATCCTTATAGGTTTCGAAGGAATTTCTAAACCGACAAACTAAATAGTCGAAGGGTTACGATGGCAGCTCCTGTGCTGTAACAAGACTACCAAGAAAAACACACAAAAGGAATTTCTGAACCCACAAACTAAATAGCTGAAAGGTTTCAATGGCAGCTCTTGTGTTGTAACGAGACTGCCAAACAAAACACACACAAGACTATTCTCATAGGTTTTGAAGGAATTTCTAAACCCACAAACTAAAAAGCCCAAAGGTCAGACATTCCACATGATGTCCGATCTCAACTTAGAAGTCCTCACTAGATGTTTTCTTTTCTCTAAGCAATTGTTTTGTTTGATTTGAGCAAGGAAACGATAAAGAACATATGTCTAGAATGACAAAATGGTTTATTTAACTATTTACAGTAAGTTTTAGTTAATAAAATAGGATAATTATTTATCATACTAGATAAAGATGAGACTTAAAATTGTTATTTATTATTTCATCATTAAAATTTATGATATTTAAGTAGAGTAATAAATATTTAATAATTTTATATATTTGTTAAAGTTCATTATAGACGTGTCAATTTCCGCATTATTGAATATTTTTTACATGTTAGAGAAGAGATAAGTCAAGCATTTTTATTTTTTTTACAATCATTTTATGTTTTGTGGGCACAAAGACATCACAAAGAACATAGGTCTAGAATTGATAAAATATTTATTTCACTATTTATATAGTATTCAAAGTATTTTTAAATGTCACTCGTTTTAAAATAAATTATAACCAATAAAATTAAAGCAGTTATTTATTACATTTTGATCAAAATGATTTTTTTTTATTTTTTTAATGCAGCAAGGGTGTCCCCATGACTCAGCCCAGTGGCCTAGCAGCCCATACCTTGCGTACCTAGGGCAAGCTGGGGTGAAACTAGCCCCCTACGGGTGGACGCCATAGCCTGCATGCAAGGCCACCGGTCAACTGCCAGAGCAGGGTATTGAACCCAAGACCTATGGGGAGCAAACCCATGGCCCAAGCCAACCCCGCTACTCAGATAGGCTGAAATATAAAATTATTATTAACTATTCAACTTTATGATATTTAAATAGAACATAATATTGAATTTAATTTTAGAATTATCATTTTTCATACATTAGTGACCACCCAATAATCAAATTTATTATATCGACATAACCCTTGCAATCCCTCAAGTAATGTTAGGGTAGAGGACCCAGTAGTTGAGCATGTTTCAATAGTTGTGATAGTAGTTGTTTATATAATGCCCAATAGTTATGACTTGGCTATCCAATATTAAAAAAAATGTATTGCTTTGATCTAAAAAGCAACCAATCGTGTGATTCCACATCAACGCTCAACTACCCAATATGTGAATGCACAAGTATTGGTCTCACATTTTTTTGGGTATTTTTGGACACCTTGAAAAAAATCATGTTGTTGTGGCATCATATTTGATGATGTGGCCCTAAAACAATAGTTATAAGTAGGGGACTTATCAAGTAAGTTGTTGTAAAAAATTAGGAAAGATTTGAAATTTCCACATTGGATAATTATAAGTGCAAAGTTAGGGTGCACAACTACTGGGTCCTCTGCCCTAGATATGTTTAAAAATTTATATTGTTCATATGAATAGTTAACATGCTACAGACCACTATTATTTGGCATCTTTGTGAGAGTAAACCATCATCTTTACAGGTGTATGATATTAATGGCATTCTAGAATTTGTAAGTCAATTTGAGGTAGCCTAATCTCATTCTTAGGAAAGGTATAAAGGCTTCTAATTAAAAAAATCATTTTTTAAAAAATTATTCTTGCATCCACAATAGTGCAATGTTGTAATCCATGTAGCTAAAAGGATTTGTATCATTTTAAATACTAACATAAAGGCGATCATCCAAGACTATAGAAAGTTCTTTCCCATCACCCACCTTCGAATCCACATAAAGATATTTGCAAGATGAAACTTATATTACAACATTACAGCTAAGGTTACAAAACCTATACCAATGTCATAAGTTTAGGGTTCTTCGTTGTTATTATTTTCAAATACCTAATGTTTCAATTAAGACTAAGATGTCTACGTTGTTATCTAGTAATCTATGTCTAATTGTAATTGTACTTTATTTGTGTGAATGTTCCATGCCTTTTTTTCCCATTGTTGGTAGGTCTTAGGTAATTTTTTCCTTTATATTGTGTTTGTCATATCGACTATGGTTATTATGGGGTATGTCTAATTTTAATTGTACTTTATTTGCTTGAATGTGCCATGTCTTTTTCCTTCATTGTTGGCAGGTCTTAGGTAATGTTATTTTTTATATTGTGTCTTTCATATTGATTATAGTTATTATGTTGGATGGGGAATCACTTAATAATAATTTGAGTAAGTTTTAGTGATTGGAACTATTTTATTATTGAAATTATCAAATTATTGAATGCATATCTTTATTTACTGTAGTGTGAAAAATAATCAAAAAATTTAAAAGAAATGTGAATATTTTATTCTTGTTTGAATGTAATGTATAATATAAAAGCTACAAATATTTCATTAAAAAAATTATATCTTTTTTAGAAGGGTAGTAGTGAAATTATATCTTAATAGGTGAGTTCCACTTTATTTGAGTAAAAGAGAATGTATAAATTTTGTAAGGTTAATAGTGCTAAACTAGGAAATATTTTCTTTCTAAATAATGCATAGGTGGAAGCTCCTCTTTGACATATTATCAAATTTTGGATTTTAAATAATTTCCCATAGAATAACTTGTTGAGTGACATTATCTCTAGTTTTATTTCTAATGTCGTGTATATAACACATGATGTGGGGTTGATGGAAATTCTAGAGAAATATTTAATTTTCAAGTCCATTATTTTGAATGACAAGTTATTTGTAGTGGTTGAATGACTTTGAATAAGATATTAGATTGCAAGACATTGGTGGCACTTTTCCTCATGAGGTTTTCATCAATTTTGTTATTGCCATATGTCCTTAATATAACTCAAGTGGGTTTAGAAAGTGAATGATTCCATTATGGATAGGTCAGGGTTATGGTTGATGCTAGTTTCCTTTTGGTTGGGGTTGGGGTTTCTCATGGAGCTTATAGGTTCTACTTATTCTTCCTAATAATGCAGATGGATCTAATGTCTAGTTATATTACTGAAACACAAAAAAATAGGCCAAGGATGTGACCCCAAAAATGGATTGCTAAGAAGGGGGTATGATGGACCTATTTCTCACTATTTCATTCAAAAATGAAATCCAAAAAATGAAGTGACTATCAACCAAAAGGTGAGTCATATCAAGGTATGAATCTACAAATTTCCCTTTTATGCAAAGATTGGGGTCTACGTTAAATATCACTTTGGGGAGAAAGATTAAAACTATCAAATTAACTCCAAAATGCAAGCTATAAAGTGCAAATGAAAGATTGTACACAAAACTACTAGAACTAGCAGTCAAAAGGTAGATCTGAGAAAGGGAACATGATGTGTACCAATTACCAAAAGTTCCTTTTTGAAGCTCACTGAGGACTCATTCGCCCTATTATGAATGGGTCCTGGCTAGGGCTCTATAAAAATTCTTTTTGGGTTATGTTCTCTTGTGTCTACACTACCAGACTCCTGAATTCCACTATTAAAGAGCTGAAAATAAATATTGTAGAAGAGTTTCTGTGGGATGACAATTTTCCTTGCAACTTTGACAACTTTGCAACTTTCTTCAATTTTTCTCTTCAAAGGATCTTCCACCTAAAACTTGCAAACACAAGCACAAGAGGAGAAAAAATGTTGTTTTTAGTGATGGGGGGTTTTCCTTGGTCAAACCCCATTTGAGTATTTAAACTTTGAAATGAAATAAAATAGTATGAAGGAAATAGTGAATGAACAATGCAATGTCACAACTAACCAAACCCTTAATTAAATCTTGGAAAGAAAATATGTAACTAGCATGAAGTGGCCTTAATGGATGTGGATCTTGATCTTGAAACTTGACTTGAAATGATGCCTTTGATATGCTTGAATGGATCATGAACTCTTCATCACCATACTAACTCAAACATCATGCATGACTTTTACATGATAATGGAATCTTGATTGCTGCAATAAATCTTCAATTTTTTCCCTTGAATGCCTTGAAATGCTCTAATAATTATCACTTGAATATCCTTGGCTTGCTTGGAATCTTCTAGGCGAAACATAGTGAAATGACCTCTTATTTATAGGTATGTTAGGATTAATTCCCAAAATTCAAATATCACAAGTTGAGATCTGAATATGGATTTGAAATCATTAAACTACCACCAAAAACATGGTTTTAATTTAGGTGCTATGCCTAAGTGAGGACTCATTTGCCCTATGGAAAATGGGTCCTAGGTCACTTACCTAGGACACACATTAAAGTTAGGTTTTACCCTTCAAAAATTATAATTATTTAGGCTTGGATTTGAATTACAAGGGCCAATTAAGGGAAATTAAGCTCAATTAATTAATGATTCCCTAGATAAGTGTGAAAGTGTAAAGGTACACCTTACAAAACTAAAATAAGGCACAATTAAGTCCATTTTGATAAATAAGGTCCTAAACTTAATGTAAATATGTAAAATACATATTACAACACTAAATTAAGGCATAATTAAGTTTATTTTAATTAATTCCAAATTGAGTGTGAAAAAGGGATACTTTTTCCTACACTACATTTAGCCTCCACTTTAGTGAGAGTATGACCCCACGTTAAACTCACACTAAAGTAAACATTCAAGACACATGTATGCAACAATGATAAAGATACTCAATCATACAACATCAAAGACCAAGAAGATCAAGCCTTGATTAATCGATGTGACACGAAACATGTCTAAGATTTTTTTCATGTGCCTACTACAGGGTAGTGGAACCTTAGGCTATCCACTAGGTGAGTATTCCAATGGGTGGAAAATCATACCAAAGTTGTCTCTCTAAAAACTGAAATAATATTTCACAAGACAAGGTTTCATGATTCATAAGGCTTAACAAGTTGGGTTATGCTAAGAACCTATGAACAAGGCAAGGCTCCACTAGCAGGTAAGGTGTGTTATGCTTGGTGGTCTTGAAGAGGGTTTCAGACTCCAGAGGGTTTAACAAGTTGTGTTTGCTAAGCACCTATGAACAAGGAAAGGTTCCACTGGAAAGCAAGGTTTGTTATGCTTGGTGGCCTTTAAGAGGGTTTTGGGCTCCATAGGGATTAACAAGTTATGTTATGCTAAGCACATATAAACAAGGCAAGGCTCCACTAGCAAGCAAGGTGTGTTATGCTTGGTGGCCATGAAGAGGGTTTCAGGATCCATGGGGATTAGCAAGATGAATTATTCTAAGCACCTATGAGCAAGGAAATGCTTCGCTAGCAAGCAAGGTGTGTTATGCTTGGTGGCTTTGAATTTAGGGGTTCGAGCTTCATAAGGTTAACAAGTTGTATTATGCTAAACATTTATGAAAAAAATGAAAATAAAGGTTTATTCAAAGGGATCCTTCTTAATTTATATAAGGTCTCTTCTTAGGGAACATCGTGCCTAATGTCTCCAAGAGAGGACAAGTCAAGAGTAAAAAATTCATAACTTGGGGAATGTAATGTGTCGCATCACCACTAAGATGAAAGTCATACACTACTTGAAATATCGCACTATTGGAGGACATCAAAACCCAATGACACCACCAAGAAAAGGACACATCATAGGAAGAAAAAAAAATTGCATCATGAAACATGAGAAATGTCAAAAGATATTGTCAATGTATGCCCCCACTTTAAAGAAATTGTTGCACCCTTGTTGTGAGAAATTGCTTTCAAGTAGCCAATGTTTAATTCTAATACATGAGAGCTTACTTGGAAATCCCTATGCCAAGTCATATGTTCCCAAAATGAAGCTACATCATGAAAAAGGAAGGAGGTTTTGCCCCTAAAAACACATAAGGGATCTATAGATTCGGTGTTAGTATATCTTTGCTATAATGTTGTTATAGAGCTTAGAAACATCATCATTCCCCAAATACTTGCAAAACAAGAGGAATGAGACATAGAGAGTGAAAAAAAGGAAGGAGCTTTTGGGTCAACATGGAAGAGACCTAAATTTCTCGATGTCTTATGTTATCCCCAAAAGGAAAAACACAAGACAAATGAAAAGGATAAATATTTACGACATATAGAAAAATGTAGGTACAAATAGAGGAATGCACAAAGAGAGAGAGAGATACATCAAACAAAATAATATGTGGTGAACACATTATGCACATGTAACTATACAAAGAACATAAAAAGGGAAACAATGCAAAACACTAGTAACACACATGTGATTCGACCTGTAGCAAGTCGTTTGCATCCCAATCTTGTTCAATATATGTAGAGGGAAAACAACTAGCCAAAGGGACAACATCAAGTGTTGAACTAGGACACACACCTAGCTCAACACTCTTATTAGTAGGATCATATTTTAAGATCATAGAAGAGGAAAAAATTTGATTTAATTCATTATGCACTTCCTCATAAATCTTAGCAATTTCAATATCATTATCTAAATTAATCACAATAGGAGGTCAAATGATAATGTCCATAGAATTTTATTGTTGTTTATGTTGCGGTGAGGGTGAAGAGACATCATTCCTTGCTAGAGACAAGTTTGGATTTTTATTTTCTATATTATTATTTTCTTCTTTCACTTACAACAAATGAGCAATAGCACGATATTTGCGCCTACACTTTCTAGCATTTTGATTTCTTCTCATTCTATTTTCAAGTTGGGTTTGTGTAGGAGTGAGTTTTTCAACCATATGTTTCTTTTCTTCCCTTAGGGAAGGAACAAAAGGAACCATGGGAAGTTTTTCAACCACTTTCTCTTTAACTTTGTAAACTTGTTTGACTTTAAGAGGCACAATGAGATTGTTGTAATTGTCTCATGGTCTCTTATATGAAATGGGTGGAGGATTTTCCATAGGATGCTCTTGGATATTTAGAAGGGCTTTAGGTTCAATAATGGTTTTATCAACGATAGGTGGCTCAATCATGGGTTGATGCATATTGCTAAGGAATAATTTTGATAGGATTTGAAAAAAATTTCTTCACGGGGTCTAATAGATTCAATACGCTTGGGCCAAAATAAATCCAATGAAAATTTCCCATGAGAAGACAAAAGATTAAAGCCACTATGATGAATAGTAAAGATCTCATTTCCAAATGTAAACTTCAAACATTTATCCATAACCAACGGGATGACATTCATGGAGCAAAGCCATGGATAGCCTAACTTCACACGAAATTGGTCTCACATTAGGATGATGGTGAATGCGACATTTAATGTTTTTGGTCCAACCTTTACAGGGAGATTTATTTAGCCAATTGTAGGGAAAGAAAAACCATTATGCATTTTGATCCATTCTTTTGGTTTTCATGTATATATCTTGATAAAGCTCATGCACAAATAAGAATTTGCTAGTGATCACATTCTCTACATAGATGGGATCAATTAATATACCATTACTAGGTTTTCCATTTATTCTTCCAGATATGTGAAGAGGACCATTGGGTGCATGATTAAGTATGTATTGTTGTGAGAATATAGTATCAAGCGGTATTTTGGTTTGGCCTTTATGACGCTTAGCTTCAATAAATGCCACTACTTTATCCATTTGGTACTCATTGTCATCTTTTGTGTTTTCATCATCCGTGTTAACATTTGTCACATCATTCTTTGTATCACTAGATTTGACAAATGAAATGGTGTGTTTCGGCATGGGATAGGTAAATATTTGTAAGTTTTGATTAGGAGCTACAAACTTAAATTACCTTGATCATTCACATCTCCAATTTGAATTTTATTATAACCAATGAGGTCTTGCACAAGATGTTTAGGATGTTTACAATATTTTGTATCATGTCCATTTTGTTGGTGGAAATGGAAATAAGCATTTGATCTATAGTTTGAGGGTAATGGTTTATTAGGATCAAGAGCTCTGATAGGAGGTAAGGAAATCATATTCTTGTTCAAGAGCTACAACATGATATTATGAAGGGTGTCGAGTAGAGGAGTAAATTGTCTATTCCCATCCCCAAAGGAAAACAAACTTGTCGTCTTTATAGCAACCACTTGGTTATCAACTTGTTGATTTGGTTGAGTGGAATTATGTTGTAAAAATCCCCCATTCTATTTCTTGAAAGGTTGGTAATTATTTTCAGGCGCAAATTCATAATTTTGAAGATGCCTAGAGGGATTTTTCACATCACGACTACTAAATGAATTCTAGTAATATGAGTGCATAACTGTGTGAAGGAGGGAAATCTCATCCTCTCTAGATTTTTTTGAATTTTTTCTTGAAAATTGAAAATAAACATTTTTTGAAGGTCGGCATCAAGAATCTTAATGTTTATTTATGAATAAAGCATTTGATATTATGCTATGAAATCAATGAATTTCTCATCATCATTTTGTTTACATTTCATTAGGTTAGGTAATTTCATCTTGGGACCCATATAAATTTGGAAGTGGCTGTAAAAGGCATCAATAAGTTCATTGAATGAGCAAATTGAATTATTCAGTAAGGATCAAAACCACTCTAAAATGGTATCTTTTAACGATCTACGAAATAGCTTAGCCAAGAATTTATCTTGAAAAATGAAATCACTACATAGGGTTGTGTAAGTAGATACATGGCTAATAGGACCTCCTTTCCCACCATATTTCTCAAATCTAGGAACCTCTATACCTTGTGGCATTTGTGTTCTCAATATCTCCAAGGATATCATATTGGTTTTGATGTATTGTTAAGGTTGGCCATTCTTTGATTTAGGGTGGTGATTTTTTGTTGGAGGGATAACATATTTTGCAAAATTTGGTTAATGATAGGATCATTGTTTGTATTGTGAGATGGAGGGTAATAAGGAGGAGTGGTGTATGTATGCGGAGGAAAATTGTATTATAATTTTTTGAGGGGAGATGGTTGAGGAGATATGAAATTTGAATTCACAAAGGTAGAAGGATTCCTAGTTGAAATAACTAAGGAAGTGTTAACATTGCTAGTAGGTTGGATTGTTGTTGTAACATGAGTACTAGTGTATGTAGGAATAGAGATGGGGATTATGGAAGGAGGAATTGAATTCCCTCTTTCACTCTGGGTATACCCCAAAGTTTGATCAAAACTATCCATAGTAGGGGTATGTTTATTAGTGATATGGGCTAGAAATTGCAAAAAAATTATTCTACTTTCATCTTCAAGTATTTTCCTTATATTATCTATAGCAGGAATGACACTACTAATCATGATTTTGAAAGTCACAAAGTTTTGCAGTTTCTCTAAGTCTTCATCTATCAATCTTATATTTTCTTGTGGGATAGTAGTAGCATCATGCAGATGAGATGTAGGTATGAAAGTCATTGGGAATGAGGTATGGAGGCTATGATCCATAGAGGGTTGATTATCAACACTATTAGTGAAAGAGTTAGAAAACCCAAGATCCACGGTGAAAGGTGTATCATGGGATGACATGAGTCTCAAACTACATTATCTCACAATAGTATTGCTAATAGGACACCAAGTTGTGAAGCTCATACAAGTTTCAAAAACTCAATGTATGCACCCAAAATGGAAAGAAGGTGAAATGCAATGAAGAAATCTAGAATGTAAAATACAGTACAAATGCAATTTTCATATTTCAAACAAGATAATATTCTGATTATGCTATATAGAAACCTAAAAATAATGTCTTGTAAATGCAATTTTTGAATTCACCCAACACACTAATTTGATCAAATGAAGCTAAATCTGACCATTTTAAAGAAACAAAAATTTTACAAACAGAAACAGATATCTGAGAACAACAAATAGAAATACACAAATGAATGTTTTAATGCCCAAAAAATCAAGAAATGACCCTGATTAGGGACTCATTCACCCTAGGGTGAATGGGTCCTAGGTTAGGGTTTTGAAAAGTGTTTTTACAGATTTCTAAGTTGATTTCAGTGGATTTCCAATTATGATCTGAAACAACAAGTTATAGTTTGATTTTTAGATGGAATTACTGTTAAATGAAAGTGCAAAATGTGCTAAAATGACAGCCTAGAAAACCTAATTCGATATGCAATTTTATTTCAAGTTTCTTGAAAATGAAAATGAATATGATGCAATGCTATGTAAATGATATGTAAAATGACTGATTTCTTTTTGTAATTTTCAGATTGAAAGAATGTAAAGATGCAATCTTAAAACCTTTAAATTAAATGAAAGGTGAAATGAAAACTAGACACCCTAAATGAGACTCAATTCAAGGAAATTAAATGCAAATAAATTCCAAATATAAATCTAGGGTGAAAGGGGACTCCAAAATCAGAAAACACAATGACCAATCTTACGTTCACCAAAATGAAACATGGAAAAATAGGTTAGGGATGTGACCCCAAAAATGGATTGCTAAGAAAGGGGGTATGATGGACCTATTTCTCACTATTTCATTTAGGAAATGAGATCCAAACAAGGAAGTGACTATGAACCAAAAGGTGAGTCAAATCAAGGTATGAATCTGCATATCCCTTTTATGCAAGGGTGGGGGTCTAGGTTAAATAGCACTTTGGGGAGAGATTAAAACTATCAAATAAACGCCAAAATACAAGCTATAAAGTGCAAATGAAAGACTGTACTACAAACTACTAGAACTAGCAATCAAAAGGTAGATCTGAGAAAGGGAAATTGATGTGTACCAATCATCGAAAGTTCCTTTTTAAAGCTCACTGATTACTCATTCACCCTATGGGAAATGGGTCCTGGCTAGGGCTCTATAAAAATACTTTTTGGGTTTTTTTCTCTTGTGTATGCACTCATAGATTCTTAAAGTCCACTATCAAAGAGCCAGAAATAAATCCTGTTAAAGATTTTCCATGGGATGAAAACTTTCCTTGCAACTTTCTTCAATTTCACTCTTCAAAGGATCTTCCACCTAAAATTTGCAAACACAAGCACAAGAGGAGAAAAAATGTTGTTTTTGGTGTTGGGGGGGTTGCCTTGGTCAAACCCCGTTTGAGTATTTAAACTTTGAAATGAAATTAAATAGTATGAAGGAAATAGTGAATGAACAATGCAATGCCACAACTCCCTGAACCCTCGATTAAACATTGGAATGCAAATCTGCAACTAGCATGAAGTGGCCTCAATGGATGTAGATCTTGATCTTGAAACTTGACTTGAAATGATTCCTTTGATATGCTTGAATGGATCATGAACTCTTCATCACTATACTAGCTCAAACAACATGCATGACTTTGACATGATAATGGAATATTTATTACTACAATAAATCTTAAATAATTGTGCCCTTGAATGTTCTGAAATGCTCTTGAAATGCTCAAATAATTCTCACTTGAATATCCTTAGATTGCTTCAAATCTTCTAGGTGAAACATAGTGAAATGACCTCTTATTTATAGGTATGTTAAGATTAATTCCTGTAATTCAAATATCACAAGTTGACATCTGAATATGGATTTGAAATCATTAAAATACCACCAAAAACATAGTTTAAATTTAGGTCCTAGGCCTAAGTGAGGACCCATTCGCCCTATGGCGAATGGGTCCTAGGTCACTTACTTAGGACACACATTCTTCAAGGATGTGTGTTATGTCATGGCATTAATCAATGTTGAGTTTTACCCTTCGGAAATTGTAATTAATTAGCCTTGGTTTTTAATTAAAGGGGCCAATTAAGGGTGTAGACACCTAAATTTGGCCACTTACGTTCGGTCAAATTTATCCTTTTCCATCTAAATATCCCCTTATTTGCATTAATTAAGTAATATTACTCTTATTTAATTAATGTCCCTAAAGTCGCCTAAATCCATAAGGTATTTAGTTAAATAATTAAATACCTTACCCTTAATGCCTTTCCTCCAAGGAATTAAATAAATAATCCATTTATTTAATTCTCGTTATCTCCCATCCCGCATAATCTACACCTAGTCCTAATCCACCTCCTAATTCGATCATTAGCGATGTGCACATTCCTAATCAATTATTAGGATGTGTCACATTCTCCAAATTTAGCATGTTGGATCTAATCCTCATTAGCCACCTAATTGTCCTCTAATCATTGATTAGCTAGTCTAATCAACCCCTTAGTCAACTCTCCCCATTCCCCAAGGAATTTTTAATTCCTTTTTGTCTTCCCAAGGTCCTTTTGAGGAGTTTTTAATTCCTCTCTCATCTCCCAAGGAATATCAAATTCCTTTTCTCTTTCCCAAGGAATATTAAATTCATTTTATCCTTTCCATGCACATTAAAAAGGAATTTTTAATTCCTTTGGTCAACTCTTTAATCTGAACCCTTGATCTCTTGTCCTCCTTTAATATCCCTTATTAAATGACTAACACTTAGCCATTTTTGCAACTCTCTCACTCTCAATCACATTGTCAACCATCCTGGAACCCTAATCATTCTCTCAAGCATTCACCATCTCTATAGCCAAACCCTTGCATCCATAGAAATTATCCTCCATATTTGCATCCAAATTAAGTGAAATCAAGTTGTTATGCTGTCGAAATTGATCTAGGAGCACACAATCAAATGAATCAACAAGGCCAACCAACCAATTGACTTGGACAAGATAACTAGCTCCATTTTTCTTTGTTTTGTTCAAGTTTAACTCGGCCAATCTTGAAGTGCTGTTTGTGTTTCCCTTGCTTACATTTCATTTAGTTTTGTATTTTAGACTAGGAGATTTTATTTGTATACATTTTTGGAACACCTCGTGGGACACATGTCACGGTTCTGCACTTTTACATTTTCTATTGTTTGAGTTTTGCAGGTTCAGGTTACACGCAGGGGCGAATCTACCCTAAATGGGTGAATTTGCAGCTCATAGGGGTGAATTTGCATCTGGAAGCAAGCAAACATGACAAAACGGGCGAATCTGCCTGATTAGTAGGCGAATTTTCTCTCAAGAAAATTCACCCATCTTCACTAAATAGGCGAATTTGTTCTCAAGAAAATTCACCCATCTTCACTACACAGGCAAATTTTCTCTTAGGAAAATTTGTTGATCTTCACAAAGTAGGTGAATTTTCTCCGAGGAAAATTCACCCATCTTCACAAAACAGGAAAAATTGCTCCCAAAATAAAAAAAATTTCTCTCAGGAAAATTCGCCCATCTTCACAAAATAAGTGAATTTGATCTCACGAAAATACGACCAACTTTTCTCATCCAGACAGGCGACTTTGCCTCATATAGAGGCGAATCTGAGGTAAATCCAAGACCAAAATTTCTAGTTTTCAGCATTGTTTTGATTTCGTTTTCAGGTACTAATCCACTAACTCGTCTATTTGTGAGTGTGCCTTTTTTTTGCTAACATTTTGTGCGGCTATTTCTCATTCGTCCAAGATCAGTGGTTGCAAACTATTAACGCATTTTCTGTAGAGCGATTAGTCTAAGATCTTTAGGTAGTCTATCTATTTCTTTTCCATACTAGCTAGGCATATGTAGATTAATTAGAGGGTCAATTAACCTTTTTTTCATGCTTGTGAGTGGACTATTGATGTATCCAATCCCCTTGCACCATATGGCGATCCTGGATGATGACAAATCACAATTCACTCTAGTCTAGTTGAGTCCACCTAGGAAGTTCTAGTACATCTAAGCTCTACCCTTGCACTACGTGCGAGCCTTGTGACCAGCCGAGAATGTCTAGTATCTTATTCCTTTAGTAGGACCTTCCTAGGATTTCATCACCTAGGGGACAATTCCAACCACGTGTTACTGTCAGGGTATATAAAGGGGGGAGAGTGAAAGTTGTACCTCAATCCAGTCGCGTCATGTCTGGAAAAGCGTCAGAGCTATGGTGATACCTAGATAAGACATGAAGAGTTGGTATGATTTTCCAGTACCTCACTAGGGGTCCTGACTCATGCTTGTGATGGGTTGGTGTTCACGGTTATGCCCCACATACCATGTGTATATCAGGGACTCACGAGATAGCCTTGTTCAGCCTAGATAGAGACCTGTATTGTAGCCGTGACTTGGTGTAGTGTAGGGGATGCGCACTGTACCCAAAAGTTACTCACCACATACTCCCTTGGGTTGAGATAGAAATCATCATGGTGGACTACGATAGTCCTCAAGTGAGAGTGTGAAGGAAATCTCATGGTGTCTATTGACGACCCTATGCCACTGGAATGCTAGCTATGCACCTTTGAAAGAAAGGGTGATCCAGAGAACAACCACGGTATCATAGAGTATTAACCTTGGGTTGTTCGCTCAAGGTGGTAAACCTACATCAAGTTTGCAAACCCTTATCACTAATTCTAGGATCATGTTACTTAGTGTTGTTAGAGTAATTGGTTATTTACTTGATTAATTAAACAATATTTGGTTAATTAATTAAGTTCCCTTTTATCTCTTTTACACTTTAAGCTAACTTTAGGTGCATAATAATTAATTATTAATGTGCAAGCCTAGGGTTTTCCCTTTTAGGTCTTTTTGACCTATATGTGGTTGAAAACTTTTCTTTTGTAAATTAATCCTTTTTCACATTGGAAATATTAAGCTCCACATTTTTGCGTTTTTTTGTTGTGTTGCTTCTCTTTGCTTCTCCCTGTAATAGGTGTTTTCAGCTTGCAGAGATCTTTGAGCTCCTTCATGGTATCAGAGCAAGAGGTCTGTAGCTCCCTGTTCTTGTTTTGATATTTTTGCATTAGAAGCTGGGGTTCTTAAAAAAAAACCAGGCAAATTTAATAGGGTTCTTTAAAAAAAGTTATTTGAAATTTTTTTTGTGGGTTTGCACCCACGGTACACGTAGTACTGCCAGCCCTGCAGGTACTGCATGCATTTTTTTTGTGTGGAGTTGTGCCCATGGTACGCAGGGTATCACGGGCCCTGCAGGTAATGCCGGCGATGGTTCCCTGCTGGCCTCCGCTGACCTCTGGCCCCCTCTGCTCCCTAGTTTCTCTAGCCACCCGTCACCACCGTCGAGATTGTTCTCTGCCGCCGCGTCGAGTTGCGGCCTAGTTTTCTTGTTCCCCGCCCTATCGCCGACGCTCACCACTCACATCTAGGTTTCCCAACATCTGGGAGCTTTGTTTCCTCTGTCGCCACACTCTGTGCCGCTTCATCGAGGCTTCGTTGCCGCTGTCGAGTCCCACCGTCACTGCCTCTACCCCTGGTCGGGCTGTCGCCGCCCGCCACTGGGTTTTTCGACCGCCGCCCTCGCCGAGCTCCCTGCCAGCCCACGCTCCCAGTTCGCCAGTCACATTGGTGACCAAGGGCTTCGGCCCTCCACTTTCCGCTATCCCCCTAGTCGCTCAGCGGACTAGGGGCTTATTTTTTTAGCCCCTAGTGCTTAAAGGAGGCAGATTTGTGTTTTTTGAGGAGACTTCACGAAATCGGGTCTAAAATCGACATACGGTCTCCGTTTTTTTCAAACAAGATACCGTTGGAAAGTTACTTCCATGCCGGACGTCATGGTATTGGTAATTTTTTCTATATTTTCTATTTGACTATATTTTTTTCCAGTCAAAGCGGTGTCTTTTTTCTGCACTTTTGGGGCCATAGAATGTGCAAACAGACTCCATTTTTCAAAAACGAATAGGTGTTGGAAAGCTCTCAGCATGCTCTATTTAGATCTATGATCTTTTTTCTCAAAATTTTCTTCAGGTACACAAGAAAATTTTTTGAAACTTTTTTGCTTATGCATTGCTTCCTCTTTCTCAGTTTGTACTAGGGTTTGCATTTATCTTTTGTGGGGGGGGGTGTTTTTTTCTCGCTTTCTATCATTTATCTCAGAAAACTAGAACACCAAAACTCTCAAAATAATCAAACCCTTCTGCATCTTCTATCTATTATGAAAGATCACATAATAATAAAAAAACACAAGCAAGTATAGGTGCAGGGTTTCATGGCAGACTCCTTAGTTGAGTTTCTCACATCACACAACTATCACACCTACAAGTCTCGCATGACGAGGCTCCTTAGGTCACGAGGGTTGTGGTGTTGTCTAGATGAGGTTCAGCCTCAGTTGCAACATCCTTTTGAGATTCTTTAGCATAGGAACAAGATGGATGAAGCTATGGGTTTGTTATCCCTGCACATTTCAGATAGTCTTCTATTTCACCTTGTTGCTTTGCTCACTCCTCGAGCCATGTGGTTGAAGTTTGAGACACTTTTTGGGACCATTAATGAGTTTCGAGCATTACAGATTGAGGCAGAGCTAACTTCACTGTTACCTAAATCATTTCCCACTATTGAGGGCTTTTTGACAAAGTTCAAAACTATCCGCTCTATTTTACAGGGTTGTGGCAAGAATAAGTCAGACACAAAGTGCATTTACTTGATCCTTTCAAAGCTTCATGGTCCTTTTCAAATATTTGCTTCTTCATTCTATTCCACCATGAATGGCTTGGGTGCTCGTTTTACCATGCATGCCTTTGATGTGTTTTGTGAGCGTTTGTCTCATGAGTAGTCACACCTTTCTCAGATAGATATGCTCTCAGGATCAAAGAACAAAGCATTGATTGCTCAGTCATCTAAGGAGAAATAGAAGTAGAAACTGAAGCCCAAGAAAGATTTTGCAGGCAGTGAGCATTCCTCCAAACCACCTCCTAAGTCTGATTCCAAACCACCACTTAATCTGAAACAAAGGAAATCTTTGAAGTCTGGTGAGTCTTCCTCCAAGACTAAGAAGAAATCAGGAGACACTTGTAGCTTCTATGGCAAGAAAGGGCATCCTATTTCCAGGTGTTGGAAACGATTAGAGGCTTTAGAGGAAGCCATGCAGCAGCATCACATCTCCTCACCTCAGTCGTCTTCTCCTCCCACAGGGAAAGGTCATGCTCTCACTACTCGAACATCGACCTCTAGGTCCACTTGGATTTTAGATTTTGGTGCTTCTCACCATATGACTCACACTCAGTAGTTGGTCACTTCTCTTTCCTCTTGTGGTACTTCACAAATTGTAGTGGGTGACTCTACATAGCTTGCAGTCTTGGGTTCAGGTTCTATCTCTTTGGATGGGGGTACTCTATAGGATGTTCTGGTTGTTCCTGACATCTCAATGAACCTCCTGTCCATTTATCAAATTTTCCATTTTGGCTCTAGTAAGACAATTGAATTCTCACCACATGATGTGGTTATTCGAGACCTCCATGACTCTAATTTGGTTGTGGCTACTGGGTAAGCTAATACTGCATCTCATCTTTACAGATTTTATGGCTTTGAGCCTTCTGAGGGTACAGGTTCATCTCTCATAGCACATGCAAATTCAGTGAGTAAGCTTTGGCATGAGCGTTTGGGCCATGTCAATTATAGATATCTTCAGTAGATGAGTACAAAAGCACTTGTTCTTGGTCTTCCCCAGATTTCCTGCACCGATGGTGTTTGTCATGGTTGTGTGCTTGGCAAGAATCACAGGGATCCCTTTTCGAAGGGACGAGCCACTCGTGCTTTGGCACCCTTGGAGTTGATTCATAGTGACCTCATGTCATTTCCCACTCCTTTTTCTGGGGCCAAGTATGTACTCACATTCATTGATGACTTCTCCAGACACACATGGGTGTACTTTCTTAAGTACAATTTTGATGTCTTTGATTCCTTTCGAATCTTTAAGACATTTGTAAAGAAGTAGTCTAGCCTTTCTATTCGGGGATATGTACAAATAATGGGGGGGAGTATGTGAATCAGGCTTTCAAAGGTTTTTGCACTGAGCATGGTTTGCAGCATCAGTTTATTGTTCCCTACACCCCTCAGCAGAATGGTGTTGCTGAGAGAAAGAACAGGACTTTACGGGAGATGGTGAATTGTATGATTCAGTCCAGGTCCATGGATCTATCCTTTTGGGCTGAGGCAGTTAATTGTGCCAACTATATTCACAATTGGATGCCTCACAAGGAAATTTGACATATGACTCCTGAGGAGGCTTGGCCTCATGACAAGCCTAATGTTTCATCATTTTGAGTATTTGGTAGTGAGGCATGGGCATTTATTCCTGATGCTCAAAGGAGAGCCATGGAGTGGAAGAGTCGACCCCTCATTTTTGTCATCTACTGTGAGGATGTTAAGGCGTACAGGTTGTTTGATCTTGATTCCAGAGAAGTCTTGTTTCGATGGGATGTCTAGTTTGATGTGCGCCTTCCCACAGTGGATACCCTGTCTCCATTGTCTACTTCACTACCTACTCCTCACACTGCAGCTCTTTAGGATTATGTTGAGGATGATTCTGATGAGGATGTTGATGATCCCCCATCTCCACCTCCTCTTGCTCCACCTCAGATGCCCAAATGGGCTTGCTTTACTGTTAAGGGAATAGGATCTATGGCAGGTGATCCTTCAGACACTCGTCGTACCCGTTCTCATACTGTGGGTTCTAGTCTTTTGAGTCATCCTCTTTCAGAGGATCCTCAGAAGTTTTCATAGGTGACAGGTCACCCTGAGTGGGATAGTGATATGGAGGAGGAGTATTCTTCTTTGATGAGGAATAGTACTTGAGATCTCTATCCTCTTCCTAAGGGCAGAAAGATGGTTCGGTGCTGATAGTTGTATTGCACCAAGTATGCTGCTGATGGTTCTATTGATAAGTACAAAGCATGTCTTGTTGTGAAGGGTTTCTCGCAGGTTGAGGGTATTGATTACTCTGAGACATTTTCCCATGTCGCCAAGATGAATTCTATTCACTTTGTACTATCACTTGCAGCTTCTAGGGTCTGGTCCTTTTATCAGATGGATGTGAAGAGTGTGTTCTTACATGGTAACCTACAGGAGGAGATCTATATGGAGCAGCCTCAGAGATTTGTGCAAGATGCTTCTTTGGTTTGCAGACTTCCACATTCATTATATGGTCTCAAACAGGCCTGTCGGGCTTGGTATGAGAAGATGGACTCTTTTTTGCTCTCCATTAGTTTCACACACTGTCATTCTGATCCCATAGTCTATATTCAGAATCTTGAGGGTGAGATCCTGATTCTTGTGCTATATGTTGATGATCTCCTCATCACAACTAGCTCATCCTCTATGATTCAGCATACTCAATGCGCTTTCATGGAGCAGTTTGAGATGACAGATCTTGGTCTTTTGCACTATTTTCTTGGTCTTCAGGTGATTCAGTCTTCTGATGGGATCTCCATTTACCAGCAGAAGTATGCTCTTGATATGCTTTGGTGCTTTGGCATGCTTGATTGCAAGCCTACCCCCATACCTTTTCAGTCAGGGGTTGTTTTGACTACTACTTGCCCCACTCCTTTTGTAGATTCTACTCTTTACAAGCAGTTGGTTGGTAGTTTGTTATACCTGACTCACACTCGTCCTGGTCTTTCCTTTGCAATTGGCCTTGTCTCTTGATTCTCCCATGATCCTCATGAGAGCCACTGGCAAGCTGCCAAATGTATTTTGAGGTACATTCAGGGCACCATTTCTTATGGCATTCACTACACATCAAGGGATCCTCACATTGTTGGCTACACTGACTCAGATTGGGCTGGTGATGTCAATGATCGAAAGTCTACTTTTGGCTTTGCTTTCTATCTTGGCTCTGGTCCTATCACATGGTCTTGCAAGAAGCAGACTGCTCATGCATTATCATCTATAGAGGTTGAGTACCGAGCTGTTGTGCTCGCTAGTCGGGAGATTTTATGGCTTCGACAGTTGATGACTGAGTTTGGTTTTCCTCGTGATAGTCCCACTATTCTTTGGTGTGACAATCAAAGTGCTATACACATTTTTCGCAACTCGGTGGAGCATCAGTGGACGAAGCACATTGAGCTTCATATGCATTTCATCAGACAGTTGATTCAGGATGGTTCTCTCATCTTGGAGTATATTCCCACTGCCGAGCAGGTTGCTGACATCTTCATGAAGCCTTTTGCCTCACTGCGCTATCTTCAGTTGCGCTCTATGCTTGGGGTGAAGGAAGTTGTCCTTGGGGGGTCTTTATGAGGCCTTCCTTCCTTCATGTTTCTTTCAACATGTTCTTCTATCTCTTTTTGGAGAGGAGTTTTTTCCCACTGGGTTTTCTCCTTTTTTCTCCATTTCATAGAGATTTCCTTGTACTTGGGTACCTGATCTGGCCTTGTTGTCGGGACCCATTGTTCTTTGCTTTCAGTAGCTTCTTCTAGGTTTTAGCTTCTCCCTAAGTCTAGCTTAAGGGGGGTGTTAGAGTAATTGGTTATTTACTTGATTAATTAAACAATATTTGGTTAATTAATTAAGTTCCCTTTAATCTCTTTTACACTTAAGCTAACTTTAGCTGCATAATAATTAATTATTTTATTAATTATTTATGTGCAAGCCTAGGGTTTTCCCTTTTAGGTCTTTTTGACCTATATGTGGTTGAAAACTTTTCTTTTTTAAATTAATAATTTTTCACATTGGAAATATTAAGCTCCACATTTTTATGCTTTTTTGTTGTGTTGCTTCTCTTTGCTTCTCCCTGTAACAGGTGTTTTCATCTTCTTTGAGTGATACCAATTCTTTTTATTTACAGTTGAGTCAGCCTAGCCTTCTATCTACTATTTGTTGTGCTTGTCGTCCTTTGCCACAGTTAGTTGTTTTGCATGCAGTCCAATTTAGGTCATCCGTTTGGGTGAGTTTGTCTTTATAAGAGGTGAATTCGCCAGTGGCTTAATTTCTTAGGCAACCCCATTTTCGTCCATTCTCTAGAACAAGCAAGTCTGTCTTGTCGTTAAGTAAGCTTGTCAGTCATTTTCCATCGAATTCTCCCATTTTTTAGAAAATAGGAAAATTTGTCATCTCTTAGGGGCGAACCTGTTGTCCATAGGGGCGATCCCGTCTTTCAGTCTAAGTCATTTCATCAGTTGTTTTCTGTCAAATTCACCTATTTTCACAAAATAGGAAAATTTTCCCTATTCAGGGGCGATCTCGTTTTCAGTCCATCTCATCTTGTGAGTTGTCTTCTGTCGAATTCGCTTGTTTTCACAGAACAGGTGAATTTTCCCTCTTCAGGGGCAATCTCATTTCCAGTCCATGTCATCTTGTCAGTCATCCTTCATTAAATTTTCCCATTTTCACTGAATAGGAAAATTTTCCCCATTTAGGGGCGAACCTGCTATCAGTCCTCGTATGTCCATTCGTTTATCCATTTTCCTATGAAATTTTCCCATTCTCTTGGGATAGGTGAATTTTCTACATCCTTAGGTGAATTTTCTCTCTGTAGGGGAAATTTTTCTTCCCGTATGAGTCTCCCATCCGTCTGTTTCAACATTTAGGTGAATCTATTTATCGAACAGGCCATCTCATTTTTAGGAAAATTTGTTCCCCGTCTGTACCGTTCAAGAAATAGGCGAGCTTGACACCCTGTTAGGCAATCCTAAAAGTCAAATTCACCTATTTCTCTGAGTTTAGGTGATCCTGCTAGCTTTTTCAACGAACCTGTTGTTAGATATGCGAATTTGCTCATCAAATTTTCCTATTTTTGTGCCAGTCCAGAGTTTGGGTGAATTTTCTCCTATAGATAGGCGAATTTGCTTGAATGGGAAAATTCACCTGTTTCTTATACCAGCCCAGTTTTAGGCGAATTTTCCTTTGAAATTTTCCTGTTTCCTATCCTGACTAAAGATTCAGAAAATTTGCTCATCAAATTTGCCTGTTTCATGTCCCAGCTGAAGTTTGGACGAATTTGCTTCCTAGAAAAGGAAAATTTTCTTCTAAGCATAGGTATATTTGCTCAAAATAACCCATCAACCATCTTCCTATATTCATCATTTTCATCCATCAAAAGCCATCGTTTCATCAATCAAATCACATATGTTCACCCCAAGACATCCCTAGAGCAGACATCCATCATCAATTCATCGATAACAATCACCTAGACTTTGGTTTAGGGGTTTTATCCAAGTTGAATTAGGTGTCTAATCCTGATCGTCATCAATCACACTTACTTAGGGTTTCTATCCATCCTAAGTACTAGTGTATGTAGGAATAGAGATGGGGATTATGGAAGGAGGAATTGAATTCCCTCTTTGACTCTAGGTATACCCCAAAGATTGATCAAAACTATCCATAGTAGGGGTATGTTTATTAGTGATATGGGCTAGACTTTGCAAAAAGATTATTCTGCTTTCATCTTCAAGTATTTTCCTTATATTATCTATAGCAGGAATGACACTACTAATCATGATTTTGAAAGTCACAAAGTTTTGCAGTTTCTCTAAGTCTTCATCTATCAATCTTATATTTTCTTGTGGGATTGTAGTAGCATCATGCCGATGAGATGTAGGTATGAAAGTCACTGGGAATGAGGTATGGAGGCTATGATCCATAGAGGGTTGATTATCAACACTATTAGTGAAAGAGTTAGAAAACCCAAGATCCATGGTGAAAGGTGTATCATGGGATGACATGAGTCTCGAACTACATTATCTCACAATAGTATTGCTAATAGGACACCAAGTTGTGAAGCTCATACAAGTTTCAAAAACTCAATGTATGCACCCAAAATGGAAAGAAGGTGAAATGCAATGAAGTAATCTAGAATGTAAAATATAGTACAAATGCAATTTTCAGATTTCAAACAACATAATATTCTGATTATGCCATATAGAAACCTAAAAATAATGTCTTGTAAATGCAATTTTTGAATTCACCCAACACACTAATTTGATCAAATGAAGCTAAATATGACCAATTTAAAGAAACAAAAATTTGACAAACAAAAACAGATATCTGAGAACAACAAATAGAAATACACAAATGAATGTTTTAACGCCCAAAAAATCAAGAAATGGCCCTGATTAGGGACTCATTCACCCTAGGGCGAATGGGTCCTAGGTTAGGGTTTTGAAAAGCATTTTTACAGATTTCTGAGTTGATTTCAGTGGATTTCCAATTATGATCTGAAACAACAAGTTATAGTTTGATTTTTAGATGGATTTACTGTTAAATGTAAGTGCAAAATGTGATAAAATGACAACCTAGAAAACCTAATTTGATATGCAATTTTATTTCAAGTTTCTTGAAAATGAAAATGAATATGATGCAATGCTATGTAAATGATATGCAAAATGACTGATTTCTTTTTGTAATTTTCATATTTAAAGAATGTAAAGATGCAATCTTAAAACCTTTAAATTAAATGAAAGGTTAAATGCAAACTAGACACCCTAAATGAGACTCAATTCAAGGAAATTAAATGCAAACAAATTCCAAATATAAATCTAGGGTGAAAGGGGACTCCAAAATCAGAAAACGCAATGACCAATCTTACGTTCACCAAAATGAAACATGGAAAAATAGGTTAGGGATGTGACCCCAAAAATGGATTGCTAAGAAAGGGGGTATGATGGACCTATTTCTCACTATTTCATTTAGGAAATGAGATCCAAACAAGGAAGTGACTATCAACCAAAAGGTGAGTCAAATCAAGGTATGAATCTACATATCCCTTTTATGCAAGGGTGGGGGTCTAGGTTAAATAGCACTTTGGGGATAGATTAAAACTATCAAATAAACTCCAAAATACAAGCTATAAAGTGCAAATGAAAGACTGTACTACAAACTACTAGAACTAGCTCAATCAAAGGCAGATCTAAGAAAGGGAAATTGATGTGTACCAGTCATCGAAAGTTCCTTTTTAAAGCTCACTGAGGACTCATTCACCCTATGGGAAATGGGTCCTGGCTAGGGCTCTATAAAATTACTTTTTGGGTTTTGTTCTCTTGTGTATGCACTCGTAGATTCTTGAAGTCCACTATCAAAGAGCCAAAAATAAATCCTGTAGAAGATTTTATGTGGGATGAAAACTTTCCTTGCAACTTTGACAACTTTGCAACTTTCATCAATTCCACTCTTCAAAGGATCTTCCACCTAAAATTTGCAAACACAAGCACAAGAGGAGAAAAAATGTTGTTTTTGGTGTTGGGGGGTTTGCCTTGGTCAAACCCCATTTGAGTATTTAAACTTTGAAATGAAATAAAATAGCATGAAGGAAATAGTGAATGAACAAGGCAATGCCACAACTCCCTAAACCCTTGATTAAACCTTGGAATTCAAATCTGTAACTAGCATGAAGTGGCCTCAATTGATGTTGATCTTGATCTTGAAACTTGACTTGAAATGATTCCTCTGATATGCTTCAATGGATCATGAAATCTCCATCACTATACTAGCTCAAACAACATGCATGACTTTGACATGATAATGGAATCTTTATTGCTACAATAAATCTTCAATAATTGTGCCCTTGAATGTCCTAAAATTCTCTTGAAATGCTCAAATAATTCTCACTTGGATATCCTTAGGTTGCTTGAACTCTTCTAGGTGAAACATAGTGAAATGACCTCTTATTTATAGGTATGTTAAGATTAATTCCCATAATTCAAATATCACAAGGTGACATTTGAATATGGATTTGAAATCATTAAAATACTGCCAAAAACATAGTTTAAATTTAGGTCCTAGGCCTATGTGAGGACCTATTCGCCCTATGGTGAATGGGTCCTAGGTCACTTCTTTAGGACACACATTCTTCAAGGATGTGTGTTATGTCATGGCATTAATCAATGTTGAGTTTTACCCTTCGGAAATTGTAATTAATTAGCCTTGGTTTTTAATTAAAGGGGCCAATTAAGGGTGTAGACACCTAAATTTGGCCACTTACGTTCAGTCAAATTTATCCTTTTCCATCTAAATATCCCCTTATTTGCATTAATTAAGTAATATTACTATTATTTAATTAATGCCCCTAAAGTCCCCTAAATCCATAAGGTATTTAGTTAAATAATTAAATACCTTGCCCTTAATGCCTTTCCTCCAAGGAATTAAATAAATAATCCATTTATTTAATTCTCGTTATCTCCCATCCCCCATAATCTACACCTAATCCTAATCCACCTCCTAATCCCATCGTTAGGGATGTGCACATTCCTAATCCATGATTAGGATGTGTCACATTCTCCAACTTTAGCATGTTGGCTCTAATCCTCATTAGCCACCTAATTGTCCTTTAATCATTGATTAGCCAGTCTAATCAACCCCTTAGTCAACTCTCCCCATTCCCCAAGGAATTTTTAATTCCTTTTTGTCTTCCCAAGGTCCTTTTGAGGAATTTTTAATTTCTCTCTCATCTCCCAAGGAATATTAAATTCCTTTTCTCTTTCCCAAGGAATATTAAATTCATTTTATCCTTTCCATGCACATTAAGGGTAAAAGCACAAAGTTTTGTCACACTTTCAGCCAACTTATCAGCACAACTGAATTTAAGTGTTTCTAACTAAAAATCAATTTTGGTCAAACATATGATCTAGTAAGATTCATTCTAGCTAAGTTAGATGCTTCCGCAACTTTTTCAACTAAAATTGTTGGCTAAAAATATATGGAGCACCACTTTGAGTCCAATTTACCAAAAAAATAAAATTATTTGAAAAATTTGAAGTTTCAATAACTCCTGCTAATGTAAATAGCATTTTTTTAAAAATATAAAAATACCCTTTTCTAGATCCATAAGTGTAGTTTTCAAAAATATATTTATTTAAATAGTTTAATTATTTCTTATATTTTATTTTTTATTTTTACTAAAATTAGGCTATCAACACAAAATATTAGGTTGATTACTATGCCAAGGAAAAATACTAAAACTTATTAAAAAAAATTGAAAAAAATATGATGCACTAGATAAAAGAATCTATTTTAAGATGGTATATATTTTTTTCCATTTTAGATAAATATTTAATATGAAGGTTGGCGTCCGATGAAAACAGTTGTTTTTTGATTCACGCACATTTTAATATTTATTTAAAAATATATATTTATCAAAATTGGAAAAATATATATCCATGCACTAAAATTTCAAGTTATAAATACACACAAAAAAATTGAAAAAAAAAAAAAATTTACTATAAAAAGTTTGACTTCCCATGCAACTTCATTTTTCAGCATTTTATCAACAACTAAATTATAGTTCTAATTTATTAAAAACTAGTTTAAAATAAATTTTTTAATTTTTTTAAAAAATACAAACATAAAATATACTAAAAAAATACATATTTTACTAGTTTACATCATTTCAAAATTCAAAACATATATGCCACTTTTAGTGATGCAAGTTTAAAAATTGGATCAGCGTTGGACGTTTCCTTTATAAAGTGACACAAATTTGTGCTTTTACCCTTAAAAAGGAATTTTTAATTCCTTTGGTCAACTCTTTAATCTCAACCCTTGATCTCTTGTCCTCCTTTAATATCCCTTGCTAAATGACTAACACTTAGCCATTTTTGCAACTCTCTCACTCTCAATCACATTGTCAACCATCCTAGAACCCTAATCATTCTCTCAAGCATTCACCATCTCTATAGCCAAACCCTTGCATCCATAGCCATTATCCTCCATATTTGCATCCAAATTAAGTGAAATCAAGTTGTTATGCTGCCGAAATTGATCTAGGAGCACACAATCAAACGAATCAACAAGGCCAACCAACCAATCGACTTGGACAAGATAACTAACTCCATTTTTCTTTGTTTTGTTCAAGTTTAACTCGGCCAATCTTGAGGTGTTGTTTGCGTTTCCCTTGCTTGCATTTCATGTTGTTTTGAATTTTAGACTAGGAGATTTTATTTGTATACATATTTGGAATGACTGGTGGGACACATGTCACGAGTCTGCACTTTTACATTTTCTATTGTTTGAGTTTTGCAGGTTCAGGTTACACGCAGGGGAAAATCTACCCTGAATGGGTGAATTTGCACCTCATAGGGGTGAATTTGCATCTGGAAGCAAGCAAATATGAAAGAATAGGCGAATCTGCTTGATTAATAGGTGAATTTTCTCTTAAGATAATTCACCCATCTTCACTAAATAGGCGAATTTGGTCTTAGGAAAATTCACCCATCTTCACTAAACAGGCAAATTTTATCTTTGGAAAATTCGCCCATCTTCACAAAATAGGTGAATTTTCTCCCAGGAAAATTCACCCATTTTCACAAAACAGGAAAAATTGCTCCCAAAATAGGAAAATTTTCTCTCAAGAAAATTCGCCCATCTTCACAAAATGACCAACTTTTCTCATCCAGACAGGCAACTTTGCCTCATATAGAGGCGAATTTGACGTAAATCCAAGACCAGCATTTCCAGTTTGTAGCATCGTTTTGATTTCATTTTTAGGTAATAATCCACTAACTCATCTATTTGTGAGTATGCCTTGTTTTTGCTAACATTTTGGGCAACTATTTCTCATTCATCCAAGATCAGTGGTTGCAAACTATTAACACATTTTCTATAGAGCGATCAGTCTAAGATCTTTAGGTAGTCTATCTGTTGTTTCTCCATACTAGCTAGGCATATGTAGATTAATTAGAGGGTCAATTAACTTTGTTTTCATGCTTGTGAGTGGACTGTTGATGTATCCAATCCCCTTATGCCATATGGCGATCCTGGATGACGAGAAATCATAGTTCACTCTAGTCTAGTCGAGTCCATCTAGGAAGTGCTAGTGCATCTAAGCTCTCCCCTTGCACTACGTGCGAGCCTTGTGACCAGCCGAGAATGTCTAATATCTTTTTACTTTAGCAGGACCTGCCCAAGATTTCATCACCTAGGGGACAATTCCAACCACATGTTACTAGCGGGGTATATAAAGGGGGGAGAGCAGAAATTGTACCTCAATCCAGTCGCATCATGTCTGGCAAAGCGTTAGAGCTAGGGTGATACCTAGATAAGACATGAAGAATTGGTATGATTTTCCAGTACCTCACTAGGGGTCCTGACTCATGCTTGTGATGGGTTGGTGTTCACGGTTATGCCCCACGTACCATGCATGTATCAGGGACTCACGAGATATCCTTGTTCAGCCTAGATAGAGACCTATGTTGTAGCCGCGACTTGGTGTAGTGCAGGGGATGCGCACTGTACCCCAAAGTTACTCACCACATACTCCCTTGGGTTGAGATAGAAATCCTCGTGATGGACTACGATAGTCCTCAAGTGAGAGTGTGAAGGCGAGCCCATGGTGTCTATTGATGACCCTATGCCACTAGAATGCTAGCTATCCACCATTGCAAGAAAGGGTGATCCAGAGAACAACCACGGTATCACAAAGTATTAACCTTGGGTTGTTCGCTCAAGGTGGTAAGCCTACATCAAGTTTGCAAACCCTTATCACTAATTCTAGGATCATGTTGCTTGGTGTGTCTTCTTTTAGTGATACCAATTCCTTTTATTTACAGTTGAGTCAGCCTAGCCTTCTGTCTACTATTTGTTGTGCTTGTCGTCCTTTGCCACAGTTAGTTGTTCTGCATCCAGTCCAGTTTAGGTCATCCGTTTGGGTGAATTTGTCTTTGTCAGAGGTGAATTCGCCAGTGGGTTAATTTCTGAGGTGACCCCATTTTCGTCTGTTCTCTAGAACAGGCAAGTTTGTCTTGCTGTTAAGTGAGTTTGTCAGTCATTTTTCGTCGAATTCTCCCATTTTCCACAAAATAGGAAAATTTGTCATCTCTTAGGGGTGAACCTGCTGTCCATAGGGACGATCCCGTCTTTCAGTCTAAGTCATTTCATCAGTCATTTTTTGTCAAATTCGCCTATTTTCACAAAATAGGAAAACTTTTCCTGTTCGGGGGTGATCTCATTTTTAGTCCATCTCATCTTGTGAGTCATCTTCTGTCAAATTTTCCTGTTTTCACAAAACAGGTGAATTTTCCCTCTTCAGGGGCAATCTCATTTCCAATCCATGTCGTCTTGTCAGTCATCCTTCATTAAATTTTCCCATTTTCACTGAATAGGCGAATTTTCCCCCTTTAGGGGCGAACCTACTATCAGTCCTTATCTGTCTATCCATCTATCCATTTTCCTATGAAATCTTCCCATTCTCTTGGGGTAGGTGAATTTTCCACATCCTTAGGTGAATTTTCTCTCTATAGGGGCAATTTTTCTTCCCGTATGAGTCTCCCATCCATCTGTTTCAACATTCAGGTGAATCCATTTATCGAACAGGCCATCTTTTAGGAAAATGTGTTCCCTGTCCATACCGTTCAAGAAACAGGCAAGCTTGGCACCCCGTTAGGCAATCCTAAAAGTCAAATTCACCTATTTCCCTGAGTTTAGGTGATCCTAGTAGCTTTTTCAACAAACCTGTTGTTAGATATGCAAATTTTCCTAGCAAATTCGCCTATTTCTTGTGTCATCTGTAGTTTGGGCTAATTTGCTCCCCTAGATAGGCGAATTTGCTCATTAAAATTTCCTGTTTTTGTGCCAGTCCAGAGTTTGGGTGAATTTTCTCCTATAGATAGGCGAATTTGCTTGACTGGGAAAATTTTCCTGTTTCTTGTACCAGCCCAGTTTTAGGCAAATTTGCATCCCCAAATAGGCAAATTTGCCTCTTAAATTCGCCTATTTCCTATCCTGACTAAAGATTGGGAAAATTTGCTTATCAAATTCGCTTGTTTCTTGTCCTAGCTAAAGTTTGGGCGAATTTTCTTCCTAGAAAAAGAAAATTTTCTTCTAAGCATAGGTAGATTTGCTCAAAATAACCCATCAACCATCTTCCTATATTCTTCATTTTCATCCATCAAAAGCCATCGTTTCATCAATCAAATCACATATGTTCACCCCAAGACATCCCTAGAGCAGACATCTATCATCGATTCATCGATAACAATCACCTAGACTTTGGTTTAGGGGTTTTATCCAAGTTGAATTAGGTGTCTGATCTTGATCATCATCAATCACACTTGCTTAGGGTTTCTATCCATCCTAAGTCAGTAATCATTGCGACCCAATCAATCTGATTCCATCTTGAGGTAGATTCATTGTCATAATCATCCTTTTGTAATCCAATCCGATCATCATCACCTTACATCATCTAAGTCAAATCTGTAAACAGGGTTTATAATTCATTTCATCATCCTATCTGATCAATCATCCAATCCTATCTCATCAATCATTCTTATCGAATCCCATCACATCCTCCAATCTAATCCTAATCTGAGCTTCAACCTTATTTGAATCTGAGCTTTAATCCAATCCCAATCTGAGCTTAACCTAAATCCCAATCTAAGCTTTAGTCCATCTGCATCCAAGATCTTTTGATATCAAAATGAATCTTAAGATCCCTTCTTCCATCTTCTTTTAATCCATCCTATTTATCTTTTCATCATCTCTTCTTTCCTTCTAATCATCAATTCCCATTTTTTCAATATGTATTTGACAGTTGGTATCAGAGCGATGTGTCGAACTATATTGTTGGAGGGGTGCTGATGCAGGATGGACATCCAGTGACCTATGAGTCAAGGAAGTTGTAGGATAGGGAGAAGAATTACCCAGCCCATGAGAAGGAGATGACATGGATCATTCATTGTCTTAGGACTTGGAGGCATTATCTCTTGGGAACTCAGTTTGTGGTGAAAACAGAAATTGTATGCTCAACATATTTTAAGACACGGGCCAAGTTGACTCCAAAGCAAGCCAGGTGGCAGGAATTCCTGGCAGATTTCAATTTTGAGATCCTCTACAACCCTGGGAAGATGAACGTTGTAGCGGATGCTCTAAGTAGGAAGGCTCAGTTAGCTATAGTGGAGGAACTAGTGCCAAAAGCTAGGGAGAGCAGGGTGGTACTATCTGATGTGGTATTGGAATCCATCAAAGAAATATATGAGATGGATCTTCAAGTAGCAGATCTCTTCAAACAATCCAAGTAAGGGAGGACTCAGAATTTCAGCATAAACGATGGGGGTATGTGCAGGATCATGATGGACCAAAAAGTGGCGATATGATGGGTATTTGTAGGGTATGTGGCTGACGACTTTTTTTTTACCCAAAATTAATGAAATGAAAAGGGTTTTTAAAGGAGATTCTTAGCTTTCCATCAATATAAATTATGCTTTACTTTGAATTTAATAAATAATTATTATTCATTTTCTATTTGAATTAGACTAAAGTCGATTGATAAGCTGATTGAAAAACATCTGACTTTCAAACGGTATCACATTTTTGAATCCAAAACATCGTCACATTCTATGCTTTGTATACTAGAGGATTAAAAAAACAAAATTGAATTTCATGAAGTTTTGACCAAGTTAAGGTGGTTAGACGTATGAGTTTTTATATTTTTTAAAAGTTGTAATAAAAAAATCATAATTAATTATTTACTTGGAAAAAAATTACAAAAAATGTAAGACCAGATAGGGATGAAGGGAAACAATAAATATTGTATATTAATTGATGTAAATTATTAAATTGCAAATCAAAAGAAAATATTCAATCAAAATGTTAAAATGATGTCAAAACTACATATTTTATTTGATATAGGTTGTATTTTTTTAAAATTTTCTAGTTTTCTCTCTACTAGTCTACAAGGAATTTCTCAAACTTTTATGCCACTTGATAGTTATGATTTTGTAATTAACACTATAATTAGGTGTATGATTTGAAAGGAAACTTGAAACCCTAATAAATTATTTCCACATAATTTCAAGAGAGAAAAGTATGCAAATAAGTATTCATAATCCATAATGCAAAAAATCAAGCTCCCCAATTGCACTCCATGTGAACAAGAAAATAAAAATCATGTAACCATATGTGCTAATACATGATTCCTATACTCAGATATGTATTTTACAAGGGATTACTAATCAACCTTATCCAACAAGATAAAGGTTATGACAATGAACCTTAATAAGTATGTATGTGTAATCTTTTAAATAAATCAACTTGTACAAAACCATTAAGTGGTATTACATAAGCCATGGTCCTCTAAAACTATAATATTATAGAACCATGTCCCTCTCATTCATATTTTGGTGGTGACTTTTCCTTTTTGTTACTATGTTTTTCCCATATTAAATATTTTCCCAATGTGTAATCAATATTAAAAATTTATCCAAATGGTATTGTCAACATATAAAGTGGCCCTGAGAATGTCTAGCCCATGAGATGCATGAATCCCTGAATTCCTTATGTAAATTGTTGACAAAATGCTCAATCTAAATATTACGGTGGTTGTTATTCATTGATCAAGTGCATTTATATAAGAGAGAAGGCAAGTAGTTCAAGAATTAATTAACTGTATACACTCGCCAGTTACACCGGTATACACTCATCAATTATACCCGCTGTTGACAATGTAATACAATAACATTCTCTAACATTCCCCCCCTTATTACATTGTTCCTACAATTGTATCCCCTAAAAGCTTTTATTTACATTGCCAAGGGACCCCCCTTAAGGCTTACATAACAAAACTTGTTGATTACAAAATATATACATCTTTGTGAAGATCTTCCTTGAAGAAACAAATCCTGAATCAGGTAGAGCTCCTTCAAGTTGTCTCTTAACCCTTGTAAAGGTGTAGCCCCTAGCTAAATTCTCGAGTTCTTCCTCCCATGAATTCCCCAATCATAGATTCCTCAAATTATTCTTCAACAATCCATATTAGCTCTCCAAACACATGGCTCCATCAAGTTGTCTAATGACCCTCGAAAGGGTATAATTCAGATCACAATCTCGAGTGCTCATTGGACAACCATCCATATTGAGCTCTACACCAAACCCCTTACCTGTCTCCAAAAATCAAACTTCATGATATATGCATTCTACAAATCTATCAACAACAACAAGGAAAAGAAAGAAATTAAAACCAAAAACATTTCTCATGCAAAGCATCATCTCAAAGAGAGAAGCTAACTTGAGATGATGGAAATTCCTCCATCCTCAGGTGCCACCAGCCTCCAATAGTAAAGACTTATTGTACTAATGCATTATTAACACCACCAAAAGATTCATTAGTAAAAGCTTCATCAAAAATAGCACCAAAGGATGTACTACAACCTTTGATATAGGAGTAACAGATCAATAGACTCTTGATCAATCACTCCATCAATAAACCCGTACTTCATGGCTTTCACTGGAGACATGTAATTGTCTCTATCAATATCCTTACATACCATAGGTAAACACCTTCCAAAAACTCTGTCAAGGTGAATAATATGTGTGGCCATGATTGATAACTAACTCACTAATGTGAATCTTAAACCATAAATAACCAATCACTCAAACCATATAATAACAACAAATGCAATCATTGCAGCACTTCCACATTAAATGCTAATCTTCTGTAGAGATGTTGAGTATATTTCTCCTCACAAATCGCAATAAAATGACTCCAAAACATATCAAAACTGCTCACCTCGCATCCATATTTTCCCTGACTTCTCTAACAGCAATCCCTCCAAGCAACTTGTATCACACTAAAAAATTAAATTTATAGATATACTATGCAGCAATGATCTATATGTGGTGATATTTTCTTTGCTCGCCAATGACCATAAACAGTGAATGCAAAAGAACAGAACAACAATAAAGGGCACCCGAAAATGCACAGCAAACTCACACTGCCTTGAATGAATTTGCGCCTTACGATGCTGGAAACTTAGGTGGTAACTACTCTGATTATAATTCAAACAACATTGTGCTCGGTCAACCTTACGCTATTGCGCCTTATGTTATCAAGATAATCTCTACCTTGTTTAAGAAATTTGTGTCTCCTCCATATACTCGATCCACCGCAAATGATGGCACTCCCTATAGCGAATAATCCAACTCAGATTACTCTCAAATCGTGCCCTTTTCATCACCTGCTCACCGCCATTTTCTCATTTTCTTCAAGCATCGATCTCAGGTCTCTTCCATCGCTCACAATACAGGCCACAAAGGGATGAACAATGTGATGTTGTCTTAGTTGCGGCTTACTAATCGCAGCAAGTCATGACTCAGTATCACATAGATTGATCTTTGATAATCTTCAACCATTGCAGACCCAAATTCCATCAACAGATTTACTTTCTACGCCATCTTCAAACGTCCTTCTTCCCTCTCAGGCCAGGTTCTTCCATGCGCGCTCTGATACCAAATGCTGGCAAAATGCGCAATCTGAATATTGTGGTGTCTGTTATTAATTGATGAAGTGCATTTATACAAGAGAGAAGGTAAGCAGTTCAATTGTTACTTAACTGTATGCACTCGCCAGTTACACCGGTATACTGTGTCAAATATTGTAAGAGAAATGTATTTTACTTCCACTTTTATAACTTGCAATAAATATCTATTTTCTATTGAGTATGTTAGGGAACCTATCAAGTTCCTATATGCATGTTTATTATGTTTATAATATCATTCAGTTAATTATATTCAGATAATGATGTAGATATTTTAACATAATATGTAATGTATTTGAATTGATAATGGATAAATAATGTTGGCTATATTATTAGGTCAAAATATTTCAATTTTAGAAGGCAAGAAAGCATTTGAGGGTCTAATCCCTACGAGGAGGAGCCAAGCCAAGTAGGCTTATCTAAAATCATAGATTTATTTGGCATTACTTTAGTTAGAACTAGAATGAATCTATCATTACAAGATTAGAGGCCAATATTAATAAATTATTTATTAATCCATATTTCTAGTTAAATTAAAAAAATAGCTACTTAATTTTATATAAATTTATGCTTTAGTTATTCCTTGCTAGTATGCACCAATCCTATAATACAAATTTCTTTCATAGCTATTATGATCTTATATCAATGAGTTGTTTATGGAATAATTCACACACTATTAGTTCTTCAATTTATTGATGAAGAAAATAGATTTGAGTAGTTTCATTCATGTGGATAGAAACTTATTTTACATATAATATTGTATCATAATTTATTCTTAGTATAACTTGTTAAAAGATCCATGGTGTACTTGAGTTCAATAAACAAGTATGAAATTATGGTGTAACAACCTATCTTATAAGTTTCTTTATGCATAAATTTTAGTTAATCCATCTTGCTAGTCAAATTATATTTCTCATAGTACGATCTCTAGGAAGACCCTCTTATGATTGGTAGAGCTCAAAGTGTAGAAGATTCATCCCATTATTGTTAATCAATCCTTGATTTTCCTCAATTTAATCATAGGTTTGTTGCATCACATAGATTGATTTGATCCCTAGATCTAGGTATTAATGGTTCATCCCTTAGAATTGATTGGATTCACTTTATGGTCATGAAAATTATTAAAGATAAAGATCTTTAATCATACAAATAGCCTAGAATGATTCTATACAAAATTGTGTTCTTTTTAGTACTCTAAAGGGAAGTGTTTCTAAAATATTATCTTTCAACGCATATAAATTTTGGGTATATACTTCGTGTGAATGAATGCACATTGAATATCTTTAAATACTAGGATGTACCAATTAATTATGTAAATGTGTATCAAGTCAACTCATAATTGTTTGTCCAAAGGTATGATAAACAATATATAAATTTTGTAATTTTTAGTTGTATAGGATTGATCCTTGGACATGACACAAAATTGATCCCAAACAAGTAAATATTATTTCTAATGGGGAGAATCAATGCCTATACATGGGGGTGTTAATAGGCATAATATATGGCAAACGTATGTGAATAAGACAGATTCAAATGAATGTAATTGAAAATGAATGAAGGATAAGAAAATTAGTTTAATTTTATATATGAATGTGTCATTTGATAATATGTTAAATTGTATTGTCATTTCATCAAAATAAATTCAAAAATAAATTAAAAAAATAGCATAAATATATAAATTTCAACATTATAAAAAATAAATAAATTTGAGAAAAATTATACACATCTTTTTTATATATTTATAACCTATGATTTGTTTATTTTTTATTATCATATATAATCCCTACGTCTACATGTCAATAAACCTATAAACGTAGATGTCAATCAACCTTTCAATTACATCTATTAATGCATTTTATGTATTTATATAGGAAAGTTAACCATTAAAAATATCCTCGATCAAATTTAGTTTTTAACTGCTTGAATTTTCTTGGGCACGGCCCTTGGAATTTTATTATTTTTGGTCTTATTACTACAACTGCTAATTACATAAATTATTTTAATATATCTCGATGAAAGCAATGAAACAGAACACCACCTTAAGAAATCAAACAGCTGGGAATTTTATTAATTGTAAAATATATTCAGTTCATTATTCATATGAATAAATTTTCATGTATTCTTATTCTTGATACATACTGTCTGAAAAGTAGAAGAGCTTAAAGAACCTGTATCGTCGTCAACATTCAAGTTGTTTAGGTGAGCCTGGTTCGCACACAAACAACAGGTTCCCATGACACAACGACTATTTATGGACAGTAACGTAGTAAAAAGGCGAGGTAAACAAAAACATAACTAAGCAACAACAAAACAAGATGAATTAAAAATGCATTGGTAGGCTGGAAACCTCATCAGGGTTTAGGCTTGTTGGAAGCCTTGAGATCTCAATAGTTTTGACGCCTGTCTTGAATGATTTGGCCAGAACATCGTCAGGTATGCCGCTTGCAAATAGAGCAGAGGGCAGTGACACAGTGCCTGCATTGGCGCTCCCAAATCCAGAAATGGCAGTGCTCTCGAACTTACACACATTCTTTTGGAAATGAAGGAGTCCTTTGGGAAACACGAATAAATCACCTCTACGAAGGGTTTGTGTGAAGAGTTTTCCCGTGGTGTCAATGAAGCCCACGAGGAGAGATCCATTCACAAGTAGGAGAAGTTCAGAAGCGCGAGGGTGAATGTGAGGAGGGTTTACTCCTCCTGAAGGAAACTGCAGCACAGCCATGGAAACGCCCAACCCTGCCAGAGCTGGAAACTCTGCCATTGCCGCCTTTGTCACTTTTGCTGCCGTCTGTCCCGCCAAATTGTTGTTTCCAACCGCTCGGAATCCCGTGAACGTGAAGAAACTGCCATCCAAATGTGTCGAATTCTGACCCATAGGAACAACAAAATCGGACATGATATCAGGATCGGATGCATGCGTCACTCCCACAATAGTGAAAGCCAAGAAGATCGCCACTAAGCGTGCTCCGCTAAACTTCATTTCTCTCTCTTCAATGATTGAATTGACTAGCTCTTACTGCAATGGAATTTAAAACACCTTCAGAAGGAAGCGTGCGAGAGGATATGTTTATGTGATGTGCATAAGTAACCAATGATTATTTGTAGAGGATTACATTGAGTTCAATGTTGAAGCCAGCTTGCCTCTTACACTGTGAGTTCATCGGCATAAACGGAGATATTCGATTTTTCGAAAGATTCGACGTCAATATTGATGTTGGATAAGAAGATACAGCATATACACTTCGTCTATGTGCCAATTTTCTTTTGTATTACAGGTGGTGAGCATATTTTTCCTGTTTTGTAATGCATTCGGTTCAATTTTTATATTTAGTTTTAATTAGTATATCTACTACTGTTGCTTCGTATAGTAAACCCGCCTTTCATACAAAAATGTATATATTCCTTTAGAAAAAGATTGTCCAATAAAAACTGGTTATCCAAGAGTAAATACCCTTTGAATAAATATGTCAGGGGAGAGGGCTCGTGGTGTTGCACCCTACATTTAGGGTTGTTTAGAGGGGAATTGGTGCCATGCCAACATTCTAAATTGATAGGGTAGTTGGTCATATTTATTTTGAGTAAGTATATTTTATTTTTAGTTTAGTTTTTTTCATAATTCTATTGATAATATCAAATTTGTAGTAAATTATTGATAACAATATTCTACAACTATTTACATATATTATGAGTTATTGAATCATGCTACATTAATTATAAGAGATAGATATGAAGGAAACCAACATAAGATACGTTATAAACAATATGAATTGCATTCATTGCACCTTACCTTGACATTTATTTCCCCCACCAATGACAATTCATCCTTCTCTTCATCAACAATCTTCATTCTTTGCATCATCCTTCTACACACTTCTACCTATCACTAGGCACAAGCTTAGGTTGTTTGGACATTTTTACAACCCACTCAATGTTGTAGACAATATGGGAATGTTTTGTCGGAGAGATACAACAATCAAGGAGGAGAATAGGAATGATATCTTGGGAGAGAGTGTCTAGCTCATTTCAAACTAAGAAACAACTAGTTGTGTGTCATTTGTGGAAAAGTGAATGACCTCCTATGTATTATACCCCGTTCACATCATCAATTATAATATAATGTAATTTTCATTTCTATCTTTAAAAGTCATTAATTGTGCCTATTTAATGGATAATTTTAGCATTATATACAAGAAGGAGAAACATTGTGCTCTATTTCTTTGAAAGAAATGTAAGAATGAAATTGTTGAGCATTGAGTCACAAATTTGTTCTTAATATTCATGCATTTTTACATTTGGTGTTAATTTATTCTTTCATTTTTTTTAACATTATAGTAGTGTTTCAATTTTCATTCAAAAAAATATAAATCTACTTGTGTGCTATTAAGTTGAACTATGCACTTATTTATCTTAGTATGCATTCCTTTTATTAATTTTTCTTCCCTTTTTTTTAATTTACTTTTGTAAGTTGTACACCTAGCCATGTGTGAAAGAAAAACAATTTTTGAGTTTCTATAACTATTGTGAATGGTTAGCTAAGTAATCTAGTTTTCAATAAAGGATCTTCCCCTTCTAATGAAGAGTGCAATTTTAAACAAAAACATTTTAAACCAAGAAAATACTAGATTTTACTTTCAAATATGCATCATATTGATCACATTTATATGTGCATCTACATCAATTTATTTGTTAGCAACATGGATTTGATTATTTCCACATGATGCTAAGATATGTTTGCAACCATGACAACATCCATGTAAATGTGGACTTATTCTCTTTCTTTTTAAAATATAAAGTTAAAGATTGGTTGATTAACCCCCTTCACCTTCTCTTATTGATCTAATTGATCACATACTTGGTGCAATTTGATGCTATGTACTAGTAGATAAAGATATTCAATACATTCACTCTAGTAATATTCTAATCATCAAAGAAAATGCAATTAGATATTCTAGACCATTGAATCTAGCAATTAATAATGACACACAATGATTTGGAGCTATAGAATGAGTAGCAACTTAATTACCTTTTTTTCCTTCTCCAATTTCTCAAGGTTGATTTACTAGAGCTTATCTCCTCATGACAAATGAATACCCTTTGACGAGAGAGCAAACCCGAGACACAGAAAATGATGCAACAACTAGAGAAATTTATTATTATAATTTATAATGGAACTTCCTACATGTAGAGGATCACAAATCCTCAAGCTCTGCAATACATGCAAGCTACAAAAATTTTCAGAAACTACAAAATCCCCTTTCACAGCATGTGAACTCTTTTCCCCAAAAAGCTACAAAAATCAGAAAATCCCCCCCTAATAAATAGTTAATTTTTCATTTTGGAGCCAAACAACATTTGAATTATCATATTTTGGCGGTTTGGTGCCACAATTTACAATTTGTAATTCAAATTTAAAATATCATTCAAAAATTAGCACATTTTGAAAGTGTACCAACTTCCGGAAGCCATAACTTTTGATATAGGACTATTTTTTGAACCATTTGAACCATCGGAAAGGTTTTAGAGTCAAGAACGCACTCAAAATTTTCTATGCTGATTTTGGCAAGTTTTAGGGTCGTTTCGGGGCCGTTTAGTGCATCAAACCTGATCTAGAAGGTTTTCAAGTGTTTTTCTGGGAGACTAAAACTGCAATATCTTTCAAACCGAGAATGCTCTCGACCTAATTCTTTAGCCAATATTCTTATTTTTCCACTTTGAATCCACCCATATAATTTTTGTCCCCAAACACCTTCAAATTCCAATACTTGCTAAAAATAGTAGTTGACTAGAAAAAACTAAAAGTGGGGATTTACATTATGACGAAAAGGGTATCCAAAAATGTAAAGACATCAACAAAAGGAAAAAAAAAAAAGGAAACATAAATGGAATGCATATTTTTGGGTGATGCAAGATTTCCCTTACACCACTTGATGCTCCTACATCAGACACCCAGGGTAATTTGAGAAGTGACACTATTACATCTCAGATGGTTGAGGAAAACCCAAACGGTCAACTTCTGCCTTAGACAGTCAGGATGAGTCTTCCACAGGCCTTCCTCTCCACTTCACCAGATATTCTTCATACTGCCTATTTCTGGTACTCCTTCCCACACGGCTATCCAAGATTGCTTCAACCTCCTCCTTCTCTAAAGTAGATGCTAGAATGCCACATTATTCCATTGCTGGTACTTCCTTTGTGCCACCTTCATAATACTCTGTCAAATCTAAAATGTTGAACATAGGGGAAATGTTGACTCCATCCAACAACTCTACTTCATATGTGTTCCATGAATCATGCCTCTTCAAAATTTTACAGGGACCGAACTTCTTCATCTTCAATTTGTTATAGGTTCCCACTAGAAACCTTTCCTTCCTTAAGTGGACCACCAGTTCATCACCTACTTCAAACTCCTTATTCCTCCTCTTCTGACATGCCTTGGCCTTATACTGCATATTCATCTTATTAATATGTTCTCTTACCTCTTCATGTACATTCTTGATGTGCTCTGCAAAGTCTTCGACTTCAACACTAGTTTTCTTCTCTTGGTCCATCTTCCTTAATTTTGGAGTAGATCTGGGACTACCTCCATACACAATTTGGAATGGTGATCTTCCTGTACTCCTATTAACAAAATTGTTGTAAAAAAATTCTGCCTGGGGTAAGATCAGGTCCCATCCCTTGGGTTTATCTCCTACCAAACAATCTTAGTAGGTTACCCAAACTTCTGTTCACAACCTCAGTCTACCCATCAGTCTATGGATGGTGTGCAAAATTTAACTTCAACTTTGTATTCAACTTTTTCCACAAGGTCCTCCAAAAGTATCCCACAAACTTGGTATCACGATCTGAGACTATAATTGTTGGCAGACCATGTAGCCTCACCACCTCTCTGAAGAACTAGTCAGCAATGTGGACTGTATCATGGGTCTTCTGACATAGAATGAAATGTGCCATCTTTGAAAAAATTTCAACTACCACAAACACTGAATCATTCCCTCTCTGTGTCCTTGGCAAACCAAGAACAAAGTCCATACTTATATCTTCCCAAGGCCTCTCTGGTATAGGTAGGGGCTAATACAACCCTGTATTTTGGCTCACTCCCTTAGCCATTTGACACACCTTGCAACTCTAGACAAACTTCTTCACATCATGTGACAATTGAGGCCAATAATAATTCTCACTGATAATGGCAATAGTCTTATCTTGACCAAAATGTCTTGCCATTCCTCCACTATGCTTCTCCTTTATTAGGTTCTCCCTCATAGAACTCCTTAGAATAAACAATTGGCTTCCTTTAAACAACATGTCATCCTGGATTATAAATTCTAGATACCTTGTCATGTGAATTGTAATAGGCTCCTTGCAAGCTTTCCAAGCCTCTGCAAAATCAGGATCCTTAGGGTACAATGTCTTGAGTTCATTGAACCCAAACACTTCAATCTGCATCTCATTCAATAGTGTTTTCCTCCTACTTAGGGCATCTGCAACCCTATTTGACCTCCCACTCCTATGTTTTAAAACAAAGGTATAGCTCTGTAAAAATTCTACCCATTTCATATGCCTCTGATTTAATTTTCCTTGACTATTTAGGTACTATAATGCTTGATGATCAATAAACAAAAAAAAATCTTTCGGCAACAGATAATGCCTTCATTTCTTTAATGCTTGAACTATTGCATAAAATTCCTAATCATATACAGAGTACTTTCTCTTTGTATCATTTAACTTTTCATTGAAATAGGAAATGGGCTTACCTTCTTGGCTCAACACTGCTCCAATGGCACAACCACTGGCATCACAATCCACCTGAAACACCTTATTGAAATCTGGAAGGGCTAAAACCAGTTGCTATGTCACTTTCTGCTTCAACAGATCAAAAGTCTTTGCTGCTCTAGTGCTCCACTTGAACTCTTTTCTATCCCCTCTCATTGTTTTAGTCAGGGGTGCACAAATACTACTAAAGTTTCTAATGAACTTTCTATAAAAACTGGCCAAACCATGGAAATATCTCACCTCAGTAGCAGTTCTTGGGGTAGGCCATTCCAGAATAGCCTTCACCTTCTCTGGGTCCATCTTGAGACCTTATGTCAAGACAACAAACCCCAAGTACACTAACTCCTTCACAAAACTACACTTCTTCAGATTAATCAAAAATTTATCTTCTCTCAACTTTTCAAAGACTCTACGAATATGCATCAAATGCTTAGCTAGGGACTTACTAAATATCAAAATATCATCTAAATACACAATAAAAAAACTCCCTAAAAACTCTTTCAGTATGTCGTTCATGAGCCGCATGAATGTTCTTGGTGCATTGGTTAGCCCAAAGGGCATGACTATCCACTCGTATAGGCCCTCTTTGGTCTTGAAGGAAATCTTCCACTCGTCTCCCTCTCGAATCTGGATCTGGTGATATCCGCTCTTCAAGTCAATCTTTGTCAAGTACTGTGCTCCACTCAAACAGTCCATCAAGTCATCCATCCTTGGTAGGGAAAATTTGTATTTGATTGTTATCTTGTTTATGGCTTAAGAGTTTGTACACATTCTCCACTCCCCATCCTTCTTCAGTGCTAGTACTGTAGGTACTACACATGGACTCAGACTCTCTCGAATCAAACCCTTTCTCAACAACTCTTGAACTTGTCTATTCAACTCCTCATTTTCTACAGGAGTCATTTTGTGAGCTACCTTATTCGGAAAACTAGCTCCAGGGATCAAGTCAATCTGATGACTAATCTTCCTCACTAGTGGTAAACCCTCAGGTACATTATCAAAAAAAATCTCTTGAAACTCATCCAATAACCCAGAAACTTCTACTGGTACATTCTCACTATCCTCTTTATCCCTTCTAGGAATCAATGCATAACACATACGCTCATGATTCATGCCTTCTAAAAATTTCCTTCCATCAACATAACAAACCCTAGCACTACTGCATACCTTTTCTTCGGCCTCCTTCAGGGGTTTTAGCTTATGTCAGACTCCATCCTTTGTCAGGGAATAAGTGTTTGCATGGCCATCATGTATAGCTCGCTTGTCAAACTGCCACGGCCTCCCCAACAGCATGTGACATGCATCCATGGGGATAATATCATAGAGTACCTCATCACAATAGCTCTTAATCTTGAATTTCACTAGGCACTGCTCATTGACCAAAACTTTGTGGTCTTTATGCAACCAAGCAATCGGATATGGATGTGGATGCCTTTCCCTCTTCAACTTCAACTTCGTAACCATCTCTTCTGACACTAGATTATCAGTGCTTCCACTTTCCATAATGACCTCACAACATTTTCCTTCACATTTTCACCTTGTGCGAAACAGATTCTTCCTCTATTCTAGCACCTTCTCTTCAGTCACTAGGGCTCTTCTAACCACTAGGGCTTCTCCCCTTTTAGCATCATCTGAATGCTCAGATTGAGCCTCCTCATCTCAATGTGCAACCCTTCCACGACCTTTTGGTCTTTTGTCTGTCCTTCCTTGGTGTTGAGGGAATTCATAGGCTTGATGCCCTTCTTCACCACACTGGAAACAAGTTCCTCTGAAACCACCTCTTCCAAATCCTTGTCCAGATCTACCTCGTCCTCTACCTCTTTGATCACCATTATTTTGATCACGAGGATGGTAGAAGTTATCATTCATCTGGTCTGAGCTGGTACCCACATCTCCATTTTTCTTCTCATCCTCATTTCGTCTTCCAAAAGATCTTCCACTACCCCTTCCACTTTATCCTCCTCATCCTTTTTGCTTGCTATCAAATCTTTTGTTCAGCTTCTCTTCAACTTTTAGGGAAAATTGGTACGCATCCTCAATGGTGGTCATTCTGACTCGGGTTAACTCCTCTTGAATGCTCGATCGTAACCCATTAAGATAATGAGCTACTTTCTCCTTGTTGGCCTCTGCATGGCCTGTTCTGATGATCATCTTGTGAAAATATTATGTGTATTCTTTCACAAATCTACTTCCTTGCTTCAACCCTTGCAATTTCTTCGGCAGATCTAACTCGTAGTCTACTTGTATAAACTGCTTCTTCAGTTTCTCCACCATGCAATCCCAACTACTAATCTTTCCTTTTCCTCTTCGATTTCGCTCCAACTGGACCTCTTTCCACCAAAAATTTGCATGGACCTTCAGCTTCATTCTTGCAAACTTAACCCGATCTAGGTCCTCTACTTCTTTATACTCAAAATACTCTTCTAGCTTGTTGATCTAGTCGATCAACTCTTCCGGGTCCAGACTTCCAAAATAACTAGGGACTTCTATTCTGGGTCTTTTTCTGATCTTCAAAATGGCCCTTATCAGCTGCATTTGATCTTAATCAATCGCTTCTTCTTCCTCTTCTATGTTTGTATCTTCCATCTCTTCCTCATCCTCACTTTCTCCTCTTTTTCTTGGGTTTAACCCTCTTCTCATTTGTTCCTGCAATACATCAATTTGTCTCTAGAGGGCTCTAAAACCCTCAGCCACCAATGGATCTCTTCCACCAACATTTATGCCACCTCTGCCACCACCCTGCCTGCTAGGCATCACTCTTAGGGGGAATCTTTAATATCTCGAACCCACAACCATGGTCTTGGTGCGAACTACCTTACAATTAGTGATCTATCCACACACTCAAGAAAACCCACTCTGATACCACTTGATGAGGGAGCAAACCCAAGACATAGAAAATGATGCAACAACTAGAGAAATTTATTATTATTTATAATGAAACTTCCTACATGCAGAGGATCACAAATCCTCAAGCTCTACAATACATGCAAGCTACAAAAAATTTCAGAAACTACAGAATCCCCTTTCGCAACATGCAAACTCCTTTCCCCAAAAAGCTACAAAAATTAGAAAATCCCCCCTGTAAATAGCTCTTTTTTCATTTTGGAGCCAAACAACATTTGAATTATCATATTTTGGCAGTTTGGCGCCACAATTTACAATTTTCAATTCAAATTTAAAATATCATTTGAAAATTAGCACATTTTGAAAGTGTACCAACTTCTTGGAGCCATAACTTTTGATCTAGGACTCCGTTTTTCGAACCGTTTGAACTGTCGAAAAGGTCTCGGAGTCAAGAACGCACTCAAAATTGCTATGCCAGTTTTGTCAAGTTTTTGGGCCATTTCGGGGCTATTTAGTGCCTCAAACCTAATTTGGAAGGTTTTCAGGTGCTTTTCTGGGAGACTAAAACTGTAATATCTTTCAAACCAGGAATGCTCTCGACCTAATTCTTTCACCAATCTTCTTATTTTTTCATTCTAAATACGCCCATATAATTTTTGTCCCGAAACACCTTAAAATTCCAATACCTACTGAAAATAGCAGTTGACCAGAAAAAGTAGAAATGCAAAACTGAAAGTGGGGATTTACATTATGAGGAAAATGATATATAAAAATGCAAAGACATCAACGAAAGGCAAACAAAATGAAACATAAATGGAATACATATTTTTGGGTGATGAAAATTTCCCTTACACCACTGGATGCTCATGCATCACCCTTTAAGGTATAATTATAAATACTACTAATCCTTAGATCTATAAGAAGAACATAATAGACACTTATCCATTGTATGAGTAAAAGAGTAGAGCATCACTATGTGGAGGGATGAGCTTGAACTTAAACAATCAATATATGAACTTGACTTTGGAATAAATCTACACATGTATCCTCTATTAGAGCACACATCCAACATAGTTTCCTAGGCATTTTATAGAAAATAAAATATAAAAATATAAAAATAAAATTGTACATCAATCTTGAATTCCACAATCTTATCTCAAAAACTATTTTTAATCATAAAATTAAATACTCTAATCATTATTTTTATATTTCTTAAAATAACAAAATGGGTTTATCTATTTTCGATGTTCAACTATCTTTAATAAATCTATGTTGATTATGCATCAATATAAGACTAATACAAGCTCTTGCAAGCACAACCATGAGACTAATCTCAACTCCTTTCAAGCAACCACACTAAAACCTATATGTGGTAAGACCAAGAGTCACAATTTAGAAATCCACTTATTTAGAAACCACCTCCACACTAGAAGCCAACTATGAAAGAGTAAGAGACAACTCAGTTCTCCACAATTAAAACTCAATACTTAAACCAATTAAACCCAATGATCTTATAATATTTAAAAAATAATAATAATAAACTACTGTAATGGAAAACTTGTTTCACAGACAAGGTCGGCCCTAAAATTTAGGGCCATTCGGGAATCATGTAATGTAGTCTCAATCACATAAAACGCACGGTGGCGATTCCCTCATCAATCACATTTCACCATTATTACTCTTTTTCCTATTACTTTAATGTGTCGTATCCTAAATTGGATGGCTGGCTACTGGTATCCGCATTATCGCCCAAACCAATAATAAATGCCGGTGCGACATTATTCTCCTCGAAACTCATAAAGTCTGTCACCTCAATCTCTCAATTACATGACAGAACTTGTCCGCACTTGTGAGATAAATAACTATATTTGCAAACCCACCCGGCCTAAACCTATGCAGGATCACCATATCTGGCCCGGTTGTTTCTAAATTTTTAGTTCATAAGAATAGTAGAAATATTTACTATTCTCAGTATAATAAAGTATAAACTTACCATTGATCATTCACTGTTTAAAAAAAATGATCTGGCCCAATCATAATGTGCTACTTTAACCCCACCTATATATATTCGTTCTCTCAGGAACGACTGTCGTATGCAATTTGTGAGTTAAGTGAATTGTAGGCACACAGAAATGAATGATAGCATGCATGCAAAGCCAGAGACTGTGGGGCCGAAGAATATTGCAGTAAAGCCTACGCGCAAAGGTATGCTTTTGTTCGACTTTATGCAAATAGATACAAGGCAATGAATATGGAGGAGGTGGGGGCATTCTCAGAGGCAGAGTGGACACAAGTCTTCTGCTTCATATGGAATTTAGTCTTCTTTTGTTTTGTTGTATGTTTCATTTTTGCAGATAATGAAGTGTTACGTGAAAGAAAAATATTGAATGAGCGTATGAAGCGTTTGGAACGAGATGAGTGCGAATGCGGAGGAGAAAGATGCAGGGCTCACCATGACGAGGAAAAGGGAGGGATGTAGATCAGTCCACCCGAGAGTTATTGCCCTCCCTGTATATGTCAATGATGGCAAAATAATGTTATGAGATTTTCACAATCTATAATGTTTTCAATTTTTCTGTTTCAGGATTTTGATTGTGTTAGAATTTTTATATGAATGTTTCAGATCACACTCCATGATCCATCATCAGTACGATAGAGAGCATAAGGAGAGGAATACTCAACCCGCATATTTCTTCTATTAATCATATTAACTCTATAAAATTACTGTTTCACATATTATCTCTATAAAATTACTGTTTCGCATACCTAATATATGAGTATTTTTTATGTTATCTGTTGCTTTCTTCCCTAACATTTGTTTCAAATGCAACTGTATTTTGTCAACGTAACCTAATCTCTTCCTCATGGACATAACATTCAAAGCAGATACACTTAGATTGTCATCTATGCTGCCTACAGATCCAAACTTACAACAGTAACATAGTGTATGAAGTAACATAAGGATGTAATGAATACGTTTGCAACCAAGAGAAGATTTTAGCTCCTCAAATCGGGTAAATAAACGTTTATGTTTGTTTTATTTAGACTTGATTGAACATGAGGGTTTACGGAGAAGAGATTTCCAGATAAGGAGATAAACATTCTTGAGAATGAATTGGTTTATAATCTACAGCCAAAACTTACAAATCAGGGTCCTAGGTTCTTTATATCGAGAGAAAAAGAGAAATCAGGGTTTTAGGTTCTTTATTTCTAAGAGAAAAAGCTTAAAATTTTACAACCATAGTAGAATAAGACACCACATAATCAGCACAAGAGAACAGCACAGCTGTAGCAAGGCTGCCAAACAAAACACTCAGAAGATTATCTTCATAGGTTTTGAAGGAATTTCTAAACCCACAGACTAAAAAGCCGAAGGGTCAAACATCCTACATGATGCCAGATCTAACTTAGCAGTTCTCATTAGATGTTTCCTTTTTCTCTAAGCAAATGTTTTGTTTGATTTGGGCAAGGCATGACAAAGAACAGATGCCTAGAACGGTAAAATGGTTTATTTGACTATTTAAATGTTGGTTATTTTCATTCAGTATAAAGTAAAAGGATAATTATTTATCATATTAGATAAAGATGAGATGAAAAAAAATTATTTACTATTTCATTATTAAAGTTATGATATTTAAGTCGAGTAATAAATATTTTGTATTTTTTATATATTTGTTAAAGTTAATTGTGGATGTGTCAATTTTCATGCATTATTGAATATTTTTTACACGTTGTTAGAGAAGAGAGATAAGGCATATGCATGTTTTATTTTTTCTGGACAATCATTTTATGTTTTGTGGGCACAAAGACATCACAAATAACATATGTCTAGAATTGATAAAATAATTATTTGACTATTTATACAGTATTCAAATTATTTGTAAACATCACACATTTTAAAATGAATTAAAACTAATAAAATTAAAACAATTATTTATTACATTTTGATAAAAATGAAATGTAAAATTATTATTAACTATTCAACTTTATGATATTTAAATAGAACATAATATTAAATTTAATTTTAGATGTATCACTTTCCATACATTAATAACCAACTAATAATCAAATTCATTATATCGACATAACCCCTACAATCTCTCAAGTAATGTTAGATATATTTACAAATGTGTATTATTCATATGAACAATTAACATGGTAGAGACCACTATTATTTGGCATATTTGTGAGAGTAAACCATCATATTTACATATGTATGATATTAATGGCATTCTAGCATTTGTAAGTCTACAAAATGCACTATTTGAGGTAGCCTAATGCCTTTCTTAGGAAAGGTATAAAGGATTCTAATTAAAAAATCATTTTTTTTAAAAATTATTCCCGCATCCACAATAGTGCAATGGTCTAATCTATGTAGCAGGTCTTTGGTAATGTTTTTTATATTGTGTTCTCCATATCGATTATGGTTATTATGTTGTATGGGGAATCACTTAATAATCATTTGAGTAAGTTTTAGTGATTGGAACTATTTTATTATTGAAATTATCATTAGTGAAAACATATCTTTATTTAGTGTAGTGTGATAAATAATCACAAAATTTAAAAGAATTGTGAATATTTTATTCATGTTTGAATGTAATGTATAATATAAAAGCTATGAATATTTAACTAAAAAAATTATATCTTTTTTTAGAAGGGTAGTAATGAAAGTATATCTTAATAGGTGGGTTCAACTTTATTTGAATAAAAGAGAATGCACAAATTTTGTAAGGTTGATAGTGCTAAACTAATAAATATTTTCTTTCTAATTAATGTATTATCAAAATTTTGATTTTAGATAATTTTCCATAGAATAACTTGTTGAGTGACATTATATATAGTTTTATTTCTAATATCAAGTATATAACACATGATGTCGGTTGATGGAAATTCTAGAGAAATATCTAATTTTCAAGTCCATTATTTTGAATGGAAAGTTGTTTACAATGGTCGAATGACTTTGAATAAGATATTAGATTGTGGGACATTGATGACACTTTTCCTCATGAGCTTTTGATTAGTTTTTTTAGTCATGTATCCTCAAGACAACTCAAGTGGGTCTAGAAAGTGAATGGTTCCATTATCGTTAGGTAAGAGTTATTGTTGATACTAGTTTCCTCTTGGTTGGGGTTGTGCTTGCTCATGGAGCTCCTAGGTTCAACTTATCCTTCCTAATAATGGAGGTGGATCTAATGTCTAGTTATATTATTAGTGATAGCTATCTATTTCCCCCAAGACATGTAATATGGAATCTAGGGTCCTTTTCATATTTTCAATCAATATATTATTAATTAAAGACATGATATTTTCATAGTCCATGATAGATATTTTGAACACCTGGAATATAGAGAGGGGGGATGAATCAGTATTCATTGAAATTCATTAACTTAAAATGCATTTCACAACATCTCATTCATTATGTAGTAATGGAAAGGAACATAGAAAACATGAATCACATAAAAGAGCACAAGAACACTAGATTTATGTGGAAAACCAAAAAAGGGATAAACCACAGTGAGGATTAGCTCATAATATATTATAACTAGTTATAAGATATTACATAATGGCTCATTGCTTGAAGGACTCACTATCCATAGAATAGAAGAAATGGCTCACTACTAGGATATTACATAATATGTTGAAGAAAGATGCAATTAGGCTAAAAAAAATGAATTAACACACTTCACACTTCACCACTTATCAACCTTTTCACACTCTTCTCTGCTCCAGATCTCTCACACACTCAATTTTCTCACATCTCACATAATCACACAAGGAATTAATCTTGTGTGTGTGTATAGATATATATTGCATCTAACAAAAACATACATTAGGTCAACTTAATTGATGTAACATGCAACACCACAACCTATCAGCCCAAAACACCAACACACATAAACCAAAACATATACATAATCAAAGATAGGTCAAGATGGCCCATAATCACTCCAATAATTCTACTCCATACTCTATCCAACTCTAGATGACCCCAAAATATTTAGGTTGATCACACATAGCAAAACTAGTGAAGTAAAACTAAATGAACCAACTATTCATCTACACCTTGACACGCAAACCACCAAAACACTTGCCACTTGGAATGTAGACACCTCTAACACCTGTAAACACTTCCACAAATCTGCATAACAATTTTTTCTCAATAGTGGAATGGGAAACATTCCAACATACACTTTGTACCACTTACACATCCATTATAGAGCTCGATACTCTGTCAATATTATCTTCGACTACAGAAGACATCAAGTCATGAAATTTTAGATCTAGACTCTTCCAAAACACACCAATATTACCTCAAAACCGCATAACTAGATTCCTCATAGTGGATCAATGTAGACCCAAAAATTGGTTCTGTGAACACTAAAAATTGTACTTTGAACAACATCACACTCAATCATTCTCATCAATATTCAACTTTGTATTAGTGTTTACATCACATCATTGTTGACATCATTGACAACACCATATCAATCTTCTCAATGACAAATAAACTTCCAACAAGATACATAAATTACAAGGATTCCAACCTTTGTAACCCCTTTTTAACCACTACATAAATAAATATCACTAAACAAGGTATGCTAATAATGTTATAGTAATTTGTATCACCATATCATGCAAGATGAAATAATTTTTCTACACCACAATACTTAGTGTCCTTACCAATTATAGCTATAAATTTTAGGGGATTACTTAGACTATTTTATAGTAATAATGATAATGCTTATTTTAAAACTTTTATCCCATTGCTCATCTTATATCAGAAGATGAAAAATATTTCTTAAAAAGGACTTATATTTCTATAAAGAATTATTATTTAATTCTTAGCAATTATTTTTCAAATGTATGACATAAGATATTCATATTTTAAAAATGTTAATTGTTATTCCAAAAGTTTTATCCCCTAATATAGCTAGGTTATAACTTCCTCATAAGATAAAAATTTTAGTCATTGATCAATGTTCATCAGATGATGTGAAATTTATAAAAAAAAAATGTCATTCTTCACCAAGTCAAAAAAAAATCAAATTGCTTAATCTTTTTTATTTTGCAGTAAAATATTTTTGTTGGCTACATTATAAATATTTTTTTAATTTTGTGTAATTCACCAAGTAAAGTATTTTTTCCAATAGAAAAATAATTTACCAACTCTATTTTTTTATACATAGATAATTCATAAAGTAGATTATTATTTATTCTAATTCATAGATAATTCATCAACTAGAATATTTATTTTTTCTAATAAATCAATAATTTACTAGAAAAGATCAACAATGTTGACAAATTTAATAAAATTGACCTTAATTTTTTTTAAATTGTAAACAAATATTTTTGGATTACCCATGGGTTCCTCTTACTCTTCTAGTATTTTCACCTAAAATGAGAGGAAATGGGGATAAAATGCAATGTATACATCCAAAGATTAATGTATGAGGGATGCAATATGCCTAAATGCAATGTCTAAATGCAATAAACTAAAAAAGAAAGGAGATTATTAATGCAAAACCTAAGAAATGCAACTTGTTTGAAAACACATTATGATATGCAAAAACACCTAGAAATGAAGGCAAATTGTAACATAAATTGATGAAACTGAAGGTGTGCACCTGGAGGCTAAAAAATGATGAAATAAAGGTCTAGAATCTTGATGAAACTGATGCAAAAGCCAACTGGGACACTTGTTCTAGAATCTGGGCAATTTAGTCCCAGATCTAGAAAAACTGCTAAGAAACCCATTTTGGCCAAATGGATATCCAAATCTACAAAAATCCTCTAAAAAATAGGTTCAGTGTGACTAAGTCGCCACTGTTGGCGACTTAGTCCACTTCTGAATTTCTAAAAATTTGAAAGTGGAAACAGAAGCCCTCGGTTTGCACTTCAGTTCTTGACAGGTGTTCACTTCTAAAACTCTAATTTTTGGGCCTAAAAGTGAATTTGATTGATATTTTGACTTGTTCAACAAGGATATGTCTTCAACAACTTTGCAACTTGATCTTTAATGACTTCCAATCCTTCAAGATACTTAAATTTGTAAACACACAAGAAGAGAAGAAGAAATGTTGGATGTTAGGGCGTGGGGGTTTGCCTTGGTCAACATGAGGAAACATTGTAATGAAGCATGAAACAATGGAGTTAATACCTTGCCATGATGTTTGATCTTGAATTTCTACAACAAAACATGAAGAATCTTCCCTTGAATGTCATTGGAAGATATCTTGATGACTTAGAATGGTAAAACCCTAGCTTGCTTGAGAAGAATAATGAATGATGAGTTAAGAATGAATGAATTGGTTATGATTTAGGGTTTAGAGACTTATATTTATAGGAAATTCACCTTATTTACCTATTAATTGGATCTATAAGGCCAACATGAAAGAAAAGTAAACTTAAACTCCAAAATTTCTTTCTCAAACCTCAAAAATAGGCTAAATTGGACTAAGTCGCCATGATGGGTGACTTAGTCCTAGAGAGGTCCTTTTGACAACTGGAATGTTGGGGAATGAGGAATTTCAATTTTTATGTTGATTTCATCAGGTATTTCATCAAATTATGCCTTGGGATACACAATATGGGGCAATAGGGGTCTATTAATGATGATGTAAAGGTCAATTAGGGCTTGGAACACAAAATTCAATGTGAAATTATGATTAAATACACTTTACAACACTAAGATGAGGTCCACATAGCCTAGAAAGGCACAATATCCAATGTGAATGTGTAAGACACATTACAACACTAGATTATAGTCAAATTCAATTTACAAGCCTTCTAGATTGATGTGATAATGAAATTAAATACATTTTACAGCATTGAATGAGGGAAAGATAGGTCCATTAAGTCTAGAGAGGCATGAAAGTCTTTTACAACACTTTACAACACCTTTACAAGACATTGATAAATGCATTTTATTCAGTTTGCAAGGTTCCAAGACCTAGTGTGGATGTGTAAAACACCTCACAACACAAAATCAAGGCCTCATTAAGTCCAATTTGTCATCAAATATTCCCAAATCAAGCAAGAAAAAGGGGATACTTTTTCCGTGTCCACACAAATATAGCAATAAATTCACCACAAGTGTTACATGTAAATTCAAACTTTCTAGGAATCACCAAGATTTTATATCTTTTCTTAGAAGGGATTTTCTTAAAGTTATCACTACTTAAGCTATAGTCTTGTCATTAGAAAGCCAAAATCAAACTTTATATGACCCAACTATAATCTTACAATTATGAACTTACAAATTTAAACACCACAAAATTGAGAGCACATGCATGAAACAGTGCAAAATTTAGACACAGGGTCCCCTCTAAAATCTATTTAACAAAATTCTTGTGTCTACCAAATGTAAGCTCCATAGACTTCACCATGGTCCTATCAAAGATATTTTTAGATTTTGTGGTTCATAAATCTCATTATCTTTATTAATTGATACAAATTTTCTCATCACAAGAAAAATAAAAGTATATCATTATTTAATATTATTTATGGTATGTTTATGTTATTATTTCCAAGATCATAAATATAAAAACCAAGAAACTTCCACAAAATACATGCACACAATAAACATAATTTTTATTATCAAGATATTGATACAAGGGACGAGATGAATGTATATAGAAACCTTGCATATATAGGAAAGGTGGTGAAGGTATTCAACTTGAACACACTGACTAACTAACCCTTCAATAATGGAACACGTGTTAAATCACATGGAAAGTGTTCTAGTGAGTGGCAAGTGGCCATGCAATAAGCATCTCACAAAGTCAAGAAACTTGTCCCAACCACATTTAAGGTGAGATACAACTCTAGAATTGCTTAATTAAACCTAAGAAAATATGAATAAGTTAACCTAGAAGGTGATGAAAACTTAAATATTTATCTAATAACTCTATTTACACCAACATCCCCCATTAAGTGCAACGTATGAAGTAATGTAGAGTCTCAGCTACTAGGTCATGTTAGATACTCATGTACAATTTCACATGAAGTGGGGAAAATGAAAAAAACCCTATGGGAAATAAAAACCCTTCTTCGAAAGAGAAATGATATAATAAAGATAGACTATGTAGGCTCCCCCATAAGATGATGATGACTTCTTTGCATGCTGCTCAAAATAATCCATAGGAAGAATAATGTAGAACATGTACTAAAGAAGTGATGTTATGTTTGAAAGAATATCTCAATGCTCTCAGTGAAGCATATCTAGAGTCTCATGTAGTAGATAATGGTGTGTGAGTTTATCATCTTTTAAATCAATTTTTTAGTTATTCCCACATTCTTTGAATGCCAAACTTAGAATCATGAAAGAAATGTAAAAGAAATATGAAGTGCTCAAGGCGTGATGACAATGACAACCTCCCTTGATTATTTTGATCCCCCTAAATTGACACTTTATATGTTTTATTGCATATAACAATTTCAATATAATGAGTAATGACACTTTATAATTTAGTGCAATATCATTTCCAATGAAATGGCAAGTGATATCACTTTCAAAAAACATTACACATTTTGAGTAGCTAATAAAAAGATACAATAATCATATGTGCCTAATTTTGCACTTAGAAACTTCTTTTTTCCTATTAAAAAGAGGAGACAAAATATGTTTTAAACAACACATTTTTCACATCCTCTTGATGCTAGTTTGTTCAGCTTGAAAAGATTTTTTCAACGACTATTCACAATTGAAATTTTGACTTACTGTTTAAAATTGATACCAAATAGAAAATAATCACCCTTCAAACAATCTTTTGAGGTCATAAAATGAAAACAACCCCCTTTACAAGCACTTTTCATGAATTGTTACTTTAAATCTAGTTGCCAATGGTTAGCACAAAATTTTATTTTAAATCCATGCTAACCACTGATCAAATATTAATTGTCTACATGAATTTGTAATAGTTTTAAACTAATAACCATTTAAAATGCTAGAATATTAGTGCTTTGACTGCTCGTCGTGGTTGATAGTTGAAGAAACTGTCTGGAGGGTTGACTGAGCAATGTGGGAGTTGTTTGCAAAGAAAAATAAATGCCTCTTTTGTGGAGGCTTGTTGATAGTCGAATGATTATTCAGAGACCTTGCATTGGAATATGGTGCATGCCTTGAATGTTGAATGGGTTGCTTCTAATGGAGGCAGATCCAATATATGGTTGACTACAAAAGGTGCTTTACGGCATGGATGACCAACTTGTGCTTGGTATGTACCAGAGTTTCTAGTTGAAGAAACCAAAGTGCAATTAGAGAACTTTGGCAGATTGTCAATATCTATGGACCTTAGGTTTACATTCTCCCACATTGTTGACTGGAAGGATGTTGCATATATGTGACTTCAATAATGCCTGCCAGCAAATAATGAATGGAGGACACATGGGCCTATGGAGGGTGATTTATCTCCATGCCGAAATCCTCTATCAAATTCAAAATTTAGGTTGATACTGAATGAGAGTACATCAATGCCACATTTGCACCCAAAAAAGCAAAGAGAAAATTGTAGATTGATTTCCAAGGATTGCTCGAATTGCTAGTTGACTCCTCAAAATTGATAAGAATTTGTAAATGAATGTCAAAATACAAAGAAAATAGTTCATCTAATAAAAAATAGAATAAAACCGCCAATTCTAATGATACCAAACAAAATTTGAGATCATGTGACAATAGAGATTAGTTTTAATTGTAAGATTTTTGGAAGGTTTTTTTTTGCATTTTTCTGATACCATGTTGTGATTTCCAAAATCATAAAACTATAACCAAAAAACTTCCACAAAATACTTGCATACAAATAAACATAATTGCTATTATCAAGAGATGACAAAAGAGTTAAGTAAAATCTACAATATAACCTTTCTTATATAAGCAAGGTCGTGCAAGTAGTTAAGTTGAACACAATGATTGACTAACCCTTCAATGATGGAATACTTTTTAACTCACATGACAAGTGTTCTAGTGAGTGGAAAGTGACCATGTAAGATGTGTCTCACAAAGTACAGAAACTTGTCTCAACCACATGAGTTGAGATAAAACTCTAGAATAGCGTAAGTAAACTTAAGAATATGTGAATAGGTCAAACTAGAAGGTGATGACAACTTAACTAGTTATCTAATAACTCTATTTACACCAACATGTTATACTCAAAATATTTTTTTATGGAAGCGGCTATCCAGCCCCTAGAATACACGAAGCATGGATGCCTCCCTTACCATCATAACTTCAGTTCCTCATTTCTCAGCAACCTAACTCGTCGTCAAACTCGAGTTCATTATTGCATGGTTTTGAAGACACAAAACTCCACTTTCTCCTGGAAAAGTAAAATCTTTGAGATTCAACTCACAGTAATTTTAGTCTGAATTTTAGTTCTTCTGTTTTAACCACTCCTTTTCTTGGTGCAAAATTTGATCTGCCTTTTTTCTCCAGTGCCAACTGATTTAGGGAACAAAAGGTCTCTACAACCATGGTGATTTGATCTTTTTTTTCTCATCGAAAAGACTATGTCAAAGTCGTTAGCCAGTAGTTTTTGTTACCGACTGTAAAGGTTCATCCAAAATTATATATCCAAGCGGGTTTTTTTATATACGGTTAAGTATATGTTGTAGAGTAGTTAAAATGTGGTTTTGCAGGTTTTCATACCAAAGGATGTAGCCACATACAGTTAGAAACAGATTATAGTGATGCACGAAAGCAATCAAAGAGTTTTTTGCTTGATATGGACTGTTAACAGTAATAAGCATAGATGTGCATCCAAGATCACAAGAATCAACTCAATGCACAAGCATTCTGTAAATACTCAATATCATTGTAATGAGCTCGTAAAAATTGGCAACCAAAGATCGATACATAAATTTATATATTAAAAATGTATAATAAAAAGAAGGATTTAATTATTGAATGCTTAGCATATTTGAAACCTTAATGTCACTTTAATGATGACTTGCTCTGTTCACCTCCCAACAATTGAATTTACACAAAATAATGAGAAAACACACACACAAAAATCAAGCAAATCATACACAAAAAGAAGGTGAAAGGTAGTGAGTAAACCCACAAAACTGGTTTACAATTCTAGTGAGGAAGGAAAAGTTGCAAAAAATTCCCCCATGCAAAAAAAATTGGTTTTTGGGAGTTAAAACGAATATCTGGTTTGAGTGAACCCAAAGGACCCAAAGGGGGTTCGGGCGAACACATTAAATGTTGGATCCCACAATTCTCAGGAAAAAAAGAAAAGAAAAGGGTTGTGGAAAGGGGGTTCACTCAAACCTTGGTTCGACCGAGCCCTCATTTGAGCGAACCTCCAAGGGGGGTTCACTCGAACCCCCCTTTTCACCCCTTCTCCCCCTCTTACACCAAAAAACTCCAAAATTTTTCCCTTTGAAGTTTGAGTTGAGGATGAAAATGGTGGAGACTTCATAGACCCAACTAGATAATGGTAGTCCTCAGAATGAACTATCCAACAAATATAATTTTAATATGTTTTGGTTTTATTATGTATTTATTTTGTTAGTTTGATTAAACATAGGTTTTTCATCGAAAATCAAACTCTCTGTTCTGCACATGAAAAAATAGCAGATTATAAAAAAAATTTGAAAAATATGAGTGCACTAGATATTGAATTCCTTGATCTAATAAAAAAAAATTGAATTTTGATACATACAAAAAAATTTATGTGTATACAGTTTTCCTTTGTCTCAATCGTAATTGGTTTGACTTTAAAATTTGATTAAGCAAAAAAAATCAATAAAACACTATGAAACCCATTGGAAGCACTAGATATTGTAGTTACAAATCTAAATTCCAAAAAATTATAATTTTAACCATCAGGGAAAAAAAGCTATGTTGTATACGATGAGCGCCACTCCTTAAAAATGGTGTTTACTGAATAAAACTAGGTTTTGAAGGAAATGGAAAAAGAAGTACAATCTGATTCAAAAAAAATTGAAAAAAATATATTTAGAATCTACAAAAAAAAAATCACAAATAACTAATTTGCATCATTTTCAAATTCCTCTTGGTTTAGCCGCTATAGGTTCCCGAAAGTGAAGATTTAGTTAGAAAGAAATTAGTTCAGTGTCTAGTTTGGCCAAAAATTGTAAACCAGTATTGTGGGATCACCCTAGTACATACAACCAACTTATTGGTTCAACAATAAGGGGAGCTATGGGTTCTCAAATCTTCATAGAAATCGCTATAATTGGTTGTTCATACCTGAAAGATAAAAAGTGTCAAATGTTTGAGTCTCAACTTATAAAAGAATCTCACAACATTTTATACTTCTTTGTATCTAACTATACCAACTTTTCCCACTTCTTTTGTATTCAACTCCATACATATATTCATTCGCCTTTCTCTAACATTGCACTATCATCGTATCCCAAAATAAATCACTATAAAAATAACATACACTTTTATTTCTCTGTTCATTAAAATGAGAAAAAAACAAAAAAGTTTCCCAATGAGAGATCATCAGACTCTCTCAACCATAAGCACATAGGTTGTTATTAATATTTCAAGAGGGTTGAACCTAATTTGAAATTTAACATTTAACTATTTAAATTAAATGAGAGAGAGGCTTGAATTTCAGGACAAATCTATTTTCAATAAGAGAATTCTTAAACAAAAGGAGACAAAACCCCCATAAAAGTATAAATATTTCAACAACATTTCCACATTTTTCTCATACACAACATTCACACATATAATAATGACCATTTAAATAAAAAAATATTGTATCAAAATTTGTAAAACTAAAGGTGGAAGGGGACTTATTTCTTCCTATGGAGCTTGTTGGAGTGAATAAATATTTTTTATTCCATATTCTTTTCTCACACTTCTACTCAAACTTTAAAATTTACAATGAAGCCCTCTTCAAACTCAAAAATTATGCTTAAAAAATCTAATTTCTCACAAGTTTAATCAAATTTTTCTCTCCAAATTTTAACTTGGATAATTGTAAAAATCATATGATAAACCTCTCCAACTATAAAATGGTGGCTTTTAGGGGTGCACCATGTCTCACATCTTTATCTTACTATGACACATGACACCCCACATGGCTCATACTCACTTTATTACACTTTATTAATGCAAGGCATGGGCTATTTATTTCTAAGGGGGTGGGATGGGTTTGTATTCATCTTTCTTGCTCAAATAATTTCTCAAACTTATCCTGGGGGTTAAGAAATTAAAAATATATATTTTTAAATGATTATCCAAAATTTGGAAAAATTACATGTTCAAGTTTTTCATCTTAAGTAAATAAAATGACAAAATACATTTCAAAATTAATACAAAAAAAAATCATTACATCAAAAATAAGGCATAAGCATGTGATTTTATATGAGGCTTGAATAAAATCTTAATAACTCATAGTCAAGATAATATACTAATTTATTTTTGTATATATAATGTTGTTACATCATCAAGTGAGGTGCTATGATTTTAGGTTCTCACAATTGGTTCTCCTTTCTTGTATTAGTAACTTACATGCACCTAGGTAATTGATTTGTAGGTTAAACCTTATTACATATATATGTATTTAGTCAAAGCAATAATTAGATTATTATTATTTATTTATAAATTATGAGATCAAATATCAAATAATAAATCGTAACTCTAATTCAATATACTATTGAATCATTAATTTACATGACTAAACAATATCAATACATTTATTTAATTTGAAATATCCATGTACATTATATTTCAATTCACTATTCACAATAATGTATGATTTTATAATACAAACAATTAGATGTCAATCAATTAAGTATTTAAACCACTCTCTTACATATATTTGGAACCATAAACATATCATACATGAAAATGATCACACCACATCATTTAACAACACAACTAAAACCTTATGAATTTGAAACTTGACCTTAACTTTTTTGCATGTTCCAAACACTATACACATTGGACATTTGTTAGCATGTATATGGAGCCTGGTAGATGATTTATTTATACCATTACATGTATTATGTGTACCATTATGTGTAAATATTTGGTTTGTACATCTAGTTAGAGAGGAATCCACATACTCACTTCTAAACTTTGTATAGAATTCCCTTATTCTTTTTTAATTGAAGTGTTATATGTATTAGAAACCTTTTTCATCTCAAATGTGTTTTTGGCATGCATATTTTTTTTCCACTACATATTCTATGATCTTGTTGAATTTCTAGTAAATATGTAGTATCATCCACTGGTTTACTTGGGAAACAGATCATATATAAAAGGAATTTTATTCTACATTTCACAAGGATAATTAAATAATAATCATGAAAATATTTAACTAACCTATATACGAGATTCAAGTCAAGGAAAGCTCTAAACCATATGATAAAATAATAAAAATTTACAAAGAATGATAGAGGTTCTTAGCTCTACGTGCAATAAGGGATGTTATGTTAAATTTATGTTGAAATGTGTTTTTTTGTGATCCAAATCATACTTTTTCTATCATATTTTCAACAATTCAACTTTAAAAATCATACTTTTTCTATCGTAGTTTCTAGGGTTGTTAAGCACACATAATTGTCATGAGTAAGTATCCATTAATTCTATAGAAATGAACGTATCTTGTCCATCAAACACTATCAAACACTATTGACTCTCTTTAGCATGACCACACAAGACTGCAAGAATTACTTCACATTGATGACTATGTATAGAACATCTCTCATATATTTGTAGAGTCTCATCTTAAGGATCTTGGGGACATCATTGAAGACAATTGTCTTCTCTTTAATAATAACTCTTATAGAGTTGCATCTTCTTCTTTGAATATCATAAGGGTATATTCAATTACTCACATTCTTTCTCCTCTAAATGCTTTTTTTGTGGTATATTTTGTAGTTCATGTGCTCAAATTTGATTCAATCACCTCTTATGTTATCAATTTTTGTAGGAGTACCAAGTTCTACTTAGTTCAAATCTCACACTTGGATTTAAATCATATCTACATCAAGCCCTTTCATGGTACCTAGTATCTATATCTAATAATTGTGGTTGTACTTTCCTAGTTTGGTGGAAACTTTTACTACACATGTACTTTCTCCTTTGTCCCATATTAGTTGCATGTTCACATCTCTTGGTGGCACATCCTTTTATATACCCACTTATAGCTCACCCTTGAGTATTTAATTTTATTGCCTACTTTGTTTTTGGAATAGCTATCATATCGATTGTCTATGCACTTTTACACAATTATGGTCACTCTTATCAAGATCTTGGATTTGATTGCCCCATTAGCAAATCCTATTAACATGTTAGAAAATCAGCTATAAAAAATTGAATTTGAGTTCCATTATGACAAGATGGCATCACCAAGGATCCTTACTAATCAAAATCACAAATGGATGGATGTATAAACATGCAAGGTATCAAATATGAATAAATTTTATAGTCCTACAAGTTGGTCTTTTTCATCGTTCAAAGAATAATAAGAATCAAATAATTAGTATGTTTTAGAACTAGCACAATGCCATTATGTGTACATAGAATCATGGATTACTCAAATTGTGATGCATAATAGCATGTGTCTTGGATTAAATGGTAACTTGTTGAATAATTGTAATTAATAATTAGTTAATGTAATATGAATTTGTAAGGTTTGGATTCACCTTAACTGTAAGGTTATTAGACAAAACTATATATGTAAAACATCTACCATCATAACCATCATCAATTATAGAAATTTCTATTCAATTAAAATATGATTGATTAATTCATTGTCTATTATTTTGAGAGATAACTTGAAGTGGCTCCTTTAAAAATATTGTAAATTGTAACCCTAACTTCAAATAATTGTATCTCAAATGTATTGAATATTAGTACACCTTAACCCATCATAAATCTTTTATGTCAACACATTTTAATTATATTTGAACATTGTTTTATATATATGATTTTGTTACTTAATATAAGATTTATTTTAAAACATTAATTGTGACTATCTTGAAATTTTATTTATCGAGTAAAAATCCTGACCTTAGCTCTGCTATTACATGATGGGGCATATTAAATCATATGATGGATATAGATAATTATATGAAAAAACAACGTTTGATGTGGGAACTCAAACATTTTATTTCAGACTTGTCAGCAAAATGCCACCAAAATCAACTTCAAAGTTATGGTTCCATCAAAATTAAATGGTAAATCAAAGAATGTTTGAAGTCCTTGAGATTAAAATATGTGGAATGCAAAATTTGTTGTTGTAAATACTCTAGACGGAGACAATTTTCTTTTTGGATATTTCATCAGTTAAAAAGATTCCATAGGTAAAGATGAAAGTCGTCGATTAACTAGAGAGGTTGATGCCAAGGCCAATGACAAAAAGATAATAAAATGCAAACCACTTTTGAGGTGACCATATTATTTGACAATTTGAGATTTTTAAAATACCAATGCATTGTGTGAGGAGGCTGTTAGCAAACACCCTGTGGAAAATTAAAGAGAACTGTTTTCCGATATATAATTTGGACGAACCTTTGCAGTCGGTAACAGAAACTACTGGCTAACGACTTTGATATAGTCTTTTCGATGAGAAAAAAAATAATCAAATCACCATGGTTGAATAGACGTATTGTGCCCTAGATCAGCTGGCGCTGGAAAAAGGCAGAAAAAATTTGGCGCCAAGAAAAGGAGCGATTAAAATAGAAAGAATAAAAAATCAAACTCTAATTGTTGCGAGTCATTTCAAAGATTTTAGTTTTCCACCAAAAACTACAGTTTTGTGTCTTTGAAACCATGCAATAGTGAACTGAAGTCTGAAGACGAGTTAAGTTGCTGAGAAATGAGGAACTGCAGTTATGATGGTATGGGAGGCATCTATGCTCCGATGCATTCTAGGGGCTGGATAGTCCCTTCCATTTTTTATTGCTATAATGTGTGTGGTTACTATAAAATTTGTAGCATAATATTACCATTCTTTGGATTATGGATTTAATAGCATAAGGTTGCATCAAGGATTTTTTTTTCTTTAAATGATGGATTTGAGGATAAATTTATAGGCTTTTGGAAAGAGGAATGATTTCTTAAATTTGATCTTAGATCATGAGTTCAAGACCCATGATTGGTGGATATGATGAAGAGATATGAAAATCATAGATGAGTTGAGAATTATTTTAATTTCAAATCAAATATTTTATTACTTGTGTTAGCATATTTTACCATTTTGGCCTAAATAGATAATAACAAGATGATCTTGGAATGTTGAGAGTCTTGGTCTCGTCTTAGGCCTTAGAATATTAGAATTTTTTCAAAGGATAGAGTTAATAAAATATTTAATGTTCATATTATGAGGTTTGTAAGTGATGTTTTCTACATTTAAAAGGAGTCGTACCATGTTAAGGTTTTAAAATATCTTGATTTTGTCAACCTGAGATTTCATGTACTTGGAGGGAAGTCACTTTGGTAAAGATTTTGATTCTAATATGTATAAGTTGACCTCATTAGGTTTTTATTCATTTTTAGATATTTTTCAATAGTCTGAAAGATTTCCATGGTGGTGTGAATGATTTCAAGAATCATTTGGAGGGATAAATTGAAGATACAATCTTAGTTTCAATATATCCATACATGAAATGTTAGTTCCCATTGTTGTTTTCAATTTCAATGTTATGAGCATCTTGTTGCAAAGGATATTAGACATGAAAGTGTATCCATAACGACCAAAAGGAGTTGGAAATGGTTGCAAGGTTCATTAATATGATTGTATCCCTTACACACAAAATCATGAAAAATAATGCATGTCATTTCAATGAAGAGGGAAGAGTTTTAATAAGACAAGTGATGATGATAGTATTTAAAAATCGTTCATTATCAAAACTCTCATGAACTCCACCCTACCCTTATCCAAAGTGAGCACAAATAAAGTCTCTACCAAAGTTCAAAAAGGGCCATCATTATCTTGTGTAGGGTTTTTTGTGATAAACCTACCATGTGTGTCAGTGTTAGATCATGATGGGCCAAATAGGGCCTCTAAGTAGCAATGAAAATACAAAAAATAGGCTTAAGCAACTTCACATAAGAATTTGAATAGGATATTAACATAATTTGGAAAATATTTAGGAGTAGAATTTGAAGTAAATTGAATGTAGTTTGTAGGATACTAGGATTTTTTTTTTTAAAGTAATTTTATTTGGTAAAATTTTGAAATTACAATGCAGTAGAGGAGATATCCAAGTTACCGCCCTGCATTCAATTACTGCCACCTCCATGTTCATTCCATCTCCCAAAAAAAAAATCACTTTGATCCATTAAAAAACTTTATTTTATCAAATAAAAAATTGCAAAAATACCAATGGCTGCTCATAATGCAATGTGTAACTAACCAATGTAGATAGACAACTAAACATGCATTTGCATTTATAAAAAAAGTCAACTTGCACAAAAAAAGGCTCATTTACAATTAATTTAAAACTTTTATTGTTACAAATACCCCCACTTGCAAAGGAGTCGTACCATGTTAAGGTTTTAAAATATCTCGATTTTGTCAACCTGAGATTTCATGTACTTGGAGGGAAGTCACTTTGGTAAAGATTTTGATTCTAATATGTATAAGTTGACCTCATTAGGTTTTTATTCATTTTTAGATATTTTTCAATAGTCTAAAAGATTTCCATGGTGGTGTGAACGATTTCAAGAATCATTTGGAGGGATAAATTGGAGATACAATCTTAGTTTCAATATATCCATACATGAAATGTTAGTTCCCATTGTTGTTTTCAATTTCAATGTTATGAGCATCTTGTTGCAAAGGATATTAGACATAAAAGTGTATCCATAACGACCAAAAGGAGTTGGAAATGGTTGCAAGGTTCATTAATATGATTGTATTCCTTACACACAAAATCATGAAAAATAATGCATGTCATTTCAATGAAGAGGGAAGAGTTTTAATAAGACAAGTGATGATGATAGTATTTAAAACTCGTTCATTATCAAAACTCTCATGAACTCCACCCTACCCTTATCCAAAGTGAGCACAAATAAAGTCTCTACCAAAGTTCAAAAAGGGCCATCATTATCTTGTGTAGGGTTTTTTGTGATAAACCTACCATGTGTGTCAGTGTCAGATCATGATGGGCCAAATAGGGCCTCTAAGTAGCAATGAAAATACAAAAAATAGGCTTAAGAAACTTCACATAAGAATTTGAATAGGATATTAACATAATTTGGAAAATATTTAGGAGTAGAATTTGAAGTAAATTGAATGTAGTTTGTAGGATACTAGGATTTTTTTTTTAAAGTAATTTTATTTGGTAAAATTTTGAAATTACAATGCAGTAGGGGAGATGTCCAAGTTACCACCCTGCATTTAATTACTGCCACCTCCATGTTCACTCCATCTCCCAAAAAAAAAATCACTTTGATCCATTAAAAAACTTTATTTTATCAAATAAAAAATTGCAAAAATACCAATGGCTACTCATAATGCAATGTGTAACTAACCAATGTAGATAGACAACTAAACATGCATTTGCATTTATAAAAAAAGTCAACTTGCACAAAAAAAGGCTCATTTACAATTAATTTAAAACTTTTATTGTTACAAATACCCCCACTTGCAAAGGTGCCAACCTCATTACATATTATTTTAATAAATACACATGCACAGTTAATGGTGATTTACATGACATAATCACAATCTCCTATCAACTTTATGGGATTTGAAATGCACAGTCCTCCACAAACTCCCTGGTAGATACATGTATTAACTTCATTTCCTATAGGTACCTACACAATTAAATACTAGTGTAAGGCTCCCCAAATAAACATCAAATCCAAATATAATGCAGAATTTAGTTGTATCATCTTTAAAAACCTACCTAACTAGCAACTACAAATTCAAATTTGAAACACAAAAACCAAATTGAATGCTTTCAATTGTTAGATTCGAATTCCTAAATAAGAGGGGGAAAGTAGCCAGTGAAATTCACAATTGCTATTTGTGAAGAATTATTCTCTACAAAATTCAGAGCATCAGCAGGCATCCTCTGCACACTCCTCCAATTTCCCAAGTTTTAGGTTTGTACTTTATACATTCTACTTATAGTTATTTTCATGAACTGTGCATTTAACATTTATATTTATGCAGATTCTTTTTACTTTACTTTAAAAGTAAATTAAAGGTCTTTTTTGGTGACAGGTTTTTCCTTACAAACCCCATTTACAAATTCAATAATATGTGTGTTCATTTACTATTTTTGGTCATTTCTTAGAGTTTATATTTGTCATTTATTTCATAAAAGGCTCCTTTATATTATGTGTCTCATGTTCTTTCTATAAATTGATAAAGGCATGTTGAATCATCTGTTAGACTCATTTATATTCATAATAAGTGTACACATCGACTAGTCCTTCCACCACGACCTCCACCTCTTTGCTTATTTTCAAACCTCCTATTTAACTTCTCTTCTACCTTCAAAGAAAACTGATATGCATCTTCAATGGTAGACATTCTTACCAGACTCAATTCTTCTTGAATGCTTCGTTTCAACCCATTTATGTAATGAGAAACTTTCTCCTTGTTGGCCTCAGAATGACCTGTTCTGATAAGGACTCGATAGAATTCTTCTATGTACTCCTTAATAGATTTTCCTTCTTGTTTCAACCCTTGCATCTTCTTCAACAAATCCAACTCATAGTCCCTAGGAATGAATTATCTTTTCTATTTTTCCACCATTCAATCCCATCTTGTTATTTTCTCTTTTCCTCTTCTATGTCTTTCCAACTGGACTTCTTTCCACCATATGCTCTAATGGCCTTTCAATTTGGCCTTTGCAAATTTGACCGTATCTGCGTCTTCTATTTCCTCATACTCAAAATAGTCTTCCATGTCATTGATCCAATCAATCAACTCCTCCGGATTTAGGTTTCCAGAAAAATTAGAAACTTCTATCTTTGGCCTCTTTCCAATCTTGGAAATGGCCCTAATCAGTCTGACTTCTCCAGGATCCATCACATCATGTGCTTCCTCTTGGAATGGCTCCTCATCTTCAACCTCATCCTCACTTTCATCTCTTCTTCTGACATTAGCTCCCCTACACAGCTCCTCTTGCAGTGCTTGAACTTGTCTCTGGAGGGCTCTAAAACCCTCTTTTGTTACCCCAACATTCCTCCCACCACGGTTTCTTCGTGGAGGCATCTTTTCTCACAAACCCACAACCACAAGTTTTGGTACAAGTTTCCTTGCATTTGACAATTTGGTTACACACTCAGGAAAACCCACTCTAATACCACTTGATGAAGGGTACTCCCCTTACAATCTAAAACTCACAAAAACAACAAATAATGGCACAAACAAAATGCAAGAAGGAAAGCAAGTATTTTCTATTATAACTAAAATGATAATGAAATTATTGTTGGGAAAAGGTGTGTTGTACACTTGCATTATGTATTTAATGTAATTATTCTTGGGGCCACTTAATGTTGCATGTAACATTGGGACATAAGTTAAGTTGCTAAAATGTAATTATTTAATATTGGGAAAAATAATAAATAAAGCACCCAATATTAAGTAAGGGGACATGGTTTGTAATCTCATAGTTATTGTCACATAGTTTTGTGCAATACTACTTAGTGGTTTTGTGGGAGCTTGCTTCTATAAAAGCAACCACAAAGGTAGTTATTATAGTGATGCAATTTTGCATGATTAGCTCTGGTTAGGGTGCTGTCATAATAGTGGTTTACAATTCCTGAGAGGAACAGATTTTAGCTAAAATCACATATTTTTAGAAAATATAATGATTTAAGCCTTAAAAAGTTCCATTTTTAGGATTCCAATTGAAGAGTGTTTGATCAAATCACCATAGATCAAACCCCCTTGGATAGAACCTCGCTAGTTTTAAACCATACCTATAAATGTGTCTCATTTACACCTATCAAAATGCTGATAAAAAATCACTTTTGATTTAGCTTTTGGGGGATCAAATGAATTCATTTAAAATTTATTTCAAATGATTATGGTATTCCTCAGAACAAGCTATCCAATGAATATAATTTTAATATGTTTTGGTTTTGTTATGTATTTGTTTTTTAAGTTTTATTAACATAGGTTTTTCATCGAAAATGAATTTCTTTGTTCTTCACATGTGGAAAAATAGAATATTATTAAAAAAAAATGAAAAATATGAGTGTACCAGATATTGAAGTCCTTGATCCAACAAAAAAAATTAAATTAAATTTTGACATATACAAAAAAAGTTACGCGTTATACGGTTGCGTTGTGTCTGAATTGTAATTTGTTTGACTTTGAAACTTGATTAAAGAAAAAATATTCAATAAAAAACTATCTAACCAAGTGGAAGCACTAGATATCAGAGTTACAAATCTAGAATTTTATCCTTCATGGAAAAAAAGTTATACGTTATACGGTGTGTGTCACTTTTTAAAAATGTTGTTTTATGAAAAAAATCAATTTTTGTGGGAGATGGAAAAAGAAGTGCAATTTGATTCCAAAAATTTTGAAAAAAATATTTTTAGAATCTATAGACAAAATTTGATGAGACTCTAGTTTTCACCATCTTCAAATTCCTCACAGTTTAGCCGCTATAGGTGCTCGAATGTGAAAATTTAGTTAAAAATAATAATTTCAGTGTCCAGTTTGGCCAAAAATTGTAAACCACTATTATGGGATCACCCGTTAGCATTTGTGAGGGTTTGAAGCATGGCACAGGATGTGTGGTTGCATGCTTGTTCACATGGATTGCTTGGAGAGAGTTTGTTGCTTTAATAGTGTTCATGGAGACTCAGAAGATGTATTGTAATCTTATTGTTGAATAATACATGAGAGATGGATGCTTTTGGAGGCTGGTTTTTTTCCCTCTTGAGGGTTTTCTTAGGGTATATCTTGTGTCATATTTTCATGGGTATGTTGTCTATTCTCTTGCGTGTAGATTATGAATACTTAAATGCATAGATTTGTTTATGGGTTATGTGGAAATTGTCTTTAATTGGCTGCAAGTTTCCAACAAGTGGCATTAGAGCTTTGGTTTTGGTTGTATAACCCTTGGATGAGAAAAATCTTGTTTAAGTTTGAATCTATGCATTTCATGTGAGAATCAAAGACATGGTAGGATATAAAGGTGTTGCAGGTTGTTTATTGCAGATCTGAGGGTTTTGGGTTTGCTGATTAAATGGGTTGTCTGTGGATCTGGGATGTGAGAAATTTTGGGTGAAATAGGTTTCTTGGTTTTGTATTCAAATGGGGGTGAGCTTTCACAAATGATCTTCTGGCCCAAAATAGACCTCATGGTTGGATCCAAGTTGGCCGAGAGACAAAAATTGATATATAATTTAACCTATTTTTGATACTGTGAAAAATTGTAAATTTTTTGTGCCCATGCCCAGATCGTACGAATGTCAAAAAAATATTTAAAAAAACAAAATTATTTTACCCATCGCCATTAAAATTCATACCTACACAAAAAAATAAAAATTGATTTGAAATTTTTTTTTATGAAAAACATTTTTGAAAATTAAAAAATAAAAGTTTTTTGGGGGAGGGGGAGGTGACCCCACTCCAGTACCTCTGTACCTCTGCCTCTGCAGCCGAGGTACCGATAGTACTGTCGGTACTGCTGGCTCTATGATCATTGATAGTACAATCGGTACCACCGGCAGAGTCCAGCAGGACCGGCAGTACTGGCTGGCAGGCGGGTGGAGCTCACGCGCCTTTATGGGGTTAATAAAATTGCTTCCAAATTGTTTTTAAATGAATTTTTTTATTATTATTAAAAATTTAATCTGCCATGCACACTAAATCCGCCAGATTTTTTGAAGGTCCCATGCAAAATGAAATTAAATGAAATGAAATTCTTTATTTTGGGTCTGCCACCCAAGGAGCAGCACTGCCTGGGTGGGGCCACCACCCAGCGACCAGTGGTGGCTAAATTTTTTTTGCCTTATGTGCAAACTGTGATTTTGCTTCGGAGGGGTATAACTTTTGCTCAGAATGTCCATTTTTTGACTTCTTGGATTCGTTGGAAAGCTGACTCAGATATCTACGCTGTGGTGATAGATATTTTTCTATATTTTGTAGTTTTGATAGTGTTTTTTGTGTTCAAAGTCAGGTGTTTGTTTTGAGTTTCAAGAGGTGATATCGGGTGCATACGGAGTTGGATTTTGGACTTCGAATAGTCAATGGAAAGCTTGTTCAGAGTACTACACAGTGGATCAGGTTTGGAGATATTTTGGCATGGTTTATTTGTTGTTTTATTTATCTAAGTTGTTTATGGGTTTCTTTGACTATGGTGATACTGTGAGTTTATGGATGATCGAATCTTGGAGATTTGATGTTGGATTCATTGTATGCTCAGTTGTATATCTCAGATTATTCTATTTTTGACATGGTTATCAGTATATGGTTGGATTTATATGCTTCATTGATGTATCTACAAGTTGTGCAATGTTGTAGGTGGTCTATACTTACATGTTGCATTTATGACTTGGACATGGGTTGCCTATGCCTATTGATATTTCAATGTTGATGCTTATTCAATTTTGGTGGCTTGGTTATAGTCACTTATTTTGCTAGTTTTGTTGTCATGTTGAGGAGGTGAGATGGTATTACCATGTACAGTCATGATATGAGACCTATGTAGTTGACTATGATTATGCAGATATGTGGACATGATTGGTTTGAATTGTTGTTACATTTGGTGGTGATCATGGTGTCATGGATGTTTCTTGTGCTTTATAGAATTTGGCATGTCATTATGGCTTATGCAGGTGCATTGTTGGTGGTGTTGGATTGGTTCTTGATTATGGTTGTGGCGGTGTATCTTCATGGTATGAGGATCATGGTTTTACTTTTCCTTTTGGAGCTCTTGTTATATTTGAGTTCTTTGATTGTGTGAGAGCCTTTGGTTGATCTTCATGAGGATATTGTTATCATGATGTCATGGATAGCTTGATTACACTTTTCAGTGGGAGCTTTTGACAGTGATGGTTTTGGCGGTGATGGATATGTTTATGATGGTTTGGCAGTTGTAGGTATCTTCTTGGCTTGGAGATTTTGGTTCTATTTTTATGTTACTGATATTTCAGTTGTGTGTGTAGACCTGGATGATCTTCATGGAGAGGATGGTTGTCATGATGCCATGTGTGACTCGGTATCACAGTTCAATGGGAGTTGTTGGCAGTGACGTGGATGCATCATTGGTAAGGTTATCTCCATGTGATTGGAGATATGGTTTCTTGGTTTACAGTGTATTTTTTATGATGTCATGTTATACTCTTGATCATATGTTAGAGTTTTGGCATGGTACTTGTTCTCTTGAGACTAGGATGTATGCAGTGTTGTATGAGATCTCCTATTAGGAGATGGTTAGATCATGATTTCATGGTTAAATTCTTGATTCACACTTGGATATATGACATTGATCTTGTGTGGTTCTCTTGGTATTGGATACATTGATCATTTGCTTGATTACTTCATGATGATGCTATATTGCATTTGGATTTTGGCATGGATTGGTTGGTTACATGTACTCATGGATACTTGGAGACATAGGTGAGGCTTGATTTCTCTTGTGATAAGAGAATGTATGTGTTGAGATGGTTACTATTGATGAGATTTCAACAGGAATTCCGACGAGCCTACACTTTGGTTGGACATGAGTTCAACATGGACCTATGAGGAGAGTGTTCTTGGATGAGTCATGATGACTGGGATATCTTGGAGGAGCATTCTCATTCCTCACTCTTGGTCTACTCAGCAGCTTCACTTGAGAGGTATTGCCCATTGTTACTTTTGGGTGCTTTGTGTTTTATGCTTTATCTTCTCATGCATAAGGATCTTGAGCTATGGATATATGGTTTTGGAGGGTTCATTTGAGGAGTGTTGGCATGTTTATCTTCTTATGCCTTGTGATTACGCTCATTGATGTTGAGTTTAGGAGATGTATTGGGCTTATTTCCTTCATTGGGAATGGATTTAATTTGATCTTATTTTGTTATGAGAGGCTTACATCCATGTTGATTACATGATATAGATGTTATGTTTGATCTTGGAGATTGAACGGTTGGGTGTTGTTATGGCTTTTCTTTTGGGGTGTTGTGGAGGAGATCATACTTGACATAGTTGGATTTTAGAGGTGTATGTAGGAGATTTTTCTTATAGGTTATTGATATACAGGTTTGGATATCATTGTGGATGATTCCTTGTTACTACATGATGTAGTTTACACTTTCTATATGATGTTATTGGTAGACTTGGTATGCCTTGATCTTTTTCAGATTTGCAATACCCATGCAGTGGGAGATCTTGGATGTGTATATCATTCTTCGACAGGTTTTGCACATGGAGTTTATGATTACAGTTTATAGGTGTATATGTTTATGGCACGATTTTACTATGTTTTGTATACCTTGGAGGTATGGACAGTTGGATGTATTGGAACTTGCTGTGGGTTTTATTTCAGCTTTGGGTTTGTGTATCTTGACAGCTACTGGTGCATATTGATACTTTTGGATTGAGTGTATGTGTTTGGGATATCAGTTGGGCAGGACTTATGATCCGTTGTGACAGAGTGTGTGGCTTCTCTATTGGATGGCTTCTTATCTTTGTGCATTGGCATGATGGAGGATGAGAGCATTCATGCTTGGGATGGTGGTCACTTTGATTCTTGTTGCAAGTATCTTGATGGAGCACATGGAGCACTTTGATTCCATGATGGTATATATGGCTATATGGATTGTTCATTTGATTCATGTTTTGAGGTTACTTGTTCCCCTTATGCAATGTATACAACAAGTGGGAGAATGTTGGGAAAAGGTGTGTTGTACACCTTGCATTATGTATTTAGTGTAATTATTCTTGGGGCCACTTAATGTTGCATGTAACATTGGGACATAAGTTAAGTTGCTAAAATGTAATTATTTAATATTGGGGAAAATAATAAATAAAGCACCCAATATTAAGTAAGGGGACATGGTTTGTAATCTCATAGTTATTGTCACATAGTTTTGTGCAATACCACTTAGTGGTTTTGTGGAAGCTTGCTTCTATAAAAGGAACCACAAAGGTAGTTATTATGGTGATGCAATTTTGGATGATTATCTCTGGTTAGCATTTGTGAGGATTTGAAGTATGGCACAGGATGTGTGGTTGCATTCTTGTTCGCATGGATTGCTTGGAGAGAGCTTGTTGCTTCAATGGTGTTCATGGAGACTCAGAAGATGTATTGTAATCTTATTGCTGAATAATACATGAGAGATGGATGCTTTTGGAGGCTGGGTTTTTTCCCTCTTGAGGGTTTTCCCATGGTATATCTTGTGTCATATTTTCATGGGTATGTTGTCTATTCTCTTGCATGTAGATTTTGAATACTTAAATGCATAGATTTGTTTATGGGTTATGTGGAAATTGTCTTTAATTGGCTGCAAGTTTCCAACAATTATAGCATTATATGTGCCATCACATGGGCTTTCTGATTACATAAACTTGCAAGTCTGTAAATTGGAGCCACCATCTACTCTGCTTTAGCCTCTCCTTTGTAGTTCCCCTTTACATCCTTTATTTGGAAGGTGTAGTTGCACTAGAATATTTTGGAAAGTGTAACCACCCTAGAATCTTCTAGAAGGTGTAAATTCCTTAGGAAGATATTTTGAAATTTAATTAATTTTGGTATTACAACTTTGTGGGGTCATAACTTTTGATCTGACCATCGAATTTTCAATTATAATACCTTTTTGGAAAGGTCTCAAGAAAATGATATGTCAAAAAGTAGGGCCTAAAGGCTAGCTACTTTCATTTTCCACCAATTTTCAGGCCCATTTGGAGCCTCTAACTGCCTCAAAATTGACCCCAAAGATTTTACTAAGATTTTTGAAAATTAAAATTTTAATCTCTCAAATGGGAAAATGTATTGAAGTGATTTATTTTTCATTGGCTTCAATTTACCATTCTGAAGGTCTGTGTAAGATTTCATGTCCAATTGTGCATAAATACAAACTTACAAAAATAGTAACCCTACCATTTGATTTAGTCCTTATTGAAAAGAAACAACATTTTTTTTTGGGTGATGCAAGTGTATACATCTAAAAATGGTCATAATTAATCAAGCTTGTTAATTAATTAATTATGAATTATTTAATTAATCTTCTAAAGTCATTTACATATAAGTAAATTTAATTATTTATTTATATTGTTCACTTTTATAGTTCTTCTACCTTAATTAAATAAACAAGTTTATTTAATTATTGACATCTTCTTCTTAATTAAATTAAATAAATTTAATAATTTGTTTATATTAATTATCATATTATTCTAAGTTTGAATGTTTAAATTCAAATAATGGAATATTCCTCCAAACACTTTCTTCATCTCACATTTAAATTAAATATTACAAATATTTGATTTAACACTTTTTCTCACTTCTCACATAATTAAATATTTAAAATATTTAATTACCTTCCCTTTTCATCTCACACAGTTAAATATTAATTATTTAATTATGGAAACTTCTAAAATCCTTGTCACACATGATTAAATAACTTAATTATTTAATTATGGGATTTATTTTCAACTATCAACTAACTCCTCAAATGGAAACTTTCCTTAAATTTTGAATGGAAAATATTGTGTAGGAGGAAACATCTTCCATTATTCTCTCAACCTTCCATGTTTCTCTCAACCTCCAAAATCTCTCACTGTTCATCTTGACAGGCTTGATTTCAACTGTCGATCTTTTCCAGCTAGATTATTGCCTCCAAAACCCTATAAAGACAACCTCTTTGTGAGTTGAAAAGAATCTTGGATTTGGTGAATTTAGTGTGATTACTATAGTTGTATTATATTTAGCATTTATCCATCTTATTTTCTTGAGCTTAGCATAGCATTTTAGCTTCATCATTTAGCATAATAATCATGATAGAATAGTCTTGCACAAGTTGTTTTAGTTTCATTTATCATAGTTTTGTATCTTAGCTTAATCATATCACATCATTTAGCAATGGACATGCATGTTGCTTAATCATTATGCCAAGCTATTTCTTACAACAACTAAGAGCCAACAACTTACAACAGATCTTGGAGATAGAGGACAATGGGATGTCATTGAGGAAACTGTTGTTATTGAGAGTTTGTTTACCTTTTAATTAGTTTTCTTCAATATAATGTCGCATTGGTGTGTTTGTTTATCCTTTTAGTTATTCCACATATTCACACACACATTTTTGGCACCCATCATGGGGCTCAAACCCCCTTTTATTAAATTATTTTTATTGTAAGTTTTCTGGCAGGTTTAGTGCATACAAAGACTATTTCAATGCATACATGCTCTATTTCAACGCATACATGCTCCGGTTTAATAGTACATGCGTGCTCTTTTAGCACATTGTTCTATTTTAGCGCATCCATGGAATTTTCTTTTAGCGCATTTATGATATATTTTAGCACATACATGTGTTATTTTAGCACATCTAGGGAACTGTAAAAAATTTAGTCCTAATTCTTACACATCCGCGGACAGAGATTTCTTTTTGTTTTTTGCACAAGGTTAAAATAAAGCAATCCTAGGGTAGGCATTTAAATCTAAAATTTATCAATCCTAGGGTAGTCAACAAACAATTGTTTTATCTTGGTTAAAATAAATCTCACGCTTGTTGTGAAACAACATCTTCACTTAGTTTAGAAAATTTTCATTTGGGATTAAAATTTGAACAAAATTGTTTGCTACGATTGTCAAGTGATAGGCATATGCTCTCCCCTTAACTAGGTGACCAAAACGCCAGAATTACCTTTTTCATTTTATGCATTTCATTGCTTTATTACATCCTTTAGAAGGCCTTCCATAGTGGGAAAAAGTACTCACCCTACAGGAATGACCTAAATGGGTTCAAACCAAAGCCAGGTTATTCCACCCCACTCTAAAATTTAAAGCAAATTTTTAGAAACCCACTTTTACTAGAAGTGTGCAAGATAGCCATCCCCAAAACCTTTGTTCTAAAGTTGGGGAGGTCTCCTAAGGGAGTTTATTATTGCCACTTTGAATGGAAACCCTTACTAAGAACCATAGTGTAGTACCCAACTTGTCAGTTTTTGAACATTGTAATACTCAGCAGTGTCTGGGAAGGGAAGAATCTACCCTCAAGACACTCACCATATAATTTCCAAGGACCATTTGATCAAGGGATTGAGAAATCTAACCTTGAGTACACTCCTGGAAAAGACAAAAATACGGGCGCCCTCTAGGAGGTGACACGACTGTGTGAGTTGATGCAATTTTAAGCTATGGGTTGATTGAGTATAATGATGACCTACTTGTCCTTAAGAGTGAGTCTGTCTGAAGTGTTTTTTTGTTAATAAAACTGTGGAAATCAAGAAGGATCTATTTGATCTTTGAACATACACTATTTACTTAGATTTTAGGACTTTGAAAAAAAAAACTATTTTCTATTGTATGTCATGATTTTCAAACATAAAATTAGATAAAGATCATCCAATTCAACAATTTTATCAAAAACCATGTCTGTTTCGACTCATTGACTTGAGCTTTTAGATTTGTCATCAAGTTTGGTCTTTTTCTATGCTTAGGAATGGAAATCCACAACTTTTGTTAAGAAATCCCTAGAAAAAAGGATCAAGAACCCAAAAAATCCCTTAGTTATAAGAAGCTATTGAAAAGAAGAAAAAATTTATATCAAAGCCGAAAAGTTTTTCAAGAACATAGAACTTTCCTCCATTGATATCACGACTTTGCTAGGGGTTTTACTGACGATTTTTCCTTATAACCATTATCTTCATAAGCTTTCTTTCACTGAAGAGCTATTTCGCAGAGACACAATCATAGTCAACCTATTCATCCCTCTTTCATTCTGCAACCTACAATTTAGTATTCCAATCATCCCAATCAAGTGTTGCAATAGATAAATTAGAAACATTAGGCTTTTGCAAAATCCTTATTTTCTCAAATAAGATCAAAATATCACAAAGTGCATTATCACATCCATTTCGGATTTCTAGTTTAATTCCCATAACAAGATCATCATCCTTCCAACCAAGGAATCACGAGCTAAAAATTAAAACTTTCTTTGGTCATATCAATAGAATCCTTATTCTATTCTAACAAGGATATCCAACAAAATTGCACTATTCCAATTGTGATCAAAGTTAGTAAAAATTTGGTATAAGCATATGCCTATTGTCACGAGATCTCAAAAACACATAGAAGAAGACGAAAGGGAAAATCCTCTTTGCAACATGGGTAATAAGGAAGAAAACCCTTTTCACAAATTTTGTAATAATTTGAATAACGATGAGATAACAGAGGAACTACTTCAAGAAGAAGAATAGGATCCTCAATTTCATACTCTCTTGGATAAAATTTTAGAAAGGAACAAAGAAAGATACATTCTTTTGCTAGCAAGCCAAGGAGCTAAACTACCTTCTAATTTTGATACAAAAAATATTAGAGAGGATCTTGAAACTCCCCTTAGTGCTCTTACTCAATAGATAAAATCACTACAAGGACAAATTAAAGAGATACAAGGGGGAAGAACTAAGAAATATGTTTTGGAAGATATTTTCCCATATCCCTTTGCTAGGAATCTCAACATGATCCCTTTTCCAAAGCACTGTGAGATCCCAAAATTTGATAGATATAATGGAAAAATGGATCCCATTGATCATCTGAAATAATTTTGAAATATGAACTTAGAATTTGCTCATGAGGATACATACCTGATGTGATTGTTTCCATGGAGTTTAAGTGTTCAATCCATGGAGTAGCTCTCAAATATCACCCCTCCCCATCAAATCATTTGAGGATTTAATCAATCAATTCATATCTCAATACTCCTACAATATACAACACCAAATAACCATGCTTGATTTATGTAAAGCACAACAAAAAACTGGGGAACCCTTCATCACATTCTTACAAAGATGGAGAAGGCTATTTGCAAGATATCCTTGTCCTATTCCTGAAAAGGAAAAGATGGAAACCTTTATCAATAGCCTAAATCAAGAGATGAGTTATAGGCTCAATTGCCATTGTCCTAAATCATTTGAGAAATTAATTGAAAATGTGATTATTATCGAAGGAGCCTTGGTCAAGAGAGGAACGTTAAAGCTTGAAAAAGATGGTCCAAATTTGTATAACAAAAACAACAACAATAATAACAATGATAAGTCATGATTTTGGACTAGAAATAAGAATGTTGTAAATAATGGGGTGGTAGATGCCAACAACATGAAGCCAACCATTCTCAATATATCAGATGTCCAATGTAACAACAACAATGTTGGAAATTCTAATACCCAAGGCAATAATAATTCCAATCAAGGAAACAATGCCAACCAAGGAAATGTGACCCATAATCATGGTAATAATCTTGGCAATAATCAAAGTGCAAATGTGCCCAGATCACAGTTTTTCTCAAATCGATGGAGTTTTACTCCCTTGGGCCAATCTCTTGAATCAATCCTAAAAGAACTATTGAATCAAAATGCTATCACATTGCCATTGCAGAGAGATTATGAGCCTCAAGTTAAACCACCATCGTGGAATGACTCGTACTATTACGATTATCATAGATAAAAAGGTCATTAGACAAATAATTGCCAAGGGTTAAAGAATTTGGTCCAGGATTTGATTGATAATCATACCATAGCTATTGAGGGACATAATGCCAACAAAAATCATCAAGCATTCAAGGATCCTCTCCCCAATTATCAAGAAGGGGAATCTTTAGGTGACAAGGGAAAAAATGTGAATCATGTCTATGACACCACTATCAATCATATCTATTCTAATGACCAGAAAGTCAAGGTTATCATTGTCAAAGGAAAGCAAGAGTATCGAGAAGTTAATGCCATAACAAGGGGAGAGGCTAAATTTTGTGAAAGGAAGTTCATCCAAATCAACTATTCCCCCTCCAAGGTAGTACAATTTAGTCGATCAACTACAGAAGACATCAGCTCAAATTTCAATCTTGGATCTTCTTAAAATATCACCAATACATAACAAAATTTTGGAAAAGGCTCTAGTTGAAACAATCGTATCTCCTGATTTGGATATTGACAAATTTCAAGCCATGGTGGGACACTTTTCCTCACCCACATGCCTATCCTTTTTTCTGAAAAGGATGATGCCTCCATGACTCACCCCCATAATTCATCACTTTATCTAGAGGTCATGGTTCATAAAACCTGAATCAGACATGTTCTAATAGATGGAGGAGCTGGTCTAAACATTTTTACTTTAAAATTGGTTCTTTCCTTAGGGTATTCTGAAGAGTCTATTGATCTAAGAAGAAAAATAACAATCAAATCATATGATGATGAGGAATGAGCTTCCAAGTGCCTCATCATGCTACCTATCAGAGTGGGACTTGTTGTAAAGAACACTTTTTGTCAAGTTCTGGATCGAGACTTGTCTTATAACGTACTTTTAGGTCACCCATGGATCCATGAGATGAAATCAGTTTCGTCAACTTATCATCAATGTCTAAAATTTCCACATGACGGACAAGAAATAATCATACCAACATATCATAATAGCAGTCAAATTTTTTCTAACCTTAGAGCAACATAAGATACCTTTTTCCAACATAATAGAGAGGCCCTAGATGTTTCTTCTTCTAAACACAATGACCAAACAACGGACTAAATAAGAAATTTTGGCACAAAGCTGCAATTAAAGGATAATGGGGTAGGAGAATATTCACTATTTCTCCCCAATTTATCTATTTCTCCAAGGTCCCATGGTTAACCTACAACTTCCACACATTAAGCTGCAATGGCCTCGACATTAGGCACACAAGCTTCAATTCCCATCACTAGGTTTGAGGGAAGATTCATCCAAGCAAACACTTAAGAAAATGAAGCTGAGGATATAGCTATTCTTGATTGGATTTATAAAGATGAAGATGAATCTTTCTAGCATGTCAAATTACCTACTGCACAATATGGGAAGGGTTACACAATGATGCAAAGAATGAGTTATGATGGAGTTGGCCCCATAGGAAAAAGAAAAGAAGGAATTGTGGAGCCTATTCAACCAAAAACAATGCATCCAAAATATAGGACAGGGCTTGGGTATGATAATAAAGAAGTTTCCTTAGAGAAAATTCAAGAAGAAAATGCTTTGAAAAGATCCTGTGAGGAATTAGTTGAAACAATTATGAGATTGCAAGAAAATTCTGACACCAATTCCAATGAGTATGAATGGGACACCATTTATAATGATGAACTTTGGAGAGACAAACAAGTGGATGTTATACAAAAATATACACCCATGATAATACAAGGGGAAAGTCAAGACCTCCACTTGATTACGTGTACTACAAAGTGACCATGACTCGAGTGGTGATGATTCAGTTCAAAGTGAGATAGATAATCAACAAGAGGATACCATCATAGATCTTCCCCATAGAGAGAATGATAACAATATCATGACTTTAACAGCTAGTGATTTTATCCAACCTGACGATCCATTACCCTTGGTCTATCCCAAGCTCATTTATTGGGAACTAATTGAACCAATTGACATCCTAACCTTCCCAGATGATGAAACCACTGTGAATTTTCTTTGTTCTACCAGTGCAGAAACAAGTTCCACCAGTGAATCCTAGGATCAAAGTCTCAGTCAGGAGAGTGCCAAGTTTTTTAGCTACAAAATTAACAATATAAAAGATAGATCTAATGGTGAAAACCTAAAAAAGGCAGTACTAGATCATGAAAAGAGAAAAATAAAGAGCGTATCTGAAGGTGAAAACCTTTCAAAGGAACTGGAAGATGGGAAACTTGACACTCTCCCTGAGCACTATCAATAAAGATCTTCTATTTTGATAGAGCCTATAGAAGAAATCAATATAGGAACTATGGAAAAACCAAAGATCTTGTAACTTGCTGCATCACTGATAGAGGCAGAAGTCCCAAAATTCACATAATTCCTAAAGGATAATCAAATAAATTTTGTATGGTCATATGTAGATATGTCTGGGTTAGATTCAAATCTTATCATGCACCATTTTTCCATCATACTAGGGGCAAAGCTTGTGAAACAAAAGCTTCGAAAGATGAACCCACATGTTGGATTGCTAGTCAAAGAGGAACTAAAGAAACTGTTGGATGTAGGATTCATTCAGTCTATTGACTATGTAGAATGGATCTCCAACATTGTACCTGTGTCAAAACCAAATAGAAGCATCATAATTTATACAAATTTTAGGGATCTAAATAAAGCATTTCCAAAAGATGATTTCCCTTTTCCAAACATAGACTTGATTGTGGATTTGATGGTAGGTCATGCTATGTATTCATTGATGGATGGATTTTTTGGGTATAACCAGATAAAAATTGCACTTGAAGATCAAAATAAGACCGTACTCACATGTCCCTGGGTACATATTGTTGGAATGTAATGTCGTTCAGACTCAAAAATGCAAGAGCAACATATCAACGAGCAATGACTACAATTTTCCACAACATGATGCACACATTCATGGAGGATTATGTAGATGATCTTTTAGCAAAATCAAACACAAGGGAAGGGCATCTGGATATTTTATCTAAGATTTTTTTTAGAATAGAAAATTTTAAATTCAAACTCAATCCCAAGAAATGTGTCTTTGGGGTAAAATCTGGAAAACTCCTAGGCTACATTGTATTAGAAAAAGGAATTGAATTGGATCTAGCAAAGGTTCAATCCATCTTAGAGATGTTGCCACCAAGGAACATCAGTCAACTATAGTTAGTACAAGGACAATTGCAATCCATCAAGAGATTCATTGCACAATTGGAAAACAAGAGTTTTCCCTTCACGCATCTTTTACATAAAAATGTCCCATTCAAGTGGGAAAAAAAGTGTGAAGTATCATTCAATCAGATCAAACATTATCTAATGAGCCCACTAGTATTGATTCCACCAATGCAAGGAGAACCACTTATACTATATATTTCTGCTATGGAAGTATCTTTGGGGGAATTATTGGCACAAGAAGATAGAGCAAGAAAAGAAAGAGCAATTTATTACATCAATAGGCATTACCAAGCCATGAACTAAATTACACTTTCATTGAAAAATCTTTCTTAGCAGTAGTGTTTGCTTCCCAAAAGTTGTGGCACTATATGTTAGCTCACATAGTCAAACTTGTGGCTAAAATTGATCCTTTGAAATATCTTATGAGCAAAGCAATATTAACAGGTAGATTGGCTAAATGGGTAATGATCCTAAGCGAGTTTGACATTAATTATGTGGATCAAAAATAAATCAAAGGTCATGTTATAGCAAATCAATTGGCAAAAGCACCTTTAAAAATAGACCATCCAATGCATATCGATTTTCCTAATGCTAATGTTTTCACAACAAATACCAAGAAATCATGGATTCTTTACTTTGATGGGTCCTACACACAGCATGGCTCAGATGCAGGAATTCTTTTTGTTAAACCTCAGGGACATACAATTCCAAAGTCTTATCGATTGATGTTTCCTTTTACTAACAACATAGCCGAGTATGAAGCACTTCTAATTGGAATGAGAATAGCATTGGACTGGAATATTACAAAGCTACAAGTTTTTGGTGATTCACAACTTGTCATTAGTCAAATAAATGATGACTATCAAACTAAAGATGACAAATTCATGCTTTACAAAAACATGGTAGATGATTTCAAGAAGTATTTTGTTGAGATCAAGTTCATGCACATACCACAAATCGACAACAAAGTTGCAAATGCCATGGATACAATTGCATCATTACTACAATTATTAGAGAACCAAGCCGGATATGAATTCCTAGTGGAACAATTGTTTTCCCCTACATATGGCCATGCTGAAACCCAAATCATTTGTCACTTAACTAGTTCTGATTACCCTTTATATGTAAAAATCTATGCCTATCTAAAAGATACTATTTTACCCTCGAATTTGTCCCAAAATTAGAAAAGAAATTTTATTTGACAATCTTCTCACTATATCCTAATTGTTGATACCCTATATCGATGTGGTCTTGATGGTACCCTCCTTAGATGTCTAGAATGCAATGAATGGGAGAAGGCATTACAAGAGGTCCATGGTGGTATTTGTGGGACTCATTCAAGTGGATTAACCTTGCCCAAGAAACTTGTTAGAATGGGTTACTATTGGCCAACCATGGAAAAAGAGTCATTCATCTTTGTGAAGAAATGTCCAAAATGTTAGATTCACAGAAATCTCATTCATGCTCCTGCTCATGAACTATATCCCTTCACTACCACATGGCCCTTCAATTAATGGGGACTAGATCTGGTTGGAAAAATTCACCCATCTTCATCAAATGGACACAAATTCATAATCACGGCCACCGAATACTTTACTAAGTGGATTGAAGTTGTTCCATTAACAATGGTCACCAAAAAAAAAAATTCATCCTTCATTTTGAATTATATCATATGTCAGTATGGCATTCCTAGCTCCATTATCACATATAATGGAAGACCTTTTAAGAATCAAGATGTTGATGAACTTTTTGTGAAATATTTTATCCAACATGGGTTTTTCTATGCCTTATTATCCACCACAAGGGAATGGCTAAGTAGAAGCTTCAAACAAAACAATCCTAAAAATCTTGAAGAAAATGGTGAATGATGTCGGCCATGATTGGCATGTCCAGTTAAATCCAGCTTTGTGGGTATACAGAACCAACATTTGCACGCCAATAGGTGCCACCCCATATGCCTTGGTCTATGGAGCAGAAGCCATTTTACCTCTAGAATTTGAGATTCCCTCACTTCAAGTCTCACTAAAGGGACTCATAACTGATGAGGACTACAGAGTTTCAAGACTACAAGAACTAGAGTTACTTGATGAGAGATGGTAAACTCTAGCTAATCACTTGAAGGGTTATCAACAAATCATGTTCTATAGCTACAATCATAGAGTCATACCATGCACATTTCAAGTGGGTGATTTGGTCCTACAAGAAAACCTAGACAATCAAGAAGATTGAGAAAAGAAAGGAAAGTTTGAGCCAAATTGGTTGGGTCCATTTGTCATCATTGTAGCATATGGATCAGGAGCATATCAACTATCTACATCCAAAGGGGACCTACTTGAAGATCCAATGAATAGCATCCATCTAAAGAAATTCTATGTTTAAAAATACCACAAAACAGCATAAAAAGTCCTAAAAAAATCCAAAAATAGCATAAAAAGTCCTAAGAAAATCAAAACACAACATTAAAATTCCTAAAAAAAATCCAAAAATAGCATAAAAAGTCTTGAAAAAATCCAAAAATAGCATAACAAAAAAAATAAATCGTTGTCTTGATGAAAACCTAGCAAATAGGTATTTTGCTAACAACAAAAAAAATACAAAATCTGAAAAAGTTCAATAAGAACAAATAGTGAAAATCCAGCAAATAGGCGATGTTTGTAATTTAGTTGGCTCTCCCATCTATTAGGTTGCATCATGAAACATTCATTCATGATCATTTCTATCAACATCGAATACATAACTGGTCATCACATTTGCATCATGCGCACAACATTTTCCTTGAAGTGATAAGGATTTTAGGACGGCTTGATGATCATTGTTGGTTTTCCTAATAGTAGATCATGTCTGATCTGGAGTCAAGGTGCAAATTAACTGGGGGAAATCAACTTTTTGAACTTTTTGGCAGACAACCAACAAGTGTTGAGAGTTAGAATATTAGATCAACAATCAAATATCCAAACAAGCATGGTCAAAACAATTATCAAACATGTAGCATATAAAAAACTGAACCAAATTGGATGATCTTAATCTAAAAAAAATGTATGGAACACTTAAAGCATAAGTTGAATGTTTGTTTTGAATTTGATGACATCATATCTCTCGAGTGACTCAATGATGTACTGAACTAGAGTCATGAGGAAGGAATATGATTTTTTTTCTTGATTGTTGTGTACAAGTTAATTGTTATTACTGTGTGAATTTGTCATGGGACATGCTCTACAACGTATCATTGATGGCATTTTGGAATTTACATAGGAAAATATTAACTCTTGTATGTTTATGCAAGAAATACTCAGGTCATTTTGGTTCAATTATACCTCAATGCTTGTATTAACTTGCTATATCAAACATCATGAAAGTTGTACTCGGGTCACATTAGTGCTAATATCCCATTTGATGCTTATACTCACTTTCAACATATCAAAAGGCTCAATGATGAAAATCAAGCACAAAATTGTTTCACAGAATGACAACAATAAGTAGTTCATGTTACAATGTTAGGTTTGCATGATTCATATAGATTGCATTAATATTGTGGTTATATAATATGTTTTTTGAAGGTTGGCAAAGATACATATCTCTTTTGAAACAAATATTGAGTACACTTGGACATTGGAAACAAATCATATCATCATTAGTTGCATATCATTTTCATCCCATCTTTTGCATTTCATTTTTACATCATCTGTATTATCATTGACATATCATCATTTCATTTCATGTTATCATTTTGCATTATCACTTTGCATTATCATTATCATTTTTAGTTTCATATCATCTTGTATTCCATTTGGCATACCATATCATTATTTGTATTCATATTTTTAGCAATAGATTTTCATCATTTAGAATTCATTTTCATGGCATATTTACAGCAAGAAACATTCATTATCATTCATTCATTTTGATATAAGCATCATTTTCATTTTCAATCATTCATTATCATTTTCACATTCATATAGAGTATCATTATTTCTACATCGTTTCCATATCATTCATATATCAACTTGCATCCCATATCATAACATCCATATCATATTTTTACATTATCATTCTCATGTTTATTTTCATTATCATATTTACATCATATCATATCATAAGTATCATGGCCTCACATTAAGCAATCATTTTATCATATCATCTTTGCATTCATAATCATATCACATCATAGAATGCATTCAATTTTCATCATCATTTCATATCATGTGCATAAACATCATCACAATTATCATATCATCATGCAAAAAATCATCAATAACACAGCATATAGAAATAAAATGCATACATAAACACCCATCATAGCATAATCAAGGACACATGCATAATCAACATCCCCACTGCATCTCATACATATCAAAACTCAATGTCAAATGTACAAGGATATTGAAACAAGGAGGGATACAATATCATAATGTGACAAAAATGAATGTGTATACAAAGATCATCTTTGGCATCTTCGGTAATGCGGTCAACCCACAAGAATCAATGACGTCTTTGTCTGCCTGAACAAGTAGTAGAATCAAGCTTCGGGTCTTCTAGATTCACTCTTGCACCTGAAGAATCACTAATCTCTTTGATCCATTTGAAACATATCAAATCAGGGTTTGTGATCAAAGCAATCAAATCACTCAAAGCAATCAATCAAATCAATCAAATCAATCAAATCAATCAAACTTACTATTTATTTCTCATCAACCATGAGGAAAAATTTATTAGTTATCCTAGACTATTTGTTTCTCATCAATCATGAGGACAAATTTATTAGTTATCTTATTGTTTGTTTCTCATCAATCATGAGGAAATATTTATCAGTTAACTTACTATTTGTTTCTCATCAACTATGAGGAAAAATTTATCAATTATCCCACTATTTTTTTCTCATCAGCCATGAGGAAAAATTTATTAGTAATCATACTATTTGTTTCTCATCAATCAGGAGGAAAAATTTATCAAATCTTACTATTTGTTTTCTCATAAATCATGATGAAAAATGTATCAGTTATCCTATCAGACCTATTAGTCATCATTAGTTAAACATCAAAACTTCACCATCACAAGCTAAATCAATCAAAAAATCTTCTATCGAGGAGCAAAATCATGCAATCCCTGGGGCATAATCAATGTTTGTCATATTCATATCAATCTTTCAATAGCACATTCCATCAAATCATCTTTATCAATCGATGAATCGAACAGCCAATCAATACACATTTTCAAAATCATCAAAAAAATTCCAAATAAAAATCAAAAATCTGAAAAATTCAAAATTATCTCGATTCATCGCCGAGAGGGCATGCATATC
>VDFB02000003.1:480019521-480034307 GCA_007258455.2 Sequoia sempervirens | reverse complement strand
TTAATTATGTGTGAGAGACGAATTTAGAAGTTAATTAAATATTTAAACAATATTTAATTATTTGTGGAGTGAAAAAGATATTAAATTAAATATTTAATATTTAATTTAACTATGAGATGAAGGGGGTGTTCGGAGAATATTCCATTATTTGAATTTTAAATATTCAACTTTTAGAACAATATGATAATCAAATATAAATAAATTATGAAAATTTATTTAATTTAATTAAGAGGAATATGATTGATGGTAATTAATTAAATAAAGTTATTTATTTAATTAATGTAGAAGAATCATAAGAATGAACAATATAAATAAATAATTAAATTTATTTATATGTAGATGACTTTAGGAGATTAATTAAATAATTTATATTTAATTAATTAACAATCTTAATCAATCGTGCCCATTTTTAGATGTATACAATAAGATGATTGGTTAATGTAAGGTCATGATACTTATGATATGGTATGATGTAAATATGATAATAAAAATGAACATGAGAATGATATGGGATGCAAGTTGATATATAAATGATATGTAAACAATGTAGAAATAATGATACTCTATATGGAAGTTAAAAAAATGATAATGATTGATTGAAAATGAAAATGATCATGTTGATATCGAAATGAATGAATGATAATCAATGTTTCCTGATGTAAATATGCCATGAAAATGAATTCTAAATGATGTGAATATATTGCTAAAAATATTAATACAAATAATGATATGATATGCCAAATGGAATACAAAATGATATGAAACTAAAAAGGATAATGATAATGCAAAATGATAAGATGGAATGAAATGATAAAATGATATGTCAATGATAATGCGGATGATGTAAAAATGAAATGCAAAAAGATGGGATGAAAATGATATGGAACTAATGATGATATGATTTTTGCCAATGTCCAAGTGTACTCAATATTTGTTTCAAAAGAGATATGTACCTTTGCCAACCTTTCAAAAACCTATTATGTAGCTGCAATTGTGAATGCAATCTATATGAATCATGCAATCCTAACATTGTAATATGAACTACTCATTGTTGTCATTCTATGAATCAATTTTGTGCTTGATTTTCGTCATTGAGCATTTTGATATGTTGAAAGTGAGTACAAGCATCAAAGGGGATATTAGCACCGATGATGACCTGAGTATGACTTTCACAATGTTTGATATAGCAAGTTAATACAAGAATTGATGTATAATTGAACCAAAATCAACTGAGTATTGCTTGCAAAAACATACAAGAGTTAATCTTTTTCCTATGCAAATTCTAAAATGTCATCAATGATACGTTGTAGAGCATGTCCCATGAAAAATTCACACAGTAATAATGATTAACTTGCAGACAACAATCAAAGAAAAATCATATTCCTTCCTTGTGACTCTAGTTTAGTACATCATTGAGTCACTCAAGAGATATGATGTCATCAAATTCAAAACAACCATTCAACTTATGTTTTAAGTGTTCCATACATTTTTTTAGATTAAGATCATCCAATTTGGTTTAGTTTTTATATGTGACATGTCTGATAACTACTTTGACCAGGCTTGCTTGGATATTTGATTCTTGACATTTGTTGTTGTTTGTCTGCCAAAAAGTTCAAAAAGCTGATTGCCCCTAGTGAATTTGCACCTTAACTCTAGATTAGACACGATCTACTACTAGGAAAACCAACAATAATCATCAAGCCATGAAATCCTTGTCACTTCAAGGAAAATGTTGTGCACATGATGTGGATGTGATGGTCAGTTATGGATTCGATGTTGATAAAAATGACTATGAATGAATCATGCAAGATGCAACATAATAGATGGGAAAGCCAACTAAATTACAAACAACCCTTGTTTGCCATATTTTCACTGTTTGTTTTTATTGCACTTTTTCAGATTTTGTGAATTTTTTGTTGTTACCAAGACACCTATTTGCTAGGTTTTCATTTAGGCAACGATTTAATTTTTTTATTTTTTTATTTTTTTTAGGAAATTTTATGTTGTTTTTGGATTTTTTCAAGACTTTTTATGTTGTTTTTGATTTTTTTAGGACTTTTATGCTATTTTTGGATTTTTTTAAGGACTTTTTATGCTATTTTTGGAATTTTTTAGGAATTTTTATATTGATTTTGGTATTATTAAACATATAATTTCTAGGTATGTGCATGATCATGATGGGCCAAAAAGTTGCAATATGATGGGTATGTGGCTGATGACTTTTTTTTTACCCAAAATTGATGAAATGAAAAGGGTTTTTAGAGGATATTTTCAGCTTTCCACCAATATAAATTATGCTTTACTTTGAATTTAATAAGTAATTACTATTCATTTCTTATTTTGAATTACCACTAAAGTCCCCGATTATGCTAATGAAACATCTCCATAGCTTTCAACAGTATCACATTTTGAATCCAAAACATGCATCAAATCTCTATGCTTTGCATACTATAGGATTAAAAAAAAGAAAAAATTGAATTTCATGAAGTTTTGACCTAGTTAAGGTATCAAACATACGAAGTTTTTATATTTTTAAAAATTGTAATAAAAATTCATAATTAATTATTTACTTGGAAAAAATTACAAAAAATATGTGTCATATCGGGACATGAGTCCCCTACTTATATCTAAAATATTATATTTATTATTATAATTTTATTGTGGTTAGGGTGGTCGACAACACCTACTTCTTATTTTTTCCTTGAAATTTAAGTAACTATCATGTTGAAATTTCAAATTTTCACCAAATAGATTTTTTTTAAACAAACCTAGTAGTTTAGAAACTAAATTCAATTTTCTATAGATTCTATTCTTACATATTTTTGAAATAATATAGATAACTTATTCAAATTTTTACATGTGTCAAGTTGCCTAACTTTGTTTTTCCTAAATTTTTTGCCACTTAAGGGCCTGTTTTTTCCCTGATGATCCTGCACATACCCTTCTTTAGATGGATGTTTTTGATTGGATATTCAAGCAGGTCCCCTTCTAGTGTAGATAGTTGATATGCCCCTAATCCATATGCTACAATGATGCCAAATGGACCCAGCCAATTGGGCTCGAACTTGCCTTTCTTTTCCCGATCTTGTTGATTGCGTGGGTTTTCTTTGAGGACCAAATCACCCACTTGAAATGTACGTGGCATGACTCTATGATTGTAGCTATGGGACATGATTTGTTGATAACCCTTCAAGTGATTGGCTATATTTTTTCGTCTCTCATCAAGTAGCTCTAGTTCTTGCAGTCTTGAATCTCTGTAGTCCTCATTAGTTATGCGTCCCTTTAGTGAGACTTGAAGTGAGGGAATCTTAACTTCTATTGGTAAAATGGATTCTGCTCTATAAACCAAGGCGTATAGGGTGGCACTTGTCGATGTGCAGATGTTGGTTCCGTATGCCCACAAAGCTGGATTTAACTGGACATGCCAATCACGACAGGCATCATTCACCATTTTCTTCAAGATTTTCAAGATTGTTTTGTTTGAAGCTTCTGCTTGGCCATTCCCTTGTGGATAATAAGGTGTAGAAAAATTGTGTTGGATGTGAAATCTTTTGCAAAGTTCATCAACATCTTGATTCTTAAAAGGTCTTTCATTAAATCTATGATAATTGAGCTAGGAATGCCATACCAATATATGATATAATTCAGAATGAAGGATAAAATTTGTTAGTCGGTGACCGTTGTTAATGAAACATCTTCAATCCACTTAGTAAAGTATTTGATGGTTGTGATTATGAACTTATGTCCGTTTGATGAAGATGGGTGAATTTTTCCAACCAGATCTAGTCCCCACTGAGGGAAAGGCCATGTGGTAGGGAAGGGTTGCAATTCCTGAGTAGGAGCATGAATGAGATTTCCATGAATGTAACATTTTGGACATTTCTTCACAAAGATGAATGATTCTTTTTCCATGGTCAGCCAATAATAACCCATTCTAACAAGTTTCTTGGATAAGGTTAATCCCCTTGAATGAGTCCCACAAATACCACCATGAACCTCTTGTAAGGTCTTCTCTAATTCATTACGTTCTAGACATCTAAGGAGGGTACCATCAAGACCACGTCGGTATAGGGTATTAGAGATTAGGGTATAGCGAGAAGATTGTTGTATGAAATTTCATTTATGATTTCAGGACAAATCCGGGGGTACGATAGTATCCTTTAGATAGGCATATATTTTTCCATATAAAGGGGAATTAGAACTAGTCAAGTGACAAATGATTTGGGTTTCAGCATGGCCATAGGTAGGGGAAAACAATTGTTCCACCAAGAATTCATATTGGGCTTGGTTCTCTGATAATTGCAGTAATGATGCAATTGTAGCCATGGCATATGTAGCTTTGTTGTCAATCTGTGGTATGTGCATGAACTTGTCATCTTTAGTTTGATAGTCATCATTTATTTGATTAATGACAAGCTGTGAATCACCAAAAACTTGTAGCTTTGTAATCTTCCAGTCCAATGCTATTCTCATTCAAATTAGAAGTGCTTCATACTCGACTATGTTGTTAGTACAAGGAAACATCAATCGATAAGACTTTGGAATGGTATGTCCCTAAGGTGTGACAAAGAGAATTCCTGCCCTTGAGCCATGCTGTGTGTAGGACCCATCAAAGTAAAGTATCCATGATTGCTTGGTATTTGCTGTGAAAACATCGGCATTAGGAAATTCGATATGCATTGGATGGTCTGTTTGTAAAGGTGCTTCTAGGGTGATCCCACAATAGTGGTTTACAATTTTTAGCCAAACTGGACACTAAAATATTTTTTCTAACTAAATCTTCACTTTCGAGCACCTATAGCAGCTAAACCGTGAGGAATTTGAAGATGATGCAAACTAAAGTTTCATGAAATTTTGTTTGTAGATTCTAAATATATTTTTTTCAAAAAATTTGGAATCAGATTACACCTCTTTTTCCATCTCCCTTGAAAATTAGTTTTTTTCATAAAATAACATTTTCAAGAAGTGACGCTCACCGTATAATGCATAACTTTTTTTCCATGAAGGATAAAATTCTAATTCTTTCAAATTTAGATTTGTATCTCCAATATCTAGTGCTTCCACTTGGTTAGATAGTTATTTATTTATTTTTTTTCCTTAATCAAGTTTCAAAGTCAAACCAATTACAATTCAGACATAGGTGGACTGTATAACACGTAACTTTTTTTGTATGTATCGATTTAATTCAATTTTTTTTTTGTTGGATCAAGAACTTCAATATATGGTGCACTCATATTTTTCAAATTTTTTTTTATAATCTTCTATTTTTCCACGTGTAGAACATAAAGCTTGATTTTCGGTGAAAAACCTACATTCACAAGAAATAAAAAATAAATATAATAATAAAATTAAATTTATTTAAAATTATAATTTTTGGGAAGCTTATAATAAGGCCTGCATACTTACAAAATTAAATTTTAAATGAATTCATTTGATCCCCCAAAAGGTAAATCAAAGTGGTTTTTATCAACATTTTGATAGGTGTAAAGGAGACTCCATTATAGGTATGGTTTAAAACTAGTGGGGTTCTATCCAAGGGGGTTTGATATAAGGTAGTTTGATCAAACCATCTTCAATTGGAATGATTTAAATGGAAATTTTTAAGGCTTAAATCATTATATTTTCTAAAAATATGTGATTTCAACAAAAATCAAAATCTCCTAGAAATTGTAAACCAACTTTGTGGGATCACCCTCTACCAACTGATTTTCTATAACCTTCCCTTTGATTGATTTTCGATCCACATAATTAATGTCAAACTCACTTAGGATCATTACCCATTTAGCCAGTCTACCAGTTAATGTTGCTTTTCTCAGAAGATATTTCAGAGGATCAATTTTAGCCACAAGTTTGACTGTGTGAGCTAACATATAGTGCCACAACTTTTGGGAAGAAAATACTACTACTAAGAAAGATTTTTCAATGAAAGTGTAATTTAGTTCATGGCATGTTAATGTCCTGCTGATGTAATATACTACTCTTTCTTTTCTTGCTCTATCTTCTTGTGCCAATAATGCCCCCAAAGATACTTCTATAGCATAAATATATAGTATAAGTGGTTCTCCTTGCATTGGTGGAATCAATACTGGTGGGCTCATTAGATAATGTTTCATATGATCGAATGCTACTTCACACTTGTTTTCCCACTTTCATGGGACATTTTTATGTAAGAGATGGGTATGTGCAGGATCATGATGGGCCAAAAAGTGGCAATATGTAATTGATATGATGGTCCATGTGGCTGACGACTTTTTTTTTACCCAAAATTGATGAAATGAAAAGGGTTTTTAAAGGATATTCTCATCTTTTCACCAATATAAATTATGCTTTACTTTGAATTTAATACATAATTATTATTCATTTTTTATTTGAATTATGACAAAAGTCCTGATTGATAGGCTAATTGAAAAAAATCTATAACTTTCAAACAATATCACATTTTTTTAATCCAAAACATGTGTCACATTCTATGCTTCGTCAGATACTATAGGATTAAAAAGGAAAATTGAATTTCATGAAGTTTTGACCAAGTTAAGGTGGTCGTATATGATTTTTTATATTTTTTTAAAAGTTGTAATAAAAATTCATAATTAATTATTTACTTGAAAAAAAATTACAAAAAAATATGCATCACATCCCGACATGAGTACTCTACTTATATCTAAAATATTATAAAAAATATTATCATTTTTTGTGTTAGGTGGTCGGATAGACACCTACTTATTTTTCCCTCAAATTTAAGTACTATCAGATAGAAATTTCAAATTTTCACCAAATAGATTTTTAGTTTTTTTAAATAAACCCAGTGGTTTAAAAACTAAATTCAATTTGCTACAAATTTTATTCTTACATATTTTTGAAATAATATAGATAACTTATTCAAATTTTTACGTCAAGTTGCCTAACTCTGATTTTTCTGGTTTTTTTGCCACTTAAGGGCCTATTTTTTCCATGATGGTCCTACACATACCCAGATGCATGAATGGAAAAATATTGTCTGCAGTTGTGCAATGAATCTCCTAATTGATTGCAATCATCCTTGTAATGACCGTAATTGATTGATGTTCCTTGGTGGCAACATCTCTACGATGGCTTGAACCTTTGTTGGATCCACTTCAATTCCTTTTTCTTATACAATGTGGCCTAGGAGTTTTCCAGATTTTACCCCAAAGACACATTTCTTGGGATTGAGTCTGACTTTACACTTTTCCATTCTAAAAAAATCTTAGATAAAATATCTAGATGCCCTTCCCTTGTTTTATTTTTCTAAAAGATCATCTACATAATCCTCCATGAATGTGTGCATCATGTTGTGGAAAATTGTAGTCATTGCTCGTTGATATGTTGCTCTTGCATTTTTGAGTCTGAACGACATTACATTCCAACAATATGTACCCAGGGACATGTGAGTACGGTCTTATTTTGATCTTCAAGTGCAATTTTTATCTGGTTATACCCAAAAAATCCATCCATCAATGAATACATAGCATGACCTACCATCAAATCCACAATCAAGTCTATGTTTGGAAAAGGGAAATCATCTTTTGGAAATGCTTTATTTAGATCCCTAAAATTTGTATAAATTATGATGCTTCTATTTGGTTTTGACACAGGTACAATGTTGGAGATCCATTCTACATAGTCAATAGACTGAATGAATCCTACATCCAACAGTTTCTTTAGTTCCTCTTTGACTAGCAATCCAACATGTGGGTTCATCTTTCGAAGCTTTTGTTTCACAAGCTTTGCCCCTAGTATGATGGAAAAATGGTGCATGATAAGATTTGAATCTAACCCAGACATATCTACATATGACCATACAAAATTTATTTGATTATCCTTTAGGAATTATGTGAATTTTGGGACTTCTGCCTCTATCAGTGATGCAGCAAGTTACAAGATCTTTGGTTTTTCCATAGTTCCTATATTGATTTCTTCTATAGGCTCTATCAAAATAGAAGATCTTTATTGATAGTGCTCAGGGAGAGTGTCAAGTTTCCCATCTTCCAGTTCCTTTGAAAGGTTTTCACCTTCAGATACGCTCTTTATTTTTCTCTTTTCATGATCTAGTACTGCCTTTTTTAGGTTTTCACCATTAGATCTATCTTTTATATTGTTAATTTTGTAGCTAAAAAACTTGGCACTCTCCTGACTGAGACTTTGATCCTAGGATTCACTGGTGGAACTTGTTTCTGCACTGGTAGAACAAAGAAAATTCACAGTGGTTTCATCATCTGGGAAGGTTAGGATGTCAATTGGTTCAATTAGTTCCCAATAAATGAGCTTGGGATAGACCAAGGGTAATGGATCGTCAGGTTGGATAAAATCACTAGCTGTTAAAGTCATGATATTGTTATCATTCTCTCTATGGGGAAGATCTATGATGGTATCCTCTTGTTGATTATCTATCTCACTTTGAACTGAATCATCACCACTCGAGTCATGGTCACTTTGTAGTACACGTAATCAAGTGGAGGTCTTGACTTTCCCCTTGTATTATCATGGGTGTATATTTTTGTATAACATCCACTTGTTTGTCTCTCCAAAGTTCATCATTATAAATGGTGTCCCATTCATACTCATTGGAATTGGTGTCAGAATTTTCTTGCAATCTCATAATTGTTTCAACTAATTCCTCACAGGATCTTTTCAAAGCATTTTCTTCTTGAATTTTCTCTAAGGAAACTTCTTTATTATCATACCCAAGCCCTGTCCTATATTTTGGATGCATTGTTTTTGGTTGAATAGGCTCCACAATTCCTTCTTTTCTTTTTCCTATGGGGCCAACTCCATCATAACTCATTCTTTGCATCATTGTGTAACCCTTCCCATATTGTGCAGTAGGTAATTTGACATGCTAGAAAGATTCATCTTCATCTTTATAAATCCAATCAAGAATAGCTATATCCTCAGCTTCATTTTCTTAAGTGTTTGCTTGGATGAATCTTCCCTCAAACCTAGTGATGGGAATTGAAGCTTGTGTGCCTAATGTCGAGGCCATTGCAGCTTAATGTGTGGAAGTTGTAGGTTAACCATGGGACCTTGGAGAAATAGATAAATTGGGGAGAAATAGTGAATATTCTCCTACCCCATTATCCTTTAATTGCAGCTTTGTGCCAAAATTTCTTATTTAGTCCGTTGTTTGGTCATTGTGTTTAGAAGAAGAAACATCTAGGGCCTCTCTATTATGTTGGAAAAAGGTATCTTATGTTGCTCTAAGGTTAGAAAAAATTTGACTGCTATTATGATATGTTGGTATGATTATTTCTTGTCCGTCATGTGGAAATTTTAGACATTGATGATAAGTTGACGAAACTGATTTCATCTCATGGATCCATGGGTGACCTAAAAGTACGTTATAAGACAAGTCTCGATCCAGAACTTGACAAAAAGTGTTCTTTACAACAAGTCCCACTCTGATAGGTAGCATGATGAGGCACTTGGAAGCTCATTCCTCATCATCATATGATTTGATTGTTATTTTTCTTCTTAGATCAATAGACTCTTCAGAATACCCTAAGGAAAGAACCAATTTTAAAGTAAAAATGTTTAGACCAGCTCCTCCATCTATTAGAACATGTCTGATTCAGGTTTTATGAACCATGACCTCTAGATAAAGTGATGAATTATGGGGGTGAGTCATGGAGGCATCATCCTTTTCAGAAAAAAGGATAGGCATGTGGGTGAGGAAAAGTGTCCCACCATGGCTTGAAATTTGTCAATATCCAAATCAGGAGATACGATTGTTTCAACTAGAGCCTTTTCCAAAATTTTGTTATGTATTGGTGATATTTTAAGAAGATCCAAGATTGAAATTTGAGCTGATGTCTTCTGTAGTTGATCGACTAAATTGTACTACCTTGGAGGGGGAATAGTTGATTTGGATGAACTTCCTTTCACAAAATTTAGCCTCTCCCCTTGTTATGGCATTAACTTCTCGATACTCTTGCTTTCCTTTGACAATGATAACCTTGACTTTCTGGTCATTAGAATAGATATGATTGATAGTGGTGTCATAGACATGATTCACATTTTTTCCCTTGTCACCTAAAGATTCCCCTTCTTGATAATTGGGGAGAGGATCCTTGAATGCTTGATGATTTTTGTTGGCATTATGTCCCTCAATAGCTATGGTATGATTATCAATCAAATCCTGGACCAAATTCTTTAACCCTTGGCAATTATTTGTCTAATGACCTTTTTATCTATGATAATCGTAATAGTACGAGTCATTCCACGATGGTGGTTTAACTTGAGGCTCATAATCTCTCTGCAATGGCAATGTGATAGCATTTTGATTCAATAGTTCTTTTAGGATTGATTCAAGAGATTGGCCCAAGGGAGTAAAACTCCATCGATTTGAGAAAAACTGTGATCTGGGCACATTTGCACTTTGATTATTGCCAAGATTATTACCATGATTATGGGTCACATTTCCTTGGTTGGCATTGTTTCCTTGATTGGAATTATTATTGCCTTGGGTATTAGAATTTCCAACATTGTTGTTGTTACATTGGACATCTGATATATTGAGAATGGTTGGCTTCATGTTGTTGGCATCTACCACCCCATTATTTACAACATTCTTATTTCTAGTCCAAAATCATGACTTATCATTGTTATTATTGTTGTTGTTTTTGTTATACAAATTTGGACCATCTTTTTCAAGCTTTAACGTTCCTCTCTTGACCAAGGCTCCTTCGATAATAATCACATTTTCAATTAATTTCTCAAATGATTTAGGACAATGGCAATTGAGCCTATAACTCATCTCTTGATTTAGGCTATTGATAAAGGTTTCCATCTTTTCCTTTTCAGGAATAGGACAAGGATATCTTGCAAATAGCCTTCTCCATCTTTGTAAGAATGTGATGAAGGGTTCCCCAGTTTTTTGTTGTGCTTTACATAAATCAAGCATGGTTATTTGGTGTTGTATATTGTAGGAGTATTGAGATATGAATTGATTGATTAAATCCTCAAATGATTTGATGGGGAGGGGTGATATTTGAGAGCTACTCCATGGATTGAACACTTAAACTCCATGGAAACAATCACATCAGGTATGTATCCTCATGAGCAAATTCTAAGTTCATATTTCAAAATTATTTCAGATGATCAATGGGATCCATTTTTCCATTATATCTATCAAATTTTGGGATCTCACAGTGCTTTGGAAAAGGGATCATGTTGAGATTCCTAGCAAAGGGATATGGGAAAATATCTTCCAAAACATATTTCTTAGTTCTTCCCCCTTGTATCTCTTTAATTTGTCCTTGTAGTGATTTTATCTATTGAGTAAGAGCACTAAGGGGAGTTTCAAGATCCTCTCTAATATTTTTTGTATCAAAATTAGAAGGTAGTTTAGCTCCTTGGCTTGCTAGCAAAAGAATGTATCTTTCTTTGTTCCTTTCTAAAATTTTATCCAAGAGAGTATGAAATTGAGGATCCTATTCTTCTTCTTGAAGTAGTTCCTCTGTTATCTCATCGTTATTCAAATTATTACAAAATTTGTGAAAAGGGTTTTCTTCCTTATTACCCATGTTGCAAAGAGGATTTTCCCTTTCGTCTTCTTCTATGTGTTTTTGAGATCTCGTGACAATAGGCATATGCTTATACCAAATTTTTACTAACTTTGATCACAATTGGAATAGTGCAATTTTGTTGGATATCCTTGTTAGAATAGAATAAGGATTCTATTGATATGACCAAAGAAAGTTTTAATTTTTAGCTCGTGATTCCTTGGTTGGAAGGATGATGATCTTGTTATGGGAATTAAACTAGAAATCCGAAATGGATGTGATAATGCACTTTGTGATATTTTGATCTTATTTGAGAAAATAAGGATTTTGCAAAAGCCTAATGTTTCTAATTTATCTATTGCAACACTTGATTGGGATGATTGGAATACTAAATTGTAGGTTGCAGAATGAAAGAGGGATGAATAGGTTGACTATGATTGTGTCTCTGCGAAATAGCTCTTCAGTGAAAGAAAGCTTATGAAGATAATGGTTATAAGGAAAAATCGTCAGTAAAACCCCTAGCAAAGTCGTGATATCAATGGAGGAAAGTTCTATGTTCTTGAAAAACTTTTCGGCTTTGATATAAATTTTTTCTTCTTTTCAATAGCTTCTTATAACTAAGGGATTTTTTGGGTTCTTGATCCTTTTTTCTAGGGATTTCTTAACAAAAGTTGTGGATTTCCATTCCTAAGCATAGAAAAAGACCAAACTTGATGACAAATCTAAAAGCTCAAGTCAATGAGTCGAAACAGACATGGTTTTTGATAAAATTGTTGAATTGGATGATCTTTATCTAATTTTATGTTTGAAAATCATGACATACAATAGAAAATAGTTTTTTTTTTCAAAGTCCTAAAATCTAAGTAAATAGTGTATGTTCAAAGATCAAATAGATCCTTCTTGATTTCCACAGTTTTATTAACAAAAAAACACTTCAGACAGACTCACTCTTAAGGACAAGTAGGTCATCATTATACTCAATCAACCCATAGCTTAAAATTGCATCAACTCACACAGTCGTGTCACCTCCTAGAGGGCGCCCGTATTTTTGTCTTTTCCAGGAGTGTACTCAAGGTTAGATTTCTCAATCCCTTGATCAAATGGTCCTTGGAAATTATATGGTGAGTGTCTTGAGGGTAGATTCTTCCCTTCCCAGACACTGCTGAGTATTACAATGTTCAAAAACTGACAAGTTGGGTACTACACTATGGTTCTTAGTAAGGGTTTCCATTCAAAGTGGCAATAATAAACTCCCTTAGGAGACCTCCCCAACTTTAGAACAAAGGTTTTGGGGATGGCTATCTTGCACACTTCTAGTAAAAGTGGGTTTCTAAAAATTTGCTTTAAATTTTAGAGTGGGGTGGAATAACCTGGCTTTGGTTTGAACCCATTTAGGTCATTCCTGTAGGGTGAGTACTTTTTCCCACTATGGAAGGCCTTCTAAAGGATGTAATAAAGCAATGAAATGCATAAAATGAAAAAGGTAATTCTGGCGTTTTGGTCACCTAGTTAAGGGGAGAGCATATGCCTATCACTTGACAATCGTAGCAAACAATTTTGTTCAAATTTTAATCCCAAATGAAAATTTTCTAAACTAAGTGAAGATGTTGTTTCACAACAAGCGTGAGATTTATTTTAACCAAGATAAAACAATTGTTTGTTGACTACCCTAGGATTGATAAATTTTAGATTTAAATGCCTACCCTAGGATTGCTTTATTTTAACCTTGTGCAAAAAACAAAAAGAAATCTCTGTCCGCGGATGTGTAAGAATTAGGACTAAATTTTTTACAGTTCCCTAGATGTGCTAAAATAACACATGTATGTGCTAAAATATATCATAAATGCGCTAAAAGAAAATTCCATGGATGCGCTAAAATAGAACAATGTGCTAAAAGAGCACGCATGTACTATTAAACCGGAGCATGTATGCGTTGAAATAGAGCATGTATGCATTGAAATAGTCTTTGTATGCACTAAACCTGCCAGAAAACTTACAATAAAAATAATTTAATAAAAGGGGGTTTGAGCCCCATGATGGGTGCCAAAAATGTGTGTGTGAATATGTGGAATAACTAAAAGGATAAACAAACACACCAATGCGACATTATATTGAAGAAAACTAATTAAAAGGTAAACAAACTCTCAATAACAACAGTTTCCTCAATGACATCCCATTGTCCTCTATCTCCAAGATCTGTTGTAAGTTGTTGGCTCTTAGTTGTTGTAAGAAATAGCTTGGCATAATGATTAAGCAACATGCATGTCCATTGCTAAATGATGTGATATGATTAAGCTAAGATACAAAACTATGATAAATGAAACTAAAACAACTTGTGCAAGACTATTCTATCATGATTATTATGCTAAATGATGAAGCTAAAATGCTATGCTAAGCTCAAGAAAATAAGATGGATAAATGCTAAATATAATACAACTATAGTAATCACACTAAATTCACCAAATCCAAGATTCTTTTCAACTCACAAAGAGGTTGTCTTTATAGGGTTTTGGAGGCAATAATCTAGCTGGAAAAGATCGACAGTTGAAATCAAGCCTGTCAAGATGAACAGTGAGAGATTTTGGAGGTTGAGAGAAACATGGAAGGTTGAGAGAATAATGGAAGATGTTTCCTCCTACACAATATTTTCCATTCAAAATTTAAGGAAAGTTTCCATTTGAGGAGTTAGTTGATAGTTGAAAATAAATCCCATAATTAAATAATTAAGTTATTTAATCATGTGTGACAAGGATTTTAGAAGTTTCCATAATTAAATAATTAATATTTAACTGTGTGAGATGAAAAGGGAAGGTAATTAAATATTTTAAATATTTAATTATGTGAGAAGTGAGAAAAAGTGTTAAATCAAATATTTGTAATATTTAATTTAAATGTGAGATGAAGAAAGTGTTTGGAGGAATATTCCATTATTTGAATTTAAACATTCAAACTTAGAATAATATGATAATTAATATAAACAAATTATTAAATTTATTTAATTTAATTAAGAAGAAGATGTCAATAATTAAATAAACTTGTTTATTTAATTAAGGTAGAAGAACTATAAAAGTGAACAATATAAATAAATAATTAAATTTACTTATATGTAAATGACTTTAGAAGATTAATTAAATAATTCATAATTAATTAATTAACAAGCTTGATTAATTATGACCATTTTTAGATGTATACACTTGCATCACCCAAAAAAAAATGTTGTTTCTTTTCAATAAGGACTAAATCAAATGGTAGGGTTACTATTTTTGT
>VDFB02000003.1:480000003-480019421 GCA_007258455.2 Sequoia sempervirens | reverse complement strand
TAGTTTGCATAATGTTTTAGATAAGGACAAGAATGTGATAGTGGATTTTTTTAAATAAATATTTCTTATATGTCTCCTGCTTTTTTATTTCTTTTAAATAAATATATTTATTAACTCTCTTTATTTTTTCTTCTTATTTTTTTGATAAGGATAAGATTATGAGTGTGAAATTTTTAAAATAATTATTGTGTTGCTTTTTTATTTTTTTAAATAAATAAATATTGTTAAATGTCTATTGCCTTTTATTTTTCTTTCACAGATTGTGCTAGCCTCCTATAAGTACCGTGATGCCATTGTAGGGTTACGCCTCTCAGCATAATTAGGCGTAAATTATATGGTAGTCATATAATTGGATGTTTTCTTTTCTTTTTAATAAGTAATGTAGTAGGATCATCTAAATGAAAGCTAGTAGATAAATTAACTTATATACATCTCTCTTATCCACTCAAGGACCCCTCCATATATATAGTTGAAATCATGTGTATAAAAAATATCAATTTTATCATATATCATAATATGGCTATACAAAAATTCAGAAGCTTGTATGACATTTTAAAGATAGCTTATTATTAGGTTAGATATTAAATAATGAATAATCTCTATCTTAATCACCAATGCACATTGAATCAAATGTGAGTAGCACAAAAATAATATAAATAATAAATAATAAATAATTTTATAATGCATGGGGTTAAGCTTACAATGTGTGAATTCACGGATGGTCGCATGGCAGTAGTAGAGGATAGAAGGTGACATAAGGTTGACAAAGCTAGAGCAAAAGCAGATCAAAAGGGAAAATCATGCTCCACGAATGTGCAAGGTGTGATGGTTGATCTTGACATGCCTAGGGCTTCAATGAGAAAGGATTTTCTGCCTATCGGGGATCCTCAACCTGTGGCTCCTCTCCTCTCCTCATCACAGCTTTTTGAAAAAGGATTAACCCCTACCATGAAAACAAAAATTCTACAAATCAAAAGTCGCTCCAAATCATCCAAAGCCACCGCTTAACAAGCCTTCATTGGACTTTTCTATCCTTGATCCCCTATATTCTTGCTACTTGGGTGATGTAAAAGTTTTTTTAAAGAAAACCCTATTTATTTCCATGTTTTTGTTTCCTATATTGATGATATTGTAGCTGTGATTAGGAATAGGTCTCTCATTGTTCACTGTCTGAGCAAGAGGCCACCGATAGATAAGTTTATTGATTGGATGAAGGAATCCTGGAGTAACATCACTCTTCCAGACATCAACTCATTTGATTTTGGTTTCTTCTTGCTGCATTTTACATCTATGGAAAATTGCACTTTTTTCAAGCAGAAGGTCCCTTGGTTTCTTGGCCAATCTAGCCTCTTTCTCTTAGAATGGTCCCCTTTTTTTGACCATGTGGTATCCAAGATCACATTGGTCCCCATTTGGATCAAGCTATAAAATATTCTACCAATTATGTGGTGCGAGAACTCATTAAAAATATGATTGAGTTCTTTGGATCATTTGTAAAGATAGTTCATCTACTCCCAACAACAAATTCACCAGGGTATGTGCCATCATCTAGACATCTCCAAACCATTGCAACACTCCATTTTGATACATTTTTCCCTTGGCACTTGGACCCAATTCCTCGATTATGAAGGTCTCCATTTTAGATTCTTTCACTGTAATAGGCTGGGCCACAAAATTGTTGGTTGCACCTCTCCTAGGTCTACCACTTCATGTCATTTCAGTCTCAAGCAATGGGTCAAGAAGTCAGGTTCTCTAGATGTTGACTTCATCTAGTGCAATCACGGAAAACTTTTGGCTACTCAAGATGATCCATTGCTTGATCATGTGGCCCCAATTATTTCTTCTACTAGTGTGGTGTTTCCCTCTTCCTCACCCATTAGTTCTCTCTATGACATCTCACTCCCTTAGCCTGAACTATCAACACCGCCTTCCTATTGGGGTGATTGGCAATGACTTTGATTATGAGGGTTCTCTCCCCTTTATAGAGGATTTGGAAGGAGACTTCTTAGATTTTTTAGATTTTGATTAATTGGCTTTCCCTATTAAAAATTGTACCATTTCCCAAACAGCTAGGGCTATCTCCAAACCAAACTTTGCCAAAAAGAAAAAGGGATGTGAATCTAAGGCTGAGAAGCTCCACATTGAAGGAAAATATATTTTTGATGATGGTACATAATGGACAACAAACACCCTCTTCACCAAGAGTACGAGGAAAGGAAAAGTCAAAAATTCCATCTAAGACAAGCTTATGGGATGATAGATACCGATTGTGCTACATATGATGGAAGCTTGGTTTTTAGTTATTAGTTATATCTTGTTCTATCTTTTGGTTTTAGGTGTGTGATTTAGGCTTCTCTAGTCTATGTGTCATTCTTTGTGCTCCCCACTTATGGGCTAAATGGTCTTAATTATTTTATCTATTTTTATATTGGGAGTATGCCCTAATCTCATAGCTAAATTGATCAAAAAAATTAAATACGTGGAAGAAAAATTTACGTATATCTTATTATATAAATAATGAAAATATCAATAATTTAGCAAAAGTGTAGCATTTAGAAAATAATAGAAGAAAATAAATTTGAATAATGCTTGAGGGATATGAGGTTGATGAGGGTGAAGATGGCATCTCAGAGCTGTGTGAGTCGAGCTAGGGCGTTCGTGCCCTAGCTCGCTTCTGGTCTTGCATGCGCAGGCGCTGTGAGGGGTTTTGTCTGCATTCGGTGTAGGATCTCTCTGTTCTCTCTTTTCCTCGTTCCTGATCTTCTTTGGCGTGCGGTGGCGGGGTTTTGGTCTGCGTTGTCAGCTTCTGCTCCTTCCTTCCTCTGTGCGCTTGGCGGCTGGGAGAGTTTCTTTTTCCTGCTGTCAGTGGTGGTTCTGGTTGCTTGGAAAACCCGTGTGGGGTTGGGGTGCTTGGGTGTGAGGGGGTGTGTGGTGCATGGTTGTTGCTTCCTTGGCTGCGTTGTGTCCCTTTTGGTGGGTTGTTTTTCATCTGTGAAGTTTCTCTTTGGAGTTTTGTGCGTGCCTTTGCACTTACCCCATTGGTGGTGGCTGGGAGAGGGGCGAAACCTGGCGTGGAGCTGTTTCTCCTGGGATCTCGAGGGTTTGTTTTTCCTGACTGGATTTTTTCTTCTCACCTATGGCACAAGGGGAATCGTCGGGGGATGGTCCCAAGCTTGATTTCCGTAAGGCTATAGGCTCGAAGCCCCCACTTCAGGGGTCTAGGGTTTTCGATAATAATTTATTTGCTCTAAACTTGGAGAAAAATGAGATGGGATCTTCTGGGGGATTTCGTCTACCAAAGATTAATGGATGCCTGGAGAGGTGCAAAGAGAGGCTGAACGTTGTGATTCCGATGGAGATGCTCGCAGAAGATATCGAGTATTACTCTCGACACTCTCTATACTGTAAGTTTTTGGGGTTGAAAATCTCGTTGCAATTTTTGGAGGCTTGGGCTCAGCGAACTTGGCTGCCAGAAGGAGAGATGGAGATTAGGCTCCTTGCGAACAACTATTTTATGGTTACCTTCGACTGCATGGCAGACAGGATCAAGGTTTTTGAAGGAGGCCCCTATTTTTACAATCAAGTGGGTTTGTTTATCAAACCGTGGCATGCAAGCTTTGATCTGGCAGAGGAGATTCCTAGTAGGGTTCCTGTCTGGGTTAGATTGCCGAGGCTTCCGGTCGAGTGTTGGCGTGATGATTTTTTGCATCTGCTAGCTTCAATGCTGGGTAAGCCTGTTGGATCGTCGCAGTAGACACAGTTCAAAAAGGTAATGACTTTTGCTTGGTTCTGTGTGGAAATTGATTTAAGTAAACCCTTGCCAGACTCCTTGGAGGTTTGTGCAGGATCTTATACTTGGATTCAGCAGCTTGACTATGAGACTTTACCTTTCAGATGTCGTATGTGTCATGAGTACGGCCACTTATTGCGTAGATGCCCAAGGGCCAAGCCTTTGGAGGCCAATTCTTCGCAGCCCTCCAACAACCTGCCTAGAGTGGACAAGGGCAAGGGCCCTATTCAGAATAGCGGGACCGAGGAGGAAGGATTTATTCCTGTCAGATCCCGGAATAGGAATAAGGGACATAAAAGAAGTATGAATGAGAGACAGGATGGGGATACTTTTAATAGATTCGAGGTATTGGAAGATCTTAACCAACAGGAAGTGAATCCAGGTTTGGTGGATTTGGATCATGGAATTTTGGGTACTGAACAGCAAGGGCAACTGGTTGAGCCTGTGCAGGAAAACCATTAGGTGGTGGGTTTGGGCTTATAGGAGGCTGAGATTGTTGGAGGAGGCTCTGGTCAGGAGGGGATTGGGCCCATGGCCTCTTCTGATCCACTAGTGGATGGGATCGCACATTTAGATTCTGAACTAATGGTGGAGGCTTAGAAAGATTCAGGTAGCGTTGTGGTGAAGGATAGTGAGGCTTTGTCTCATTCTGTGTGGCGATCTGGCTCAGAAGGGGGAAAAAATAGTAAACCTTCTCATTTGGGTATATTGCAGAAGGATCTTAAGAAAGGAGGGGCAGAGAAAGTCGCTAAATTGGGTAGGAAAAAGGACTTGGAGAAGATTAAATTGATAGGGGAAAATCTGGTGGATTCAGGGTCAGTCAAGACTTTGGATTATCTTTTCTCAATTTCTCTAAAATGATTGTTCTATCATGGAATGTTAGGGGCTTAAACAGCGGCCCTCGACAAAAAGCTGTTCGAAATTTGATTAGATGTCAATCTCCTGATATGCTCTTTTTGCAAGAAACCAAGCTTTCTGTGGAATGTATGATGGATATTATGCCCAAGATTTGGATGAACGGAGAATGCCAGTGTATTGGTGCTCAGGGTTCTTCTAGAGGGGTGGCCTGCTTATGGAACCATCGAAAGATTTTCCCCCAGTGGTGGGTGTCCTTCAAATCCTCTATCTCTATGGTGGCCTCTTGCCATGAATCTGGTGAACTGGTTCTGTTCTCCAACATCTATGCTCCAGTGGATATGCAGGGCAAGCAAATTTTATGGTCGAATATTCGCTATGTTCGAAGCATGGAGCCTTTTCTTCCATGGATCATTGGGGGTGACTTCAATGCTATCACAGAAATTGCTGAGAAACGGGGTGGTACTATGCGGTTGGAGGCTTCTGCCTTCCTACTCCAAGACAATATTTCTATTTTGAATCTGGTTGATATCAAGCCTGGTAATGGTCATTTTACCTGGAACAATCAGAGGCCTGGTGAAAACTGCATTGCTGAGCGATTGGATCGGTTCCTGGTCTCTTGTTTCTGGGTTGGGGATAGATGGTTTTCTACCTCAGAGATCCTTGACTGGAGGGGCTCAGACCATTGGCCTATAAAGATTTCTATCCTCTCAGTTAGGCGGCCTTTGAAACCTTCCTTTAAATTCCAATTGATGTGGCTTCGGGATCCTGAACTCCATGACTTCATTGCTCGATGGTGGCAAGAGGGTAGACCATCCTTTGGTACAGCAATGTATGTCTTCACTAAGCTTCTTCAATTTGTTAAGTATAAGCTTAAACATTGGAATAGGAATTGCTTTGGAAATATTTTTAAGGCCAAGTTTGATGCACAAGCTAAGCTGGATGGTATAACAAGGGTTATTAGGGAGAACGGGGTATCTGAGAGCCTGTTACAGGAGGAATCTAGGGCCTTGAAAGCTTTAGAAGAATGGGAGCTGCGAGAGGAGATCTTTTGGAAGCAAAAATATCGGATGGATTGGCTTAAGGAAGGCGATAAAAATTATGCCTTCTTCTTTCATTCTGTTAGGGCGCGAAGGCATGGTAACTCTATTCCTATTTTGGTCACTGATAGGGGAGAGACTCTGACTTCTTATCAACATATTTTAGAGGAAGCTGTTCATTATTTTTCTTCTCTATTCAGAGAAGAGTTGCAGGGGAGTTCGGTGGAGGAGGCTCAGGTTCTTTCTTGTATTCCTCAGTTGGTGTCGCCTGAGATGAAGGAGGATCTTATGGGGGAGATTACTTTAGAAGAATTGGAGAGTACGGTGTTTCAGATGAAGAAAGGGAAAGCCCCTAGCCCTGATGGTTTTCCAATTGAGTTTTTCCAGGAGTTCTGGGAGATCATCAAAAATGATTTATTAGAGGTGGTCAAGAAGTCGCAGCGGAATAAGCAAATGTTAAAGGCCTTGAATGCCACCTTTTTGGCTCTTATTCCCAAGTGTGAAGGGGCTAACAAGTTGAGTCGTTTCCGCCCTATTTCCCTTTGCAATGTGGTGTATAAGATTATTACCAAGCTAATTGCTAATAGGTTGAAAAAGTGGCTACAGGTGCTCATTTCTGAGGAGCAAAGTGGTTTTGTGGAGGGTAGACAAATTCTAGATGGGGTTGTTATAGCTACTGAGGCCATCCACTTTATGGCTATTTCTAGAGAAAAGTCTATGTTCATCAAACTTGATATGGCAAAGGCTTACGATAGAGTCCGATGGTCCTTTCTTCAAAAGATCCTGGCTAGTTTCAGATTCGAGGATGATTAGATTCAATGGGTTATGAGTTGTGTTACATCTATTTCTTTCTCTGTTTTAACTAATGGGGAACACTTTGAGCTATTTGGGGCTTCTCGCGGGATAAGGCAAGGTGATCCTCTCTCCCCTTATTTGTTTATTCTCCTTGTGGAAGGATTGGGACGCCTTTTGAGACGTCACATGGAGTTGGGCTTTATTCAGGGATGGAGGTGGGGGGATGATTTACCCCCTCAATCACATTTGCAGTTTGTGGATGATACTGCCTTGATAGGGGCTGCCACTATTCGGGAGGCAACAAACTTTTGCAAGGTGTTGGATATGTACCTTGAGGCTTTGGGTCAATCAATTAATGATGACAAATCTTCCATCTATTTCTTCAATACTCCAGATCCTATCTAGAGGAGAATAGCTCGGGTTCTTAGATTCTAGATTGGGACCCTTCCTCTGTCTTACCTTGGATTTCCTATTGCGGTGGGTAGATTAGCAAGGGAGTCATGGCAGCCTATCTTGGATAAACTTCGGTTGAAGGTTACTCACTGGACCACCAGATGGTTGTCCTTTCCTGGGAGAGTTCAGCTGCTGAAGTCTGTGATCCAGGCTCTTCCTATTTATCGGGGTATGTTGCAGGTGGCCCCTAAAGGTTTTGTGGCAGAATTGGATTCACTGGCTAGACAGTTTTTATGGGCAGGGAACCTACTGTCCCCCAAGTGGAGTTTGATTCGATGGGACATGGTGTGTTGCCCTAAGCAGTTGGGGGGCTTGGGGTTGAGGCAACCTGCTCTAGAAGGGATGGCTTTGGCAGCAAAACTTTACTGGAGGTGGTGCACTGAGAAGGACAGGGTTTGGGCTAGGATCCTATCCTTTAAGTATATTCAAGGCAATCCTGGGGAAGATATCCTGCGTTATCCCTTGGTTGGAAAGGGATCAGTGGTTTGGGCTACCCTAAAAAAGGGAGCTGCGCTCATTAAGGATGGCTTATTTTGGATCTGTCGACGTGGGACTGAGGTCCATTTCTGGCACGACTCTTGGGATGGCCATCCTCCTATCCTCACTTAGTTTCCTAATTTGGCGGCCTTGAGCAGGAGTTTCAGTGATGCTAGCTGGACGAGGGTAAGTGATTTTAAGGTGCTTTCTTTTCAAGGTCAACTTATGAGTGCTAGATGGAAGACCCCTGAGGAGTGGCCGATGATTGGTATGGTTGAGGATTGTAGGGATCTTCATAATATTCTCTCGGGTAGACAATGTAACCCTCTCAGAGATAAAGATATTCTTGCCTGGGCGCCTAATCCGAAAGGACACTACACTGTGGCGTCGGGTTATCGGTGGTTGCTGGCTCAAAGGGTTGAGGGGGTGGAAGTTCCTTGGTGGAAAAAGGTGTGGAATAAGTTTTCTTGGCCAAAATGCAACTGCTTTGCCTGGATTCTGACTTGGAACAGGTGTTTGACCTGGGACAATATTCAGAAGCGTGGGTTTCAAGGCCCCTCGAAGTGTGTGTTGTGCGGGAATGGGGTTGAGGATTCTTCACATTTGTTCTTCCGGTGTCCTTTTACCCTGCAGATTTGGCATTCTTGGTGGGGTGTTTGGAATAGCCCCTGTGTTCATGCTTCCTCCTTAATGGAGTTTTGGACTAGCCTAGGTAGACCTCCCTCGATGGCCTCTTTTTTGCAGGACGCGTGGCAGGCTGGGCCTATTTTTTGTTGTGGAAAATTTGGCTAGAACAGAATAGGAGGATTTTCAAAGGGGAATTGTTACAGGTTCAATAGGTGTGGTTTAGAGTTCTTGGGATGGTTCAGGAGACTGTTCAAGCTAAGGGTGTCGGGGAGTTGCCGCTTGAGAAGAAAGATGCGGAGTTGGTGGCTCGGCTGGGTATCCAGGGGTTTACCCCTTCTGCTTTGCGGGGCCAGAAAGGTAGGAGAGTGGGGCAGCGAGTCCAATGGCAAGGGTATTGGCAGCCTCCCCCTGAGGGAATTTTGAAGGTTAATACAGATGGTTCTTCCAAAGGAAACCCTGCTCCTGCTGGAGTTGGTGGGGTTGGTAGGGATTCTTCTGGTTCGATGGTTTTTCTTTTTTCCATACATAAGGGGACTCAAACTATCAACCTTATGGAAGGTTGGGCGATTCTTCATGCCTTGGAGAGGGCCTTTAAGCTGGGATGGCGTAGGGTCATTTGTGAATCTGATTCATAGGTTCTTGTTAATTTACTCAATAAAGGAAGGATGCAGGATGTGAATTGGCAGTTGGCGGTGTTGGTGCAACAAATTTTGCAGATTGGTAATCTTATGGAGAGGGTGTCTTTTGTCCATATTCCACGTGAATGGAATAGGACGGCTGATTGTCTGGCCAAGTGGGCTGCAGAGCACCAGGGGGATTGGAAGATTGAGGAATGGGCTGAGCTCCCTCAGGAGCTTAGGCAGGATTTGGAGAGGGTTCTCGCGGAGGACAAAAGGGGCATTGATTGATTTGGTCTTGGGACCTGTTGTGTATCTTGTTCTTTTTGGGCTTCTGCCTTTGACTTGTGTGTAATGCTGGTTTCTATTATTCAATAAATTTTTACCCCTTTTTTATTAAAAAAAAAAAAAAAATGCTTGAGGGATATGAGACAAACTAAGTAGTATGAATGATACCAAGTGTTGGTTAATTTTTTAGAACCAAACTTGATCTCACCATTTACTTATGAATTTTTTAGAATCCAATGATAAGTAAAGGAAAGGATTGGCCCAAAAATAAGTAAAGGATTACCAGGACTCTACTTCTATAGTTCGGGCTCTGTGAAACCTAGGAGGGTGATCCTAATAATGTTTACATGATATATGTGTGCCCTTTTTTATCATAAACATTGAAACACACAAATAATTCTCATAATGGCTCATAGAGCATAATATATCAAAGGAGTTGGTAGCTTCTTAATAAAAATTTATATTCAGAGCCTGAGAATGGTAAAACCTAACATAATTGCAACCCATCTCAAAAAAATTGATTTTATAAATCGTTCATTGTTGAATTAATCATAAAATACGACATTATCACCTCACTTAGATCAGTGCCTCATCCTTGGAACATAGTCAATTCTAAAATTTACATGATTCATAGAAATTTCACACAAAACATTATTTAAAGCCTTGAGGATACTACATTACAATATTTCAACATTATATCTTAGCCATCACTTCTTATTAACATCCTATACATGATTTGACATAAACCTATAGCTCCATCCAAGCATTTACATCAGTTCTTTGAATTAATAAGCAAGAATAAAACCATACACCCATTGGAAATCAATGGAGACAAATAAGATAACCCTTGATTATATTACATATAGTTTATAAAACCAATACATAGGAGAGAAGATGGTGCATAACTTGCATTATTCTATTCTATATTTTTAGTATTACTATCTGGACTACATGTGCATATTAGCATACTCGAACCTAATTCTTAACACTAAAATGTTCAGTATATTCTTTACAATCCTCATTGTGATCAATTCCACAACAAGCAACCCCTATAACTAGCCCGAAATTCCAATTTGTAGAATATGGGAGGAACAAACCTTAGGCGAAATTACCATTTCAGTGACATTTACATTTGACACCCAGTTTCATTTGTATTTTAGAACTTCCTTAGACAGTTATATTTGCTCATTTCAAAACATGGGGGGAAAGAAAAAGATAAAACACCATATACTACTTCAAAGAGGATCCACAAGCCCTCCAAAAGGTGTTGTTCACTATTGCAGTAGCACCAAAATTCTTCATCAACATCGATCAAAAAAAATTCTCTACCAACACCTAAGGAAGGAACTTATATATTAATAGGGAAAGGAATATTTGTCATCAAAGCAATGGTGTCCAGCACCTCTCCTTCAAACCAACCAAAAAAATTTCCAAGTCAGCATCAAAGACAAAAAATTATACGCTCGTTGAAAGATATGGACCCGCCACTGTGGTGGAGGTGTCATCAAAAAAATGTTGGGAAAAAATTGTCATATCAGAGAAACCTCCAAGAACAGTAGTGCTTTTGGTAACTTTAATTTCAAATAGATTGCCTCAAAAAAATGTACAACTATGTCACAAAGTGGAATCAGACATAGTTCAATTCCCACATTAATCCTACTGAGAGAAGCACATGTAAATTCAGTTTCAACAACTTGCATAAAAAAATTCAACAAATAGAACCATAATACATGAAAGATAGTATAGAAGATTAGAACACACAAATTTATGTGGGGAAAACCCTTTCAGGTAAAAAACCCCACACTCCAAAAGATCCGAGCCATTGTATTATTCAGCAAAAAATAGAGTTACAATACAATCTCAAGCTCTTAGCCCTTTCACAGAGATTACACCTTGTTTCATTCTAGAGACAAACTGGAAGCAACCCTGTTCTATTTCCCTCTCTCCTTTTTACATTCCTTGATCAACGTCTCGGTCCAAACAACCTTCACATTGTTACAATAATCTCACATAGTATACAGTGCAGATTAACACGAGAGATCAACCAAGACACTTAATCTGGAGAGATTTCGGTAGCATAATCCTACCTCAATCTTCCTCTCTCCTAGCTCAGCCTCATGGCCTCGGCCTTAGCAGCCATCCTCACGGCCTCGCCATTCTACTGGATACAATGCGAGGAAAACATACATATTCAATTTCCAAGAATCTACTATCCAAACCGATTCAGTTCGCTCAACTGCCAAGAAGCTCAACCGTCGACATTATCCCACATTGGCGTGGAATATTAATAGTCTTTAGCTTATAAACAAAAGCCCAAAGACTTTAGGAATCCAATGAGTTAGCCCTTTTGATTACCAACTTACTTGTACACTGCATTTGACCATTGCACTGAACTGTTGGTCATTCCTTGTGGTCTCCACAATGACACACATTCACTACTTGTGCATTTCCAAAGAATCAAGTTAGGAATCTACAATATTCTCAACAAGTCACTCAGAATTCCAAGTGGTCCCCACATCCGTCAGTATGGCCCCACCAAATTGAACACTTGTCGGTGTGTCGCTAAAAAAGATAACTTCATAGCCACCACAAAAAAGTTACGGATTTACCAATCCCCGCGACAAGCCGATACCATTGTCACCTAGTCGAAGAAAATGTAAACTTCATAACTCCCTCTGTTGATTAGAAAGTTCCCAACTATGAGTTTACATGACCGTTGATCAATCATCATTTGATCTCAATGATTCCCCACCATCACGTGATCAAAAATCACAAGGTCTTTATTGATCATGATATCACAGGTGGCTGCCACGTGGCAGAGATAGAACACAAATCCATTGGCAAGAGTCACAGTGATATGCATCAGGAACAGCTCCATCAGCCAAAGAACCACTATCGGCAGCAAAACTAAAAACTCACAACGATAGCTCAAGTCACACCAATCACATCCATCAGCAAGACAAACTAAGTGTCACACTAATATCGGCCAAACTTCTATCATCGATCAAAGCTTACACCAATAGTTCAGTTCACGCCGATGACCCTCATCGCTAGGACATTCTAGATGTCACACTGAAATATCTCTCACAGATTTAGGCATGTGGGATTGAGGCACACAATTCCAACAAAAAAGAAATAGAGCCAAGGTGCTACTCTAATTCTTCAGAATTAAAGTAAGCACACCTACTCCATGTTCTTCCAAAAACTAGAAAAGATAATACCCTTCCATCATTAGAATCCTCTTGTGCCACCAAAGTAAGAAGGTAACAATTGTACTTTGGGTCAATATCTCCTTGATCGCTCAAAGGACCAGCTGAATCCTTCATGAGAGAATTGTGTCTCCCCATATAAGAATCATAAGCCTTGTGGTACTTATTCTTCTTCTTCCCACAAGAATTATCCAATTTCCCACCAGACTCACCCTAGTCATGACCAACAATTCTGCTCATTAGGTTGTAACTTCCCCTTACACCACCCTTAGTTTTATTAGGGTCACTCCTTTTGCCCTTTAGTTTTGTTGGAGCTCCTGATGTTCCAAGGTCAATTTTAGGTGCATTGTCCTAAGAATCAAGCACACTAAGTCTCCTCGACCTTGTGACTAGTTGGATGGACTCATTAGGCTTACTCATTCTTACAGGACATAGAACAAGAACCAACAAACCTTCACTTATAGAAAAACCCACCAGCCAATAATCTCAAATTGAATTTGCAAAAAAAAACTCTCAAACCCACACAATACTAACTAGCCAAAATTTCAATTGCAAGCAATTAAAAACCTACCACCCCAGGAAATTAAAACCCACAAGCCAACTCATGCACAATTTAGAATAGAGTAGGTCTACATACGCACTTACCCAAGAAAACTATCTCACTACCCCTGCAATTACTTGCTCTAGACTTGCACATTTCTTCCCTACCTCCAAAGAAATTCCTTGGATCTTCGACAATTGTAAATGGTGAAATAAAACAAGCAGCGATCCTCATTAAGTAGAGCAACTAGAGTGTGTAGCCATTAATGATCAAATAAATCTCACGTGAGTGAACTGACAACCAACCACTCAGCTTTGAATCCTGGCCATCGATCATTTTTTATTTAAAACATAATTAGGGACCCTCCTCAAGCATCACCACTTTCCTTTTCATGCGTACTTGGAAATAGTGATGACACCCTAAAAAACCACCACGTAGTTATCCACATATTTACCATGTCATTTAAATTCCATTGCTTGTCGCAGTAGTGACCTTATACCACCTCCCAAATTTGGTGATGAGCAACAATACCCCATTGAAGGGAATATGCCTTGGTATATCCCTTATCGCTTGTCGCAGAAAGGTAACAAGACTACATAAGTGTTTCGGTGAGAAATTTTTAGTGATGCTATAACACGTTCATGGGACATCTCTCATCATTGTAACCAATCTAGAGTTGAGGTTACTTTTAATGATGAGTAAACCCAGGGACAATACCAAATTCAAACGCATGGCCCAATCACACCACTCCCCTTCATTCACTCACATCGTTCATTGCAGTAACTAAGAAAAAAACTTGAAACACTTTGGTGATGATGTGGTACAAAGAGAAGATGATGTCCATTATGCATTGTTGTAATGGGCCCAAAGGGAAAATAGACTTCAATGACATACAATACAAGAGGAGCTCGAGAGCACATTTCTCATCACAGAAAAGAAGCTGATAACAAGCAATGACACAAATGATTGGAAATAAGCATGTGCACTATGTTGCTTTTAACAAAGGGGAATGCCTAGGAAACATATGATAGGGCCTCGATAGACTTAAAAAAAATTTATTGTGAAGGATGTAAAGGCCAAACAAGGCCAATAATTTAACCTTGTAAAATAAAGAAAATTTCAAGGACCTAGGCATGTAGAAAATTTTTAGCGATAGGCAGCATGAACTCCTAACCATATGGGGCCAGTTTCTCAACAAATATTAATGAATTAGGTTGTTTTCAACATGAGTAGGAATGGGCCAAACAATTCAACGGAAAATTATATCATTTCAAAGGGTGACAAACATAAGGGTTTTTAAGAAGGCTCCAACAATACAAAGACCTAAAGCCATGATAATGAATCAAATCATAAGCCCAAATACATGGGATTAAACAAATTCTACATAATGTTTAGATGGAACACAAAGAAGTTTTAGGGGTTCCATTACTGGCTCCTATTGGGGATGTCTATTCCTTTAGAACAGAGCGAGATCCAAGAAACTCAGGTTGGAGGAAACTAATTACAGAGAACCAAAACTAGGACCTGCCCAGACAAGGCAAGAGAATTAGACCAAAGTAAACAAAAATATATACAACATACGCATGAGTGTACAATGTGTTTCCCATATCAAATTTTCTTAGAAGCCCCTTTTGATATAAAATCTATTAGCCTACACTCTACAATTCAATAGCCTCCAACTTCACATTAGTGGTACAAGGCCCCCAAAACTTAGAACCAGTCCTTTCCTTTGTCAAAAACTTTATTTTTCGTTGTCTACACTGGACCAAGACTAAAAACATTTCCATGAATTTCCCACCAGCTAATTTTGTTGTGGTCACTACAACTAACTATAATGTCTGTATGCCTGAATTTATCATTGTCATCACTAACCCTACCCAATTGAGGACTATAATCAAATATTAACTAAAATCTATGATCAATGTGGCATCTTACCTTGTTCACTTCACAATTACTTTCCACCAAATATTCCTCCAATTGGACTAGAAATTGAAAACATTCATAGTCCACTTGATCATTGACACCATAAGGGTTGACATCAATTTTAGTTTGCACATCAAACTAGAAACTTTCATAGATACTTTGTTCAACATCCTCACCCAAGAACATATTTTTTGGCCTTGAAACTACATTGCAATTCAATTTTTTATAACTCAAGGTTACTAAAAAGTTCATATAAAACCTTGGAGTCATCCTTTAGTATCTATCTCATGTCAGATAAAAATTTATATTATGTGATGGATGAGAAATGTTCATACACAGGCGTATTCTCAACTGGTGTTCACATCCACTTGAGCATTGTAAACCTTCCATACTACCATATGCTCCACTACTTAAGGAAATTGATTCACCATAACCCATGGTTCCTTTGCTTTTATTGAAATCAAGATCATTACCACAAACACCATTCTCAATTATATCCCATGCATTAAAGAATACCTCCATTTTAGGCTCAATAACATATTCCATTTTATCCTTCAAATCATCATTTAACTCAAAAGAAAATGTTTCAAAAGATGGCACAAATAACTCAAGATTAACAGAGTAAGTAACAAGGCACTCATGTGTATCATCAATTGATATGTATGATGACTCAAATGTGAAAGGTTCATTACAATTTGAATGTTGTTTATTAGCAACTAAACAAGCTTCCTCATCCCTTTCCTAGTCAATCCATTATTTATCATAAATAATCATGTCCATTTTTGCAACAAAACTTGCATACTCCATTTTTGCTTCACATAAACAATCTAGAATAATTAGGGCATGATCCTGCTAGATAGTACCACAATTTTCATCATTCTTAGCACTATTCTTAGGCTAAGGATACCAAATTCACACATGAAATTATCTTCAAATTCCTCATCATTCACAAGGTGAGCACACTCACGTTTCGATATAACTGGATTACATTCCAAGAATCCTTCATATGGGATTTGTTCATTCACTTGTAATGGAAAAACCCCATGAATATTCACATTATGAGTATTCACTTTTTCTAATTTTACCTCAAATATCAACAAACATTAGAGTTATTAGAAAATGAAATAAACCAAACCAAGTACTCCTATGAAATATTGAATCATGTTTCATAATGCAAACAAAACAAACAAATTATCAAATAAACTAATTGAGATCATAATGACATGACTCAAATCCTATCTCATAGTGGATTGGTGCTTCTTTGATGTGGAAAGAAGCCCTTTCCCAATCCTTGACAAGCTATTGGATGAAATGATGAAAAACATGCAAGATGATGTCCAAGATGAAGTGCAAGATGAATGTGTATGAAGTTGCCTGAGATTGTGTACTTGTGGAGTTGTGGAGGATTAAATCAATAAAGAGGGTCTCTATTTATAAAATAAAAGGATAAAAGAATGAGAGATATGAAGAATGTGGGACAAAATACAAACCAATGACAAGATTCCATTTGTCAAGATGTGATAGGATGAAGGATGTGCACATCTTGGTCAATGTGCCAAAGAGGGGGAGATTTGAAATTCAAAAGATGGCTTGTTGGACGGAGAAGAAAAAGTCTTAAATGCCAAGTGGGGGACATGTAAGAGACAATGTAAGAGGAGGTAATGCCATGTTGCAGGACAAGACATGTGAGAGGGAAAATTCAAATTGGAGGAATATTCCCTAAAGATGCCATATTTGAATGAAAAGAAGGAATTAATAAATCAATTAAATGATTTATGTGCATAAGTTGCAAAATCTAGAGAAAAAAGGATTAGGATTAGCATGAATCATGGTTTGATTAATTTAATAGAATATTGGGTGATTTTGACTTTTGACTTAGATTTTAGGATTAAAATAAATCAAAATGAGAAGAAAATGATAAAGATTTGATTTATTTAATCAAAGAGGATGATGTTAGTGGTTTAATTAAATAAATTTTGATTTATTTAATTAAATGAAGAACTTTAGAAGGTTAATTAAATAAACGTGATTTATTTAATTAAAGAGATAACCTAGGAGATTAATCAACTAAACTTGATTTATTTAATTGATCGGGCAAATATGATTTGATTAAATATGAGGAATGCATGATGTCAATTTTGCGTGTCTACATGTTTCCCCTCTTTGAAGTAATGTACTTGCTATGTTGGTTCAAAGAATAAACTTAACGTGATCAAAATTCAAAAAAAATTCAGTGCAAGATACCCCGGTGGAAAGAAGTATCTTTGGTACATTTCCCCTCGAAGAATCGGCGCAAAGTTCCATTTGAGGAATTGATCTCACTGTAATCAAAGCTTCAAGATGGACATATGGATGGTTATGATGATGAATATAGGTTGGTGTTTTGCGATCATCTCTGCTCACGATATCGTGGTTTTACTGATTTCCCAGTACAGTCATGGTGATGATGATTAATTGTTAGAATTACGATGTTAAGCGTGGAAAAAAGAAAATAGAGATAGTAATAGAAGAGGATTCATAATGCTTTATTAGAAGATGATGATGAGATGAATGATGTTTCACTTATTTGGAATTAGGACTTTCAGGGGCTACTTACGCTTATGTTGATACTTGTAGAATCAGTGTATCAGTGGCAAAGAACCGGGATGGTATTTGTCGCGATGGACTTTGACTCGACAAATGAATGATATATAGTTTTTCAAGCTGAGAGCTGCTTATGGGATGCAACAAGCAAAGTATTTGCCAGGATTCTCTTCCTGAAATCTCCTATGACATGTGAGAAAAAGATAGTCAGATGCCCCAGTTTTAATACTCTCTAAATCACTTTGATTAGATATCATCGAGAGGTCATTAGAATGAGTGCAATAAGATAAATCAAAAAAGAAAAGATCAAGAACACAAACAAGTCAATGTTCTTCATACCTCTAGCCAAAGGGATTTGTTTTGTTTAGGATAAGAACCAAAATGATTGTCAATAGTTAATGCCCATTGTAGGAAGGATACATCCTAGGACATGTTAGTGTATGGTGGCACGTCATTTTGTTTATCCAAAGTGTTATTCCAAAAGATAATGCCAATTGTAGGAAGGATGCATCCTAGGACATGTTAGTGGATGGTGGCAACTTGATAGGTTGTTTGAAAGGCTATTGATATAGCATCGATTGACATGTTTGCGGATGATCAAGAGTTTGATTTTGCGTTTGAAGTTTGATTTTGCTGATTGTTGTACCTATTTCCGTTTGTATTGCCAAAGGATGAAGGTGACGATTTTTTTATTATGGATGATTGATTATTGCAGGTGAAGCGAAATGGGGATGGATAGATTTTTTTGGGTTTTTTGAGTGTTTTTAATCTTTTTGAAATGTTTTGAGGCTTTTTTTGGTATTTTTGGTATTTTTCAAAAAAAAATATTTTTGATTTTTAAATGTTTTGGCATTTTATGAAATTCTATTAATGTTTTTGGATTTTGTGTCTTAGGGACTGATCAAAAATTGGCCTTGCCTACGTTTAAGCTCAAATACGACGTAGTTCAGATTCCATGTTTTTGACGTTTTCTATTTTTATGAGTCTTTTTGGATTTTGATATGATTTTGGATTTTCTAACTTGAATGTTTTTGGATTTTCCACATGAATTGACAATTTGGATATGGATATGCATGATGATATCAGTGCTCTGTTTTGGGATTTTCTTGAAAACCAAGCTAAGATTGATTAATTGGATCGATGGATTAATGATGATAACATTGTTGAGGATACACAGCAATGCAAGGATGGTGTTAAGAAACACAAGGATTGGGATGTATATCCCAAGATGACGAGGGACTGATTAGATTTGATTAATCAAGACTAATGATGATAACATTGTTGAAGATAGACAACAATGCAAGGATAGTGTTAAGAAACACAAGGATTGGAATGTATATCCCAAGATGATGATGTATTGATTTTGATTTTATTGATTAGGATGTTGAAGCTTGGTTTGGAACAAAATTTGTTTACATGATTTGATGTGATGTTGACATGCAAATTAGATGTGACTAATATTGATTGTTTGGATTGATGTTTGATGAAAGATGAAGATTGATAAGGAATGTCCTCTTGTCAAAATATGCCATGGGCTAGTGAGTTGGATTTTGGCTCACAAATGCTTGACCAATTTTATTTCACATTTTCCAATGTTTAGATCACCACATAAGTTGGAGGATATAGATCAAGATTTATTCCTAAAGAAAGATGTAAATAACTGCCCCCAGTGTCTAGCAATGTATGGAATTACATGGATGGATACCTTGATAGGTGTGTGGATGGATGGACATGGTAAGCATGTAAAGGATGCCAAGGATTATCTTGCAATAAGATAAGGTGTTGAGATAAATAATGCTCATTTGGATAGTGCTTTATGGCTCAAATAATGTTGGGTAGGATAAGATCAATGAAAATGACCCATGTCAAGATGTTTACCATAAGAAAGTGTAAAGTGTGCACCAAACTTTTATCAAGATCAAGATAATTTGGAAGATGGATGACAATGGGTTGGAAATGGATTGGATAAATGGTTCAAGGATGAATGGATTTATTATGGATAAGATGGATGGAATGTTGGATTTATTATGGATGGGATGAGATGCTTCCACCTGAAGTGGTGCCTGCAGATTCTCAATTCTACACATGATGTTTTTTTGCCAAGTTTTCATCATGGTACCTATCCAAAGCACCACCAAAGTGGTTTTCACTAGAGAACAATTTTTTTCTTTGCTGTTTTCAATACTTTTTCTAATTTTTTTGGATTTTTTTTTTTTTTTT
>VDFB02000003.1:479175200-479257167 GCA_007258455.2 Sequoia sempervirens | reverse complement strand
CTAGTTGGAAAATGAAAAAGAGAAAAAAAAAAAAAATGTCTTTAAGTGAAAACTGAAAGGCACCTTTTGATGACAAAAAGGTAAAAATAAAGGATGAATCTATAGGTGAAAACCTCTTTGAGGTTACCCAAGATGGAGGACTGGACTTTCTTCTTGTGGCTCAAGAGAAATAAACAATGCTCATAGAGGACATTATAGAAGTCAACATATCAACAACAAAAGATCCCAAAATGGTCCTCCTTGCGACATCCCTAACGGAAGAAGAGAAACCTGAGTTCCACAAATTCTTTTAAGAGCGAAAGATTAATTTTGCATGGTCATATGTCGATATGCTTGGGTTGGATCCAAAATTGGTTTTGCACCATTTTCCACTACTTCCAAATGCTAAACCAGTAAAAAATAAGCTACACAAAATGTATCCTCAAATCACCCTATTAGTCAAGGTTGAACTGAAGAAACTCCTAGATGCACAATTCATACAGTCCATCAACTATGCTAAATGGATATCCAATATTGTACTAGTAACAAATCCAAATGGTCAGATCCGTGTCTACACAAATCTTAGAGACTTAAACAAAGCATGTCGAAAAGATGACTTTTCATTGCCAAACATAGGTATCATAGTCGACCTCATGACAGGTTACGAGATTCTATCCCTCATGGATGGTTTCTCAGGATATAATCAAAATTTTATTCCCCTCGAAGATTAACATAAAACAACATTCACTTGTCCTTGGGGTACATACTATTGGAATATCATGCCTTTTGGTCGTAAGAATTTAGGTGCCATGTATTAGAGAGCTATGATAATGATATTTCATGACATGATGCACAAAATAATGGAATATTACGTGGATGGCCTTTTGGCTAAATCTTTGACAAGAAAAGATCATTTGAATGTGTTAGAAAAAATCTTCAAGAGGCTAGAAGAATACAAGTTCTATTTGAATCCAAAGAAATGTGTCTTTGGTGTAACACTAGGAAAAATTCTAGGATACATAGTTTCTCATAGAGGCATTGAGGTCTATCCAACCAAAGTGAAAGTAATATTAGACATTCCTCCTACAAATGGGATAAGTGAGCTCAGGACATTACAAGGAAAGTTACATTCTATCTGATGCTTCATAGCCCAATTGGCCAAGAAGTGTGAACCGTTTCAGTATCTTCTATGCAAGGGTATCCCCTTTGTGTGGACAGATAAATGTCAGGAATCCTTTCAATTAATAAAATATTACCTCTTGTCACCATCTATTTTAATGCCACCTATTGAAGGGAAACATTTGATTCTATATGTTTTTGTAACAACTTCTGCACTGGGGGCATTACTAGCACAAAATGACCATGAAGAAAAGGAACATACCATATACTACATTAGTCTAACATTGGTTGGATATGAGTTAAACTATACATCCATTTAATGTGCATGTCTAGAAGTTGTCTTTGATGCTCAAAAGATAAGACACTATATGTTGAATCACGAGACACAGTTGGTAGCAAAGATTGATCCCCTAAAATATCTCTTGAGTCGTGCAACACTGATAGGATGTCTAGAAAAATGGGTCATGATTTTGAGTGAGTATGACATTCAATATGTGGAACAAAAGGCCATAAAGGGTTAAGTGATAGCAGACCAACTGTCAGATGCACTTGTACAAAGTGATCATCCATTAGTGGCAAACTTTCCTGATGATTCCATACTTCATATAGAACCTAAGTCACCTTCAAGACTATACTTTGATGGGTCTCATACTAGTCATGGCTCAGAGGTAGGAATATTGTTTATCAATCCACAAGGAGACTCCATCCCTAAGTCATTCTATATAGCTTTCCCATGTACAACTAATGTTGCAGAATACGAGGCACTTGTGACAAGACTCAAAATGGCCATAAAATGGAAAATCAAGACACTTCATGTTTATGGAGATTCCTAGCTGGTTATCAACCAAGTTAATGACAACTATGACACCAAGGATGATAAATTAATGCCTTACAAATGAATGGTTGAAAACTTCCAGACATATTTTCACATGTTGAAAAAATAAGTTCTGAGAGCACAAAACAAGGAAACATACACAATAGCTACGATTGGCTCTCTCCTAGACATGCCAAGTAATGTGCCACAATTTGAGTTATTGGTAGAACAACTGTTGGTCCTTGCATATGATATCCCAGAATCAGAGATGGTATGTGAGCTTGTTGGTCCCAATTCTCCCTAGTATCAAGACATTTATGACTATCTCAAGTCCCAAGCCCTTCCTTCCAACCTATCCAACAAATAGCGAAAGTCCTTTATTTGAAAAGTCACTCGATACACCATCGTCAATGACACCCTATATTTCCGTAGCTTTGACAACACCCTCCTTCGATGTCTCAACACCAATGAAGCACACAAAACCTTACGTGAAGTAGATGAGGGTATATGTGGATCTCATTCGAGTGGTCCTACTCTAGCCAAAAAGATAATGAGACTTGGATATTGTTGGCCGACCATTGAAAAAGACGCACTTGAGTTTGTAAAGACTTGTTGCCAATGTTAGATACATAATGATTTAATTCATACTCCAGCACAAGAACTTTAGTCGATTATGTCTCCATGGCCCTTCACACAATGGGGACTTGACCTCATGGGAAAAATCCACCCTACCTCCTCCAATGGCCACAAATTCATTATCACCACCACTAAGTAGTTCACTAAGTGGATCAAAGCCATTCCCCTTACATACATAACTGAAAAACAAATTTCCAAGCTCATTCTCAACTACATTATTTGTCAGTATGGTATCCCATAGTCCGTCATCACAGACAATGGATGTCCATTCAAAAATAAACATGTTTGTGAGTTATGTGAGTGATTCCATATTCAACATCATTTCTCAACACCATGTTACCCAGAAGGAAATGGTCAAGCTGAGGCATCCAATAAAACCATCCTTAAAATTCTCAAAGAGATTGTCAATGACGCTGGTCATGACTGACACATCCAACTTAATCCTTCTCTATGGGCTTATTGCACTAGAATTCACACGCTTACATGAGCCACTCCATTTTCCTTTGTCTTTGGAAATGAATCCATATTTCCCATCAAGGTTGAAATTCCATCCTTACAAGTCTCCCTGAAGGGTCTGGTAGATGATGAAGAATACAGACAGTCACGACTACACGAACTAGAGATGTTAGAGGAAAGAAGACATAATTCCCTAAACCATCTACAAGAATATTAGAACCATCTTTGTCACAATTAAAACAAGAGGGTCATGATTAGGAAGTTTGACATTGGCGATTTGGTCCTCATGCAAAATCCTAAAAATCAAGATGACAGAGAAAAACCTAGCAAGTTTGAACCAAATTGGCTAGGTCCTTATGTCATCATATCCTCCTTTGGTTATGGGGCATATCATCTAGCTACTCCAGACTATGAACAACTAACAGAACCCATCAATATTCTACATCTTTGCAAGTTCTATGCATAGCATTAGAAAGTTGGGCCAAAAACCTTAAAAATACAAAAAAATTGAAAAATATAGAAAAAATTGTCACCCTGATGAAAACTTGGTAAATAGGCATCTTGGTGACACCAAAAAAATAAAAAAAATGACAAAAATAGTAAAGAGAAATAATTCATCAAAAAGTGAAAACCTGGTAAACATGTGCTTTGGATAAGTACCATGGTGAAAACCTGGCAAATAGGCACCATGCATAGTTGGTCATTGCTCTACCATCTACTGTCACTCTATCTGCCTTATTCCATAATAAACACTCACCTTTCTAACATCACCTTGCCACCTATCACAAAAAACCCCCGTCGTGGCTAATAATGATTGACATCAAGTCTTGCACGTCACCCATTTTTCACCCGCACACGTCCTTTCTACATCCATCTAGTTGGCTAGTCTTGGACTTGACTAGGGGAAAAATTTCATCATGTGACTACAATGGGTATCGCACATGGTCTCAACAATTGTAAAAGTCCTAAAAATCATAAAAAGTCTTGAAAAAATCATAAAAATCATAAAAAGTCCTAAAAAAAAGGACCTAAAAATCATAAAATGTTCTAAAAAAAGACCTAAAAATCATAAAAAGTCCTAAAAAAGACCTAAAAATTTGAAAAACGTCTTGACGAAAAAACACTAAAAAAGTCAAAATATCTCAAAGAAAACCAAAAAATAGATTCATTTCTTGTCCATTTAGCCATTCTTAGTCATTTGTTCGAACTACGTTGTCTCTACACATTTGCTATGTAGGCAAGACTCACCTTGGAGCCCTCAAGACATTACATTAGTCCTTTTAGGTTGTCAAAATAAAAATCATGGCTCAATCTTTGGTCATCAAGACAAAGTGATTGGTCATGTCAAACTACGAGGTCTCTGAGTGTATGATGTAGGCATGGCCATCAATCAATGATCCCCCAAGGCTGCACTAGGTTAGTCCATTAGGGTTTATAACACTACACTAGAAAACACGTAAAATGTCTTCAAGTCAAGCACGCCATCTCAAAACAAATAAACTACTACAACCAAACTCTAACAATTTTTCAATAAACACGTCAAACACATCAGCATGTCAACGTTGACATGCAGTCAACAAAAATCAAACTTTAGTCAACAACAATCAACCTTTTGTCAAAACTTTAGAAAAACTTTGGACAATTTTTGTCAAAATAAATCAAACTCAGTCAAAATCAGTCAAATAGTCAACTCTTGGTTATTCTTAAGATGTGTCCTTCTAAAGCATGGCCTTTGTCATTTACACTCATGATGCATCCTTCCTAGGTAGTGTTACTGTCACTTGGAATTTTGAGGGATCCTATTGACATTTAAGGATTGATCCTCTTAACATCGACATTATTCAGGATATGTCCTTGAATTTGGCATCTGACACCGTCAAACATGACATCCTTGGCATTCGAAAATTTTGATACCTTTGGCATTCGACATCATCAAACCTGACATCTTGACATTAAAACACCCGACATTCAAAAAAACTTGGCAAGCACTTGGCAATTGTCTTTGGCTCTTTCATGTTACTAGTTTCTTAGTGATGTCCTGACATCAGGATTTAGAGAATCAATGACGTATCATGATGATTGTCTTGTCTTATCTTTTTGGTAGTGATGTTTCTCATTCCTCGAGGATGTCCTGGTAATAGGATTTAGAGGAGCAATGATGTTTCATGACTTGTTTTTCTTGTCTTTTTATGCTTATAGCTAGTTATGCCAAAAAGACTGGGGCAATTGCACTTTTACTATGAGTCATGATCATCCTTGTTTGTGATTGATTTTCTTATGTGATGGTATGAACTTTCAACACCTTGATCTAAGCCATACCATGGTTTTTTTTGTCCATTACAATAATCCTCCCAATGATGATTAAGAGCAATAATTATTAAAGCCCTATAGTAATATGTTGAAGGATTTGGTCTTTGCGCTAACACTCATCTCCTTCTATCTTGTTGTCCCGTCTCGTCCATCTCACGATGATATCCTGTGACATACAAAAACATAAGTTCATACATGATCATATAGGCATTGCATTAGGTCCATACATACATCATCTATATCATCAAAACCATATACATTGCATCACATATTGCATCATACATATATAGTCATGCATTAACATAACCATAAACATGGCATTCATGAAAATAAATACATTATGCATATCATCATCATCCATGGCATAGCATCATCATGACATACAAATAAACATCACATCACTAGGGAATCACATCATAAATAATCATCATAAATGCATACATGACATGGCATAAAAATAACATCATCATCATAGGCATCACATGGTAATTATAATTACATCATCATAATAATCATCATATAAACATACATCATAATGCATAAATCACATCACATCACATAATACATATCATATAGTCCACATCAAAACTATATCATATATATATAAAAAACAATGTCACGGGATAGAGTCATGAGATATCCAAAAAATAAGAGCTTGCAGGCTCGATGGTCAAATATAAATGTCATAACATAAGTGTTTGAAATGTCCTAATGCAAGATAATAATAAACATGGCTATGAAAAACTCTCATCATCCCCTTGAGGAGAAGATCTAGGGGATCGATGCTTTGCCAAGGGAATAGATGCCACTATAGGTACTATAACCTATGCCTAGGAAGCTGAAGGATCCATCACTACAACTTGTGCTTGGGAAGTAGAGGGATCTCTCACTATGACTTGTACTGATGGCATCATCTTTGTAGTAATATGGGGCTGTGTAGACACTGAAACTGACGGATCTATCACTAGAGGCTGGCTGTGTGCTGACCTATGCCCTGACCTAGTGGAACCATGACTATGACCTGGCCTATGACTTGAGCCATGCCTATGGGAGTGGCTAGACATGTGCCCTGATGAATGTCCTAAGGAAGTGGACCCCCTGCACTACTCTATCTCTAGTTGTTGTTGCCACTCCTTGACCTACTACCACTGGTTGTCCTCATTTATGATCATACAGGGTGGGATCGTGCCTCTCAAGTGGCACCACCTACTCATATAATAGCCTGTACCATCCTAGATAGGTGCTAACCCTAGAAAACTCTCACACCATATCCCCTAATGGTCCATTGCATAACCATGCAAACTCTGTGCCCCATTGAGCCAACTCTTGCTAGCAGATCGTGCTATCTGATCCCGCTCTACCTGAGTCACCTATAACTCTTCCTATAGGGGCCTAACCTATGCTATGCTCTCATCCAACCTCCTCTGTAGGTTTAACACTCGTTGATCTGTAGTCACATCATGTGGTAGTGGTGATCATAAAGGTGCATCCTCCTCCCCCTCTACCATCTTCCACCTCAGTAGTTGCTCTGCCTCATCTATGGCATCATCATCATCCCCCACATCATCCTCCTCTCCCATGTCCTCCTCTCCTTTGACTCCCTCATCCCTTATAATCTCAACCTCCATGGGTTTGTGCAGGATCATCATGGAAACAATAGGCCCTTAAGTGGCAAAAAAATTAGAAAAATCAGAGTTAGGCAACTTGACGTAAAAATTTGAATAATTTATCTATATTATTTCAAAAATATGTAACAATAAAATGTATAGAAAATTGAATGTAGTTTCTAAACTACTAGATTTGTTTATAAAATAAAAATATATTTCGTGAAAATTTGAAATTTCAATGCAGTAGTACTTAAAATTTAGGGAAAAAATAAGAAGTAGGTGTCTGTCTGACCACCCTAACCACAATAAAATGATAATATTTTTTTATAATATTTTAGATATAAGTAGAGGACTCATGTCCCAATGTGATGCATATTTTGTTTGTAATTTTTTTCCAAGTAAATAATTAATTATGAATTTTTTATTACAACTTTTAAAAAATATAAAAAAACTCATTTGTCTGACCACCTTAACTTGGTCAAAAATTCATGAAATTCATTTTTTATTTTTTTAATCCTAGAGTATGTGAAGTATAGAATGTGATGCATGTTTTGTATTCAAAAAATGTGATACCATTTGAAAGCTATAGATTTTTTTCAATCAATCTATCAATCAGGGTTTTAGTCATAATTTGAATAGAAAATGAATAATAATTACTTATTTAATCAAAAGTAAAGCATAATTTATATTGGTGGAAAGCTAAGAATCTCCTTTAAAAACCCTTTTGGTTTCATCAATTTTAGGTAAAAAAAAGTCGTCAGCCATATACCCATCATGATCTTGTACATAACCCCATCTCCATGTCTTGTTTGACCTCCTCCTTTGCCACATTTACCTCTTGTCTCGCCTCCTCCTCTTCCACATGCTCCTCAAGTCTCTCCTCATCTTCCACATGTTCCTCTTGCCTTAGCTCCTCCTCTCTCTCCTCCTCCTCGACTGCCTCAAGGATCAATACCAAGGGCACTCGGTCTGTACATACTATCTCACCCTCCTGGCCTGACTCCCACCATCTCCTCCTCCTCCTCCTCCTCCAACCATCTCCCCCATAATATTTGTCATCTCCATCCCTCCTTCAACCCTTTCCTCCATCTCTCCCTTGGCCTTTGCCTCTCCCAATCGTTGGCTCTGCCTCCCTGACCACCTCACAACACACGTGGAATGATTGATCTCCTATCAACAGGCGTCGATCCATCTAGATCTGTCAAAGGCATTGGGTGATGCATCTACCACCATAAATTGTAATCTACTGTGGTCCCTGGATCCACCACCCCTCTACTCCATCCCCACTATTGCACTACCAACCCATCAATATGCTACTCTGCAAATGGCACAAATATCAATGGACCCCATGCTGGCTCTCTAGATGACCTGACATACTCGGCTATACCCATAGGAATGCCCTATTGCTCACTGAACTGCTATAGTACCCTCTGAGGTAGGTACATCTCTATAATCAGCTGAATTTTGCATGAACTCCCAGTGGATCTCATATCCATCGATCCCCAGTCGTATGCCCTAATCATGATAATAGGTTGTGAGTGTCTGATACCCATGTTGTGGGTCATATACTATTCACTCTCCTCGAATCGGTAGGCGTAGGATCTGATACACGTCCTCAAAAGTGATTGTAGCCTCCCCAATCAGCAAGTGGAAGGAGAAGGTCTTAGAATACCACCTCTTGTATAGCGTTTTCAATAGTCCCCTATTTGCTCAGATAATGGGCATATAGGAGACATAGTAAAGTCCTAGTTAAATTAATCATCGTCACTCCCCCTCTCGCAGCCAGTCTTGAAATTTCTAAGTCGATGGCCTGCTCTCATGAATATAGATAGGTGCTAACTATCTCTACACATGTCAAAACACACATCAACACCTTATTGAAAATCATCATTATCATTTATCTAATTTAAAATAATTCAAAATTTGAAATTAAACAAAGTCAACCTAGGTCAAAGTCAAAGTCAAATGCATTGTGTTGCCTTCATTTGTGTCCCAATAAGGCGTTTGCATCACTCCATACTTTGATTGCATCTTGATTTGGTAATTGCATCATTCCCGCTCATGTTTGTGTCACAACAGAGAACTTGCATCATGATTTTTGTCACATGTGTCACTCTATTCAAATGTGTCACTTGAGTCCATGAATACATCACACTATTTTGAATGTGGCATTACACCCCTCTTTTGCACCACGATTTGGAAAATGTGTCACAGTTTTTCGCAAATGCATCACACTTTATTGCTCTATACGAATTCCCTTTGCATTTACATCACAATGCATCAAATTCGTTGAACATGAACATGAATGTGGATTACGTGCACACATATGTGTCATAGTGCATTTGTTGTTTGACCTAAAACCCTAAAAATGACATGAAAAATGATGAAATGACAAAGTAAGATAGGGGTATGTACTGTTGGCTCTGAGCCCTCTGGCCATCTATGGGTTTGTATGATCTCCTCATGGTGCTCAGTCACTAGAATCACCATCTTCGCCAAAGTCCTCCTCACTCTAAGCTCTCAAATTTACAAAGGTTAAAGGGTATGTGCAGGATCATGGTATGCCAAAAAGTGGCAATATTTGTAGGGTATGTGGCTGACGACTTTTTTTTCACCCAAAATTAATGAAACAAAAAGGGTTTTTAGAGGAGATTCTCAGCTTTCCAAAAATATAAATTATGAATTAATTTGAATTTAATAAATAATTATTATTCATTTTCTATTAGAATTACGACTAAAGTCCTGATCGATAGGCTGATTGAAAAACATCTATAACTTTCAAACAGTATCATATTTTTTGAATCCAAAACATACACATTCTATGCTTTACATACTATAGGATTAAAAAGAAAAATTAAATTTCATGAATTTTGACCAAGTTAAGGTGGTCGACATACGAAGTTTTTATATTTTCTAAATTTTGTAATAAAAATTCATAATTAATTATTTACTTGGAAAAATTACAAAAAATATGCATCACATCCGGACATGAGTCCTCTACTTATATATAAAATCTTACAAAAAAATATTATCATTTTATTATGGTTAGGGTGGTCAGACAGACACCTACTTCTTATTTTTTCCCTGAAATTTAAGTACTACTGCATTGAAATTTCAAATTTTCACCAAATAGTATTTTAGAAACTACATTCAATTTTCTAAAAATTCTATTGTTACATATTTTTGAAATAATATAGATAACTTATTCAAATATTTACGTCAAGTTTCCTAACACTAATTTTTCTAAATTTTTTGCCACTTAAGGGCCTGTTTGGCATACCATGATCCTGCACATGCCCTAATAGTGAAAATGAATTGACTTTTACCCCATTTTCAACCTATTTATAGGGTCAAAATGGCATTTGTCAAACATTTTATTACTAAAGGCTCTTTGGACCAACTTTGACCACCTTTTTGGCTGCTTTAAACTGCTCAAAATTCAAAATCATCTACACCATTCTTTTTCTAGTCATCAAATTGACTTATCGGGACACTTTCCAAATTTTTCTATCCTCAGACCAAAAGTTGAAAATTTTCCCGAGGGGGTATAGATACTCCATAGCCTCATTGGGGCATGAATGTGATTTATTTTCTTTGTGACAATGTGATAGGCTGCATTATGACAAAGAGGGGAAAAATGTGGACACATAAAAATGACCTAGGCTTGTAAGCTCTATTTTTCACCTTTTTTTTCCTAGCATAATTAAGACATTTTAATTATGTCCTTGGACTACTTTTGACTATTAATTAAATATTTCATAATTATTAAATTAACTAATGTCTTTTTATTCCTCTTGATTATTTAAATAAATAAATTTTATTTATTTATCTAAATATGTCACTAATTATTTAAAGTCTCTATAATTAAATACATTTCTTAATCTATTTAATTATCCTTGTCCAATAATTCCTCCTGATTATTTAAATAGATAAATTCTATTTATTTATTTTAATATGTCACTAATTCTTAAGTCTTCTTATAATTAAATAGATTCTTTAATTTATATAGTTATTGGCCACCTTCTCTAATTAAACAATTATCTTTATTTATTTAATTATCTTATTTGACATTTCCCTCTTTTAGTAAATAATTTAAACTGATTATTTACTATCATGTGGTCCCAGTTTTTGAATTAAATTAATCTTTAATTCAAAATAGTATTTTTCCTCCAAAAATCAAATAATTTCTATTATTATTTGATTTTCCAATCACTTATTTTTTGGTGCCAATATTATCTCTTCTCACATGCATTGTCAACCCTTGATTTGATTTTCTAAAAATCAATCTTTTCCATTCATTTGAAATTTGACCTAATGTTTTCCTAACCCTAATTGTGGGTTGTCAAATTGAATCTTGTCCATTGATTCTAGGGAAATTCCCAACTTTTGATCTTGTCCATTCACTCAAAATTGTATTTTCTATAAAATGGAAATTTGGGTCTCATTTTGTAACCTAAGGCTATCTAGATCTCATGCAATCTTGTTTTAGGCACTCTTGTCATTTTCTTGCAATCTTGCCATCTTAGCTCTTGTCATAGGCATATTTACATTTCATTTGGCATAATTTAGACATAGTTTAGATGCTTACTAGTTGCACTATAGTTTAGTATTGCATATAATCACTCAAATCCTTCAACATTTTCTTAGGGCTTGTCATTGTCATTAGATTGCTCATCATAAATTTGAGGGCAACATCATATCTGCAACAAGTTGAGAAGGTATAATGCAGGTCAGCCATGAAGAATGAAGACATTGAGATTGTTTTATTTTTTTTCATGTTTTTCCTTTGCATTTCATTATTGCTTTGGGTTTTTGTGTTAATGCATTAATCTGCTAACCCTAGGAAAATTCCCATAGTTACAGTGGATATTATGGAACAAGAGAATGAGACCTTAGAGAAAAAATGATGAAATCATGGACAATCATAACAATCAAATTGGGCCTTCTCCTAATATCTTTACTATTAGTAAAGGAGATATTTTGATGTTAGAAAATCCAATCGATGAGAGTCATGAGAATATTATTTATCTCTCTTTCCCTAAGGAAAACATTATTGAACAATAAAATTCCATCATTGATAAGCAAGAAAATTCAACGAATGATGACTCCCTTGTGATGAAGACATTTTAGAAGGACGAACCTGTAATAACCTAGTCATATAGCTTGAAAAATCCTATGATTTTTTTTTTATAAGAACCATAAATACATAAATTCTTGACTGTAACATCAATAAGAATGAATAACAACGTCAAGGTGCAAACATTTACAATGATGCATACAAGGAATAGAACTTGCTCACCACCCGACCATATTGGCATCATGAAGCCGCGTAGGCTCTAGCCAAACCCCCGAGCAAGAAATAGACTACAGATGGGCTTAGTTAATTATAGATAGTCAGAAAGAATTATAAGTACTGTAATAGCGGGTATGCAACCCTTTCTAGGACTCAATCTTTCCTAGACAGTACTTCGTCGGTTGCCACCCACTTAGGTGAAACCGAAAGGGATTCCTTAGACCATATACTCCAAAAATGTAATTAATTTATAAATTTATAATAACATGGTTCACTACTTAGTCACATTAGATCACAAGTCTAAATTAACCTCGAATGAGGAAAAATTCTATCAACCATAAGTAATTCCCAATATTCTCATCCAAATATGTAGATTTAGCAAAGGTAATGTAAAAGTATAGGATTCCCCTAAGGTTTGTAACCCCATTTTAAGCTACTTGATCATAACAATAGATAATGTGTGATATTCAATATCCATGACTATTCTTAACTAGTTATACTTGTTAACTTGATAGGCGTAAAAATAACCAGCTTGGAAAGTATACAACTACAATATTAAGTAATCATATTATATTTTCCTTCTCCTAAAATGATTGATTGACACGATATAATGTTACATATTTACCTTCCTCCCAATATGTCCTAGTTGGATACAAAATTCTTTAGAAGATATTCCATGGCCTATCACTTGAACTCCTTGAACTTCCTTGACTCACCATTAATATTTCATGATCCTTAAGCAACTCAAGATTACTCATTAACTAAATAAACAACTTCACTTGATCTACTTGATACCAAGCTTCATATATAGATACAATTAATTGCTACTAGGAATGTGATGATAAGAATAACATATTGATTCAAAAGGGAATGGATATTGTTTTAATGAATGTTTTCTTCTGACTAAAATATTGATTACCTAAAATTTTGACTATTGTTTACTAATAAAATACTTAATGGTAAGATAAAAAGAAACAATATGGTAAAATAAGTACCTATTGAAATAATTCTCTTGTTTGCAAAGATTATTTCTAACAAGTCACCAACTCACCATTGATTAATAAATCTAAGTTTTGCAAATGATTATTGAACCATATTAGGAATAAAAAAAAGTTTAAAGGTTCATATGTAATGATCATAGAATAGAATATTCATTACCAAGAATAATTTAAATATAACTCATACCTCTTCTGATCCTCCATGCAATGGCCATTGGTATTTACTAATGAAGGTTAATGATATGCTACTATCATCCCCCTTCTGCATCTGGACCAAGTCACCATTAGTTCAAGTTTTGAAAAGAAATATTACATAATTCTTGATTGTCATGTGAATCGAATAGTGAATCTCTAATTACCCTTTTTGCAAGTTAATTGAATCACCATCACTTCTCTATTAAATTACCATGACATAAATTTATAGAAAAATTACAAAGTCTTAATGTATGTAGAACATAATTGTAGATGATGGAATACAACACATTGTGGAAATTAAAGCATATATTATCTTGTTCAATCTTTAATGCCTAATTTGCGAATAATATATAATAATGATTATGCAATATTTTGAAGTAATATATATATCTCGATTCCTTAAAAAAATTGAACTATATGAATGTGCATCATACAAAAGTAACCATATATTATATATCTAATTCACTTATCATGGATTAATGAAATTTCATTTAACTTGCTTACTTCTTAGTCCCTTGTAAAATTTATTAAATACAAATAGAAGATGAACCAATTCTACTAAATGTTAATTAAGTACTCATTGATATACGTACCAAAAGTAAAACTTCTAAACCAAGCAATCTTCTTATGATCACAAGGTTTTAATACCACAATCATACTTCTAAGGTATAACTCAAGGCGAATCTTCTTTTTATTAAGTAACCTCTATATTTATAAAGTAAAAAAATTCCTGTATTTTAAAACAACATTGAACTGCAGAACACATTTACAATTGGAGGATAAATCCAAACGAATAACCCAACAGAACCATGACACGATACCATTTTTTTAACTGTATATAGCACCTTTAAAAAAATAAGAATTTTGCACCATCACCTAGTTGGGCCATCCTTCAGAGCTGGCAAGACAAAAGTTCATGAAAGAAAAAAAAAATGTATCGATGGCAACATGTACATTGAAGGAAACAGGACTAGTTTCTCTATCAGCACAAATCAGAATTGTTGGTAGTTGGAACTTGGTACTAAACATTGCAAAACAAATTAGGTAATTAGAACATACATAGTCAACATTAACCATGTAAATCTTTCTTGAGGAAATCCCAAAAGCAATAATGACCATTTTCATTGCTTAAAGTAGCTGTCCAGAAGAATTGTAATTTTTATTCTAACCCTATCAATAATGCTCTAGAAATTAGGTAAATTCAGGTAAACTTACTCTGATTTTGCACAGGATTCTGTTGCTGAGATCTGTTAAGGCTAAAGTAAATTATATGTGAGCATAAATGAAAGAGGCTTAGCCAAATCTCAAGGTAGCTTGCTATCTTATTAAAGAGAAATTATTTTGATCTACCCTGATCTATTATTTACGAATTACTGTAATGTAATCTGCCTCACATATCAGTAAATGCAAAATGTCCTAAGGATCATCTTGTGTTCAATATTTTAAAGTCAGATTACGATTTGATTCTAATCCTAAATATGTCCATAGTATTGGAAAACATATTTCAGATATTTTTGTTTCAGATTTCAGTCTTTTAAATGGACCTATAGGGAAAAAGAAATGCATTCAATCATTTGGCATGATAATTATTCTACTCTTTTGTTGACTAATATCCTCCCACCATTCTTGTATTTAGTCCTCTTTTAACATCACAAGTCTTAAGAAAACTTACATCGCCATACCTTAATATATTATTCTCAAGCAAATAGCATTTCTAACGAACCAAAATTTCTAAGAGATAATGATAGAACCACTTACCTGCGGCACCAATGTACTTCGACGGCCTTCTCAGTTGAGTCGGTCTGGATTTTGGTCCTTGGATTTCATAAGCTCTATTGATCTGCTTGAATCTCTGCTCACTCCCCCTCTCCTTACAAACATCAGGATGATATCGCCTGGCAAGATTTCTATATGCACTCTTGACCTCGTTCTTCGAAGCATTTCTCCTCACCCCAAGAATAGAATGATGATCAGTGTTCACCATACTGTCAGCCATGCAAGCTCGGGCAACACAAGCAGCACCCCTCCTCCTCAGCCCCTAGTCACCCAAATGTTCCCCAGAATACCAGTGGCGTGAACCGTATAGCTCGTGCCAGATGATCATATAATTTTCCTTTTGGTTTCCACCATTGATAAACTTCAGTCTGTCCAAAGCAAAAGACAGGAACCAATGGGCAGCCTGTCTCAAAAGCCACATGAACAAACCCATGCCTCTGTTTTAGAAAAGCAACCTCTCTACCATGCTCCATATAAAATATTTCGCGAACACCACCAGGAACAACAATGCAACTATGACCAGAATTCAGATATTTAACAAAGTTTTTCCAAGTAGAAGGTACCAGTCCCATCCAAGACCATATATGTCTTAGCAGTGGTGTGTAGAAAACAACACTACTTGCAAGAGCTTTGATCTTAGGCAGGGGCATATAACCAGTGTGATTGCACAGGGCTACAATGCCAATTGGTAAAACTGAATGTGGTTCTACAGCAAGCACATAGGCTCAGTTAGAATCAAAAGCCTTCATATCCTCTACGATCAAAGTAACTGGAAAGTAACCAGCACTATGGTAGCATATAAATCTGGCTAATCTATGCCCCCATTGTCTATTCTCGTTCACTGGAATAAGCATCAGTATTATGAGTGACCCCAGAACAAGGACAGGCAACCAAAGATAAAAAGACACTGGAGAACGTAGAAAAACTAAGCCCCCTTCAAAACCATGTTCATGTTGTGTGATTTATAGCCAATGTCTTAATAAATTCTAGGTATGCTGTAGCATAGTGTTAGATGCAGCATTTATTTTGGACGGGTGAAATAGAACACCACGTGAATAGCATGGATGTGGTGGGGCGGTGAAAGTCGGCTGAAAGTGGTGCATGGTCTGCCTGGAGATGACATGGATAGCCACTAATTTATTATTCTAACAACCAGTTTGAAATCTCACCACAACGACAGGGAATAGTTGACCACTTATGGAAAGAGGAGCCTCCTTTATGCAATAAGCAAGAACACTGTGGAATACCAAACTCCACCACGAGCCGTATCAGCAATGTATTTCAAAGTTTTTTGTTGCATATTGAACACCTTCAATTTAATTGATTTATTGTTAATGCAATAATTCCCAGCTTATTACAAAATAAAAAATAAAAATGAGGAGTAGTATTATATTTATTCAATATAAAGGCATATCACATCATGACAATGTAACAATAATAATTCATGTTAATAATCTAATAAAGAGATGACCGAATTTGAACACAAGGTTTATAATGACAATAACTTGTTGTCATTAATACTTCGATATCTCAAATGGTTATTTTATAAGTAGAAGGTGGAAATCAAATAATTTAATTCCTAATTCCTTCATAAATGATAATTCATAGTTGGCCTATTAAGGCAATAATTTCTAGTTGATCGCTTCAAAAGCAATAAAGAAAAATCATTGCTAACTTCGCCCTTAATCGATGCCATTAATTCCTTTAAGCCCCCCTTTTTTTTTCTTTATTTACACAAATACTAAAGATTAATAAATGATCTAAATAATATGTTTTCCAACAATAGTGACAAGTCATTTATACATTCAAAAGTAGGGTTGTGACAGAACCTTTGAATGTCATGAACACCTAGTTTGTTGCTCTCCTAAAAGCTCTCCTACTAGGGTAGATATCACGGTGGAAGAAAATAACAATAATAATAATGAGGCTTCCTAAGATGAAGATGATGAAGTGACATTAGACTCCCCTTCAGTAAGAGATCATGAAAATAAGGACAAGCCTTTTGAGGTTATGTACATAGACATCCCTTGAAGTGGTCTCCTAAGCCACTTCTTACCATATACCCACCCTCACAACAATCACAAGTTCAAAATAAACTTGTGCTTATCTTAGAACCACCTAAAAGGAAACTCAATAATGATAATGATTCATAGAAACTAGGCCACAATACTATTTCTCATACATATAACACTAGGAACAATCCACAACCAAGAAAAAAAATCCAACATCCCTCCCATTGTCTCAACCTATCTTACCCGGTCCTCCTTGTTTTCCTTTACATAGTGGAAAGGAGTATAATCTTCTTGAACAAATAAAAAATACTCCTACTAAGATATCCTTATGTGACCTTATTCACACCTCACCTAGTTATCCTAACATATTTTAAAGTTCTTTACAACAAGTTCCTACCCCTCCTAATGTGTAATCAAATGTTATGGAAGCCAAAATTCCAGCTGTAGCTCTAGCCAGCTTAGGCATTACTTTCCATCAAGATGAGTTACCTTTGTTAGAATAGAAAAAATAAAATGAAGCTTTCATGATAATAGCTTATGTTAATGGAATCAGGATAAAGATAACTCTTTTTGATAGTGGCTCAGCACTTAATGTGTGTAGTGTGAGAATTTTGGATAAGCTTCATATGGATAAGAGTGTCACTGTCCTTGATTCTTTATCTATTCATGGGTTTGATAATGTAGGAAAACAATCGCTTGGAGCCATCACATTACCTATTAAAGTTGGAAAAGTCCTATTACAAACTTTGGTCCATGTTATGCCTCACGATCTTTCATATAATATCCTCTTAGGCATACCATAGATTCATGAGATGAATGGGTCACCTTCTACCCTTCATCATAAAATGAAGTGTGTCTATGATAGTAAAGTTTACACACTCAAAGCCAATCTTAAACCTAAAATTTTTTTGATTGTTGAGAAAGAAGGATGAGATCCTTTGAAAGCATTTAAATCAACTACAAAAGTGGAAGTCATGAAGGAAGAAGAACACAAGTAGAATGTTCATGAAGTCACTAAGTTATTAGAAGATACTTGGAATTCCTTAGATTTCACACCTACATTCATGCAAGAGTACAAGAGCATAAACAAAGAATCTGAAAAGAGAAAAGAAAAAGCGGTAATGTCAATTTTTTTTTGAAAGCATCTGCCTCAACCACTTTGCAAGAAGAAACAATTTACACAAAAAACTTTGATGAAGTTGATTATGAACAACCACCAAATCCAAAGGAAATGAAAAAGCTTTATGGAAGAGGTTATGAACTTATGAAAAAACTTGGTTATAGTGGAAAAGGATGTGGTGCTAGAGAAAAAGGTATCCATGTCCCTATAGAGCCTAACATGCAAGAAACAACTAGTGGTCTTGGTTATTGTCCTTCAAACGAAACAAACACATAAAAAAAGCATTCACTCAATAGGAACACTATTACAAATGATTCTTCTAAGCTGACTTTAACTATGGTGAATCTTGAAATGATAAATACTAGATGTGGGAATATCTCATTCGATAGACATCAAGTTGAAAATTTTTCTACTCATTATGATCAATAACATTAGTTGCTGCTCCTTGCCATGTAATAGTTGTAGGATCATAACATACTCACTATTACATGTTTTACATTCATTGCAAATTGTTTCCTTTTTGCAAGGAGTGACATATCATCAATCATCTCGGGTCATTCTTGTCATGAACTTAGTGGGGGCAAGGGGTTAGACAGCCTTGTCCTATTTTTGGCATTTGATGTTGTCCCTTTGACTATTTTTTTTCCTTCCGCATATAGCGACCCAGATTGGGATGCAAATGACCTACTATAGGTTCACTCGTGTGTGCCTTACTATTCTTTTGCTTTGTTTTATTTTTCATGTTCTTTATGTGATTGCATGTGTGTAATGTGATCCCTCCTATTATCTCATTTGATATATATCTCTCCTTTTGTGCATTCCTCTAGATATATACCTAAATTATTCTGTCATAAACACTTTATCCTTTTTCATTTTTCTTGTGTTTTCCTTTTGGGGATGATGTAATGTGTTGAGACATCTAGGTCTCTTCCATGTTGACCCAAATGATTTTTCGTTTTTTTTTCTCTCTTTGTTTCATTCTTCTAGTTCTATGAGTATTTTGGGAATGATGACATTTCCGCACTCTATGACAACATTGTAGAAAAGATATACTGACCTCATATCTATAGATCCCTTCCATATTTTTTGGGGAAACCCCTCCATTTTTCATGATGTAGCTCTATTTTGGGAACATATGACTTGGCATAGGTCTTTTCGAGAAAGCTCTCATGTCTTGGGATGGGACATTGGCTACTTTAAAGAAATTTCTCACAATAATGTTGTTAGCAACCACTTTAAAGTGGGGGCATATATCGATGACATATTTCAACATTTTTGCATATTTCATGGTGTTATTTTCTTTTTCTTGTGATGCATCCTTTTCTTGGTAGTATCACTGGGTTTGATGGCCTCCAAGAGTGCAATATTTCTAAGCATACAACTTTCCCTTAGTGGCTTGATGCGAAGTGAGGCATCCTATAAGTGGCAATTTGATACTCTTGAATTTTCCTCTCTTGGAGACATTAGGGACGACGATCCCTAAGAAGAAGACCTTACACGAGTGAAACAAGATCCGCTTGAACAAAAACCTATAGAAATAATATTCACTAGTGTTTAGAATTGTGGTGCCTTATTGAAGTTGTTAGGAGGAGAAATTTTATATGGTATGGGAGCCTAATATGATTATCTCATTTTCCAACCCATTAGGATACTCACCTAGTGAACGGTTTGAGGTTCCACTACCCCAAATTGAGCATGTGTGTCATTTGCATAGTGGAAATTGAGTTCTACTTACGAACATTCTTGGACAAATAGTTGAGACATGTTCCACATCGTGTTGGACAATTGAGGCTTGATCCTTCCCCTTTCTTAGACAAACAACTGCATTCCACATCACGTTGGGACAATCAAAGCTTGATTCTTTATTTTATTAGTCTTTGATAGTGTATGGTTGCATATCTTTATCATTATTGCATACATAAGTGTCTTGAATGTCTACTTTAGTGTGAGTTTGACATGGGTTCATACTCTCACTAAAGTGGGGGAAAAATATAGTAATGGAAAAAGTATCCCTTTTTCCTTAGTTTGGGAATGAATAATTAATATTCAATAAACTTAATTATGCCTTGATTTAGTGTTGTAATGTGTTTTACACATTCACATTAAGTTTAGGACCATTTTTAATAAAATTAACTTAATGGTGCCTTATTTAGGGTGTTGTAAAGTGTATCTTTACACTTTCACACTAATCTAGGTCTTTATTAATTAATTGAGGTTAAATTGAGGTTAATTGGACCCTTTAATTCAAATCCAAGCCTAATTTATTTCATTTTATGAGGGATAAAATCTGAAACTCTTAAATAATATTACACAACACTTAATTTTACAAGGAATGTGTCCTAGGCTAGTGACTTAGGAGCCATTCACCACCTAGCGAATGGGTCTCCACTAGGTCCTAGGATCCCCTTTTTGCATATTATTTCACATCCCTTGAAGTGTGTCCTAGTTAAGAATGCTAGGACCCATTCATCCTCACTTAATTTAGGACCCCCCTTGGGATATTCTTTTGGCAGTGTTTTAATGATTTCAAATCCTAGATTTGATGAACATTGGCTTGTGATATTTGAACTTAGGGATTTGAATTTAAGTTAAATGTATAAATATAAGGCTATTTCACCTCTAGTTTCATCTAAGAAAGCTAATAATATTTATGCAACCATCCTAGGAGAAAGTTTATGAGTTCAATAGATCACAAGAGCATTCGAGAAGGCATTCAAAGGAAAATTATTAAAGTTTATTGCAGCAATCAAAGATCCAATTCATCATGTCAAAGTCATGCATGTTGTTGGGCTAATGTGATGTTGTAGTATTGGTGATTAAGTTAAAGTATTCAAAGCCACTATCTTATGCCAAGTTCATGATCAAGATCTACTCTCATTGATGTCACTTCATGCTAAATTTTAGATTTGCAATCGAAGGTTAAATTGAGGATTGGTGAGGTGTATCATTACATTTTTCACTCATCTTTCCTTTCATGCATTGTTTCATTTCAAGGTTTAATTTCCAAAATGGGGTTTTACCAAGGAAAACCCCTATTCCATAACAAAACAACATTTGTATTCTCCTTAAATGTGTGATTGTAGGTTTTAGGTTGAAGATCAAGTGGAGATAATTTTTTTTAAGAGCTGAAAAGTTGTCAAAGTTGTCATATTTCTTGCAAGATCATAGAAACCAAGCCAAAAAATTTATTTCCAACTTTCAGGAGCTGGGCACCTAGGATCTAGGAGTGCAGACATTGAAAAACATAATCTAGAAATTAACTTTCCAAAACCCTAGTAAGGACCCATTCACCATTAGGAAAATGAGTCCTCAGTGAAGCCCAAAAAATCACTTTTTGCAATAGGTACACAATATTTTTACCCACTTAAAACCTTATTTTTTACTATTATATCAGTTTGGTTTAATTTCTATAACTCATTTATGCAATATAACACACATATTGAATGAAATGTGGAGGAAAATAGGTGAGTCATTTTCTTTCATCTTGATAAACCTATTTTTCTATGTTTCACTATTTAATAAAATCACTAAATTGCATGTCTAAATATTACATATAGTAAAGAAAAAAATTTATTTAAATTTTTCTATAAATTAAGCTACACTTAATTTTTTTCTTATTATATTAATTACAAATTTCTTTTTTACCAATTTTTTAATTGGTTCTCTTTATTAAATTTTTTTATTGGTTTTTGATTAGTTATAGTTTTCTTCTTAGGCCTTTCAATTTGTACACCTCCCTTTTCTCACTCTTTGTAAGGACCTAGCTCTACAATCTTACTATTTTTTTTTTCCTCACCTTAATCATGTATCATGGAGTGTGATTTGAAATGTTGATTCAAAAAATATCACACAATTTTTCTTCAAGCATTCTAATTTATTTAAAATAGACCATGGGAACATAATGTCGGTAACATGAAGAAGTTTAATATAATAACACATTGAAAAAAGGATTGTCTAAACTTAGCATTTACATATAAGAGAAACTTCAACAATTATTTCTATTTTTCTTTAAAATTTTCCAAGGAATTGTGGTTTTTTTAATCTATCAAATAAACTTTAGCAAGACAAGTTATAAGACCCAATCAAGGTATTTTAGAAAAAAATTACAATTCTTAATATTTTTTATATAAAAGGAAAGAAGCATGAATATTATTCATAAAAGCTTATATATTTAATGTATATAGCAAAAAAGCTTATAAAAAGCTTATAAAAAGCTTGAAAAATAAAGACAATCAGGGGGCCCAACAAATTTCCCATATACTAGATGTTTAATGGATGGATGCTAATATGTATACCAAAAGTATCAAACTAGAAAGTGAGAAAAAATAAAGAAAACATATTTTATTCAAGGGATAAAATCCTCCTACCATGCTAGGGGTGGTGTTGAAATCCATAATACCTTGGGGATCTATCATTGGCTCCAAATTTTTTACCTTCTTTAAAAAACAACCGCCCATACATACTAGAGCTCTATGTTGTGCTAGTGATACTGTGTGAAAATTCCTAAGGAATGGAAGCCATTCCATCACAAGACCCCCATCACACACATAGATAGATCTTGCAACCTCAAGATGCCAACCTCGAGCCTTGCTACTTCCAGGGTTACCTCAAGCCCACTTAGGTTGTCATTTTAAAACAATTTTATTGATAGAGCCCCCACCAACTCCTTTTTCTCTCCTAAATCTAGGAGGGAATCCATAAACCATGATGTGATATCCATTTTTACCCTATAACGTTCTGCATCCCTTAGGAGATCAACACAAAGTATCATATTAATTTCCTTTAAGTCCCTTCCAGTGGGATGCTTCATTGTCACTTTTAACCACTAGTTTGTAATAGCACCTATGAAGGCTATAGTGTGTCACTCTAAAATAACACCAATAAATTAGTTATTACATTATGAATATTAAATTAAAGAAATAAATTTAATAGCTATTTTCTATCATAGCACACCATGTGCAAAATAGTAATTTATATTCATTTCCAAATGTCAAATTGTCAAGTTACATAGTTTGACTAGGCTAACATTGCCACATAGTCAACTCAAATTTTACATCATAAAGTACAAGTACAATAATCAAAATATGGAATTCCATGTAATTATTCTTCAATTCTCACCACATATGGTTGACAAGAACATGGTTCAAGTAATTTTCTACCCAATCACGAAGCTATGCTTCCCTGGGATTATTTCTAACTCAAAGAATACCTGACCCTACATGAAATACTTAGAAAGAGAAAATGACATGCAAGGTGGAATCTAGTGCATGCCTAACATAACTACAAGAATTTCTAAACAAAATCAGAACATGCAAGACAAATGTTAGGAAATGGAAAAGAGAAACATCATAAAAATTAGTCCATTCAATGTTATGGGTTACCAATGCTTGGCCAAGAATAAGCTTCCTACAACTACAAAATGATAGATTTAGGAAAAAAGAAAAACCTATACTCTTTGTTAATTCATTTTCAGCACCCATCTCGAAAGGTAACTTTGTACATACAAAATGGAAACACCCTTCCCTTTCAATCAATAATTTTTCCAACATACAATCATATTTATAATAAGTTTTTCTAAGCAACCTTCTTATGATATAAAATTAGTTCAACATTCTATAAACATAATTTATGTATGTTTCACTTTGGCTAACTTGGATTCAACAGTTTTATGCAAAGTAAATTATCCAGATTTACTACTTTTGTATATTATACATCAAAAAATAAGTCATTCTAACATGTTCTTATCAATTAAATGATACATTTATGCACATTTCTTCACACATGCATCAACATACATATTACAATTATTTCCTTACTTCTTCCTACACGAAATGAAACTTATAATATTCAATTAAAGAAAATAAATAAATTATTTAAATAAGGTATATCGCATGTATGTGTATATACATAATTGGTTTATGTATATACATATATATGGGCTTTGTTGTAGTACTAACTATGAATACACATTCTTTTAAAAGAATAGAAAACCATTTCCTTTGCAGGTAGTTCATTTCAAATTCCATAATTTGTAAAGTACAAAAAAAAAAGTAGTATCTTTTACTGGAAAACCCATTTTCCAAAAAAAAGAATTTGAATAAAGTAGGAAGTTTTATGGAGTCCACAATAATTATTAACTCTATTTTCAAAAGTATTGATAGGATTATCATAAAAGTTCTGACAAAAAATTTATAAGATCATTGTTATAGTCCTTGAATAATAGCACTATACTCTAGCATATAACGATTGGAAAATACCGCATTTGTAGTGTTTTAGAACCTTAATACCATTAAAGTGTTTATTCTAATATTCCTTGCAAGAGTTTTCACAACTCATTGAAAAAAAGACACTTATCAATTGACATAGAGTCAACTTCACAAAAATAAAGAAATCAGGTTTCACTTAATAAAGAATCAAGCTTCTTGTAAGCTTTGATTTCAGACCTTTCATATGCAATGGATTCTATGCCATAGAATTGATGGGTTCAGGCTTACCATGAGCATTAAATTAGGTTTCATAGTCATAGTGAAATGTTAACATAATACAATGAATTGGGTTCACATTAATAGTGAAACGATAACATCTCATAATGAGATAGAGATAGGGTTCACATTAACAATGAACAATGACATAGCATTATGTAATTGGGTTTATATTAACAATGAAATGATTGCATATCACAATGAAATATGGTTTTATATTATCAAAGAAATGATAACATAACATAATGATATCAAGTTCACATTAACACTAAAATGATATCATAAACATTATGTAATCAGGTTTCACATTATCAATGAAACAATAATATATACAATGAGTCAATTTTATATTAACAATGAATGGATAACAGAATACCATGAATTGGGTTCACACTACTAGTGACATGATAACATAATACAATGAGTTAGCTTCACATTAACAATGAAACAATAATATAATACAATGATTTGGGTTTTCACTAATAGTGAAAAGATAACATAATATAATGAAGTGGGTTCACAATAACAGTGAACTGATAACTTAGCACAATTAAATATGTTTTTGAATGCATGCAAACCACCAAAGAAAAGAGAGTTCATGATTATCAAACCCACATTCAATTTCAAACATTTACTACTTCCTCATGGCTAGAGGTGTATGAGATCGATAATCATTATCGATTTGAGAAAAATGTAGTCAGTGTAGAGGCTATGAAAGAGAAAATAAAATGGGGTTTCCCTAGATCAATGATAGGGAAATGATAAAAGCCATTGTCAAAGGTAAGGAAAAAGCAATGCATTACGATTCTAAAGCATGCTTGACCTTCACTGATCCACAATGAAGTATAATTGACTATTGAAATGTAAAGATGGATTGCACAGAATGACTAAACCAAAGGTTCACAAGAAAGAATGAGGAAAGAAATCAACCATCGATTAATTCAAGCAAATTTTCCAAATCATCAACAGATCATACGTCAAAATTTTGCTAGATATTTGACTAGATAGATTGGTGAAGCGAAGGAATTGAATATTTTTCCTTAATGATTCAACCCTATATCTTCTCGCATTGGTATCTTGATCACCTACCTTGCTTTTTCTGCCAAATCTCTTCTTTTTCTTGATTTTTCACCAAGCCTCCTAAACTTTCATGAGTGATTCCCCCTATTTCCAAAAATATCCATTTTCTCCATATTGTGATTGCATTTAATTGCCATTTTCTCCTCTTCATGAGCCACCCTAATTTGTCATACCAATTTTTTTTTTTTTTGCAAGGGTTATGGGTGGTCCCCTCCATATTTACTTTCTGTTAGAAAACCAAGATCACCTACATGCAAAGGGATACTTGTCACATGAAAAAGACATGCAGAAACAAAGAAGATGTTCTGTAAACCTCAAAGTAAAAATGCATTAAGAGAATCAAGTATTACAAAGAGATCAAGAAACCCTAAATGAAACCCTAGTGTGCACACTTAATAATTAATCAATTATTAATGTGCCTAAGTTTAGCTTAAGTAACTAAAGGAATAAGTGACTTAATTAATTAATCAATATGATATAATTAATTAAGCATAATAACTTATTACTCTAACACCCCCCCTTAAGATAAACTTAGGAAGAAGCTAAAACACTAGAATAAGATGCATGAGAGCAAAGATGGGTCCCGACAACTAGGCCTGATCAGGTACCCATTTACAAATGCAAGAATGAGGTAGAGAAGGAAAAACCCAGTGGGACAAAACCCCCCTACAATGAGATGACATGCTGGAAGGAAGCACTAGAAGAACTCTGTAGAGTAACACTAGAACCTGATACTGGCAAGCAAGGAAAGATTCTTTTGTTTACTACTAAAACTAGATGAGAGTCACTGATTGACTCAAGGAATCATGATAAAGCAACAACAAACCCGATGCCATAGAACACTCAAAAACTCCAAATGGGAACAACCCTAGAATCTATGAAGAAGCACGTGATTATTGAATGATGTATTACTGAAAATGAAGTGCAAAGATGCAAGGTGCACTCTCCCAACTGCCAAAAACTCCAAGTAATCTCCAAAACACCCATCAGGAGAAATATGGACTAAGTGATCAACCTGGGACAGATATAGAAAAAAGTACATGGAGAACAACATAGAGCTCCTCAATACCTTTCCAACGCCGCAAAGATAGCAAAAATTGAAGATCGTGGCAAAAAGTTATGAGGTCGAGACTGAAAACAACTCCTCTGACTTTAACTGGCTGTAGAATGAACCAACAAAAAAATGAAGTGATGAGACCCAGACCACTAGAAAATTGATAGAAGCAGCTTTCCGACGATATCTCATTTTCCAAAAAATGATATTGTATGTCAAATTTAGGCCCAAATTTTTGTTGCAACAACCGTATGACCGTCAAATTTAATGCCACACCGGTTATTTTTCCCCCTTTGGAGCTTTAGAAAACCAAGATCACCTGCATGCAAAGGGATACCCGTCACATGCAAAAGACATGCAGAAACAAAGAAGATGTTCTGTAAACCTCAAAGTAAAAATGCATTAAGAGAATCAAGTATTACAAAGAGATCAATCCTTATGAAGGAGATCAAGAAACCCTAAAAGGGAAACCCTAAATGAAACCCTAGTGTGCACACTTAATAATTAATCAATTATTAATGTGCCTAAGTTTAGCTTAAGTAACTAAAGGAATAAGTGACTTAATTAATTAATCAATATGATATAATTAATTAAGCATAATAACTTATTACTCTAACACCACCCCTTAAGATGAACTTAGGAAGAAGCTAAAACACTAGAATAAGATGCATGAGAGCAAAGATGGGTCCCGACAACTAGGCTTGATCAGGTACCTGTTTACAAATGCAAGAATGAGGTAGAGAAGGAAAAACCCAGTGGGACAAAACCCCCCTACAATGAGATGACATGCTGCAAGGAAGCACTGGAAGAACTCTGTAGAGTAACACTAGAACCTGATATTGGAAAGCAAGGAAAGATTCTTCTGTTTACTACTGAAACTAGATGAGAGTCACTGATTGACTCAAGGAATCATGATAAAGCAACAGCAGACCCGATGCCACGGAACACTCAAAAGCTCCAAACGGGAACATCCTTGGAATCTATGAAGCAACAAGTGATTATTGAATGATGTATTATTGAAAATGAAGTGCAAAGATGCAAGGTGCACTCTCCCAACTGCCAAAAACTCCAAGTAATCTCCAAAACACCCATCGGGCCAAATTTGGACTAAGCGATCAACATGGGAAAAATACAGAAAAAGTGCATGGACAACAACATAGAGCTCCTCAGTACCTTTCCAATGCCGCAAAGATAGCGAAAATCGAAGATTGTGGCAAAAATTTATGAGCTCGAGACTGAAAAAAGCTCCTCTAACTTCAACTGGCTATAGAATGCACCAAATAAAAAATGAAGTAATGAGACCCACACCACTAGAAAATTGACAAAAGTAGCTTTCCGGTGATATCTCGTTTTCCAAAAAATGATATCGTCTTTCAAATTTAGTCCCAGATTTTTGCTACAACGGCCGTATGACCGTCAAATTTAATGCCGCACTGGTTATTTTCCCCCTTTGGAGCTTTACAAAACCAAGATCACCTGAATGCAAAGGGATACCTGTCACATGCAAAAGACATGCAGAAACAAAGAAGATATTCTGTAAACCTCAAAGTAAAAATGCATTAAGAGAATCAAGTATTACAAAGAGATCAATCTTTTTGAAGGAGATCAAGAAACCCTAAAAGGGAAACCCTAAATGAAACCCTAGTGTGCACACTTAATAATTAATCAATTATTAATGTGCCTAAGTTTAGCTTAAGTAACTAAAGGAATAAGTGACTTAATTAATTAATTGATATGATATAATTAATTAAGCATACTAACTTATTACTCTAACACTTTCCATTTTTTTCAAATTTGAAAAAAAGAAATTGTTGAATAGCCTAGCATGGCCCATATAAATTTTATTGAAAGATATTTTAATTAAAATCATTCATTTTCTTTATCATGCTCATCTCTCTCTCTCTCTCTCTCTCTATATATATATATATATATTCTTACATATTTAATATCCTTTATATGGTAGACGAAGAAACATCACGTTTTTTCAATTTTAAATCATACATTTTATAATTCTTAAGTCTAGTCATGTAATTACTTGTACACATATATCTATACACATGCTTATGTTTACATATCATCTTTTCTTTTTGAATTAGAGGAAAAAATGAACGTTAAATATATAAGTTAAAGTAAATGAACTAATAAATTTACTTTATGTTAGTTTACTTATTTAATCATTGACACATCTTCAATTATATTTTAAGCAATGCAAGCCATTCACATCAAATTCATATTTCAAATGAAAGTACTATGATTCTTCAGAGGTGTGTGTGATCTAGATTCTAACAAGCTTATCAATTGTCATCCAACTAAATACTCCTACCTCAACCATGTTTTCATTATTCAACTTGTTCCTACATTCATACACTTGCACTTGAAGAGTTTCATTAGTAACCATTAACTAATACTCAATATGAAATGATTCCATTACTACTTCATATCATTCATCCTTCATATTGAATCATAAATTTAACATGGATAAACATTTCAAATGGCATTGAAATTTTAAATTTATCGCAAGTCAAAATTGATAAATTTCATTTTTCCAAAAATATTCAAATAACTTAAGATTATTAAATGTAAGAAAAATTTGAGACGTGACATCCTTGCCCACTAGGAAGAGACATTGTTCTGATGCCTTATTAGATAAAACTGAATCATATATGTCTATTTCAAAACTCAATCATATTGTTATTCAATCCAAAATATCATAACATGCAAATTCCAAAAAATGCTTGAGCAATAGTAACTGAATGAAACATTAAGAGTCTATCTAGAAATAAAATGAGGAAAGGAGTGTTCTATCTCCTCCACATCCTCCTAGGTGGCACTATCCTCAGAATATTGATCCCATTGGACCTTATTTTGAATAATATCTCTATTTTGCAACTTGACATTGTGTCTATCTAGAATTCTAGTGGGATCCCCCAATACAACTCCTAGATCCTACACTTGTAAGGAATTCCAATTATGTGAGATGCATTTGGATGGTATGGCTTAAGCAAAGAAACATAAAGTACAATATGGAGTCAAGCTAGAGTAGGTGGTAGAGAAAGTTAGTATGTAACTGGGTTAATCACTTCCAACACATCAAATGGACCCACATATCTCAGAGCAAACTTGGAATATTTTCCAAAAGTGATAGAGCTCTTGCATGTCTTGAATCTCAGAAAGAATTTATCCCCCTCTATAAACTATCTGAAGGTTCTAATCTTGTCAGCATAGTTTTTCTATCTGTCTAGACCACTTACTTTTGTATACCCTTGACAAGTCTCATTTTCTCTTCTATTTCTTTAAGCATTTAAGGAACCACTATAATCTTGTCTTCCAACCTATCCCAAATAATGTGTGTATGACACTTTTTCCCATAAAGAGCCTCGAAAGGTGTCATACCTAAGGATGCATGAAAAAAATTATTATAGGAAAATTCTACCAATGGTAGGTACTCTTCCCTTTTATATTGTTGGTCCATGCAATACATTTGGAGGATATCCTCTACTACCTAGTTGACTCTCTCTATTTGACCATCATTTTGTGGATGATAAACTAAACTAAAATTCATTTTAATTCCCAAAGCTACATTCAAGGTTTTCCAAAATTTGGACATCATTTGAGAATCTCTGTTAGATATGATAGTCTTAGGAATTCCATGCAAATGATAGATCTCTTAGAAAAATTTATTGGCCAAGGCCAAGGATCCATCCTTAAGGTTCCCTGGAATGAAATGTTCCACCTTATTTAATTTATTGACTACTACCAAGATTACATCATGCCTATTTTTACACAAAGGTAACCCCTTTATAAAGTCCATGCTGATCACTTGCCACTTGTAAGCAAGTATGCCATGAGGATAGAGAAGCCCTACTAGATGTACATGTTCAACCTTAATTCATTGAAATCTTAAGTATGTGGCTACATATTCAACACTATCCTTGCTGAGTTTTGGCCATAAATACAAATATTTTAACTCTGTGATCATCTTGACAAGTTTGGGGTGTCTTAAATAAGATGCATTATGGATTTCCTCCAAGACTAGCTTCTTGAGATCTCCAAAATATAGAATATATGTATCATCCTTTGATATCTTAGGATTCTATCTGATTCAATCTCATACCCATCAAATAGATGGTCTAAGGGATTCTCTTCTAGAGATTTCTTTACTATTTCATAGTGCTCATCCCCTTGCAAGTGTTGCATCAATCTCTTCATTAGATTGGATCTTATTCTAGTTAAAGCTTCCAAATTTCTTCTTCTACTAAGAGAATTAGCTACTTTATTGTCTTTTCTATTAATGTAATCAATTCCAAAGTCATACTCACTAAAGAATTCCAACCACCTTCTTTGATGTACATTGAGATTCAGTTGGGTGAATGTATCCTAGTCCTAAATGATCCATTTTAATTTTGAATGGATTCTCCAATAGGTAATGCCTCTACATCTGCAAAGCATGGCCTATTGCATCCAATTCCAAATCATGTGGTGCATAATTAATTTCATGTTGCTTTGAATCTTCCTTGATTTGTATGCCACCACTTGCCCATCTTGCATTAATACAACTCCTACACCATCTCTCGAAGCATCCATGATAACTGTGAATTGATCATTGGGATTAGGTATAGTCAACACCGAGGTTGTCATGAGTTTCTCCTTTAGGAGTCAAAAACCTTGCTCACACTTTTCTATCCATTCAAAAATTTTCCCTTTCCTCTAAAGAGATGTGATTGGGGCTGCGATTTGAGAGAATCTTTGTACATACTTCCTGTAGTATTCTACAAGACCCATGAAGCTTCAGACTTTTGTCAAACTTTGAGGTGTTGGCCATTCTACAATTACCATTATCTTTTTAGGATGTATAAAGACTCCTTTTGTTGATATGATATGACCTAGGTACTACACCCTATCCTAATAAAATGAGCACTTGGATAGCTTTCCAAAAATATTCTTCTCTCTCAAACACTATAAGACTATCCTCAAATACCTATCATTCTCCTCAATGGATTTAAAATAAATCAGTATGTCATCTATGGAGATCAACATAAAATCATCCAAAAAATCCTTGAATTTACACTATTCATGAGATATAAAAGTTTTTGGTACATTGGTCAAACTAAAAGGTATTACAGTGAACTCGTAGTGCACATATTGAGTTCAAAAATTAGTCTTAGGGATGTACTCTTCTTTTATTCTCAACTGGTGATAACTACATCTGAGATCTATTTTAGAGAACACTGTCACTCCCTTCATCTAATAAAATAGTTTATTAATTCTCAGGAGAGGATATCTATTCTTGATGGTTTCCTTATTCAACAACCGATAGTCGATGCACAAATGCAAGGTCCAATCCTTCTTTACAAATATTATTGACATACCCCAATGAGACACACTAGGTCAAATGAGCCCCTTGCTCAATATTTCCTGCAACTGGGTATTCAATTCAAATAATTTTTTTGTAGTCATCTGGTAAGGGGCCTTGTACTGAGGTTCAACTCCTAGTACTAGGTCAATAGAGAAATAAAATTCTTGATTGGGAGGTAGCTCTATGAATTCTCTAGGAAACACATCTTAAAACTCCTTAAGAATACGGTAATCATCTATATAAGGTTTCATATTACTAGGTTCACTAACATGTACAACATAGATGACACACCCCTTCCTTTGATCCCTCTTGAGTTGCATGGTTGAGATCTTCCTAAGCTTTAGTGGTCTTTGTAAATCATGAATCTCAACTGGGTTCCTATATCCATCCAAACAACTAGCAATTTTGTCATCATAGTTCACAATGAAATTATGTTGGGTTATCCAATTAATCCCTAAAATCACATCATAAGAACCTAAGGGCTCCACATAAATATTGACTCGAGTCTAGATAATAAGAATTTTTAACTCACTGCGATAGAGACATGAATCCACCACACACTCTTCTTGATTCCCATACTGAACCATCCAAGAATTGGCCATATTTTTGGGTCTAATGGGTAATTTAGAAATGATTGTCAGATCAATAAAACATTCAGTGGCTCTAGTATCAATCAAAATTAAAACAAATTCACCATAGAGCTTACTCGGCAGCTAGATTGGCAAAGCTTGAAACTCAGCTTGTCTATTTTCCACCGCTACATGGATTCCCTGTTGGTTCACTTCCTTTTGTGTCTTTGGTCACTATGGGAAACTTGATTCATAATGATCACCTCCACAATCATATCACCCATCATGCAGCCATTTTTTACCTCCCAATCTATCTTCTTTGGAGCTTTTCTATTTATTATCAAAATTGATTTCGTTGCTATTATCCTTCTTGTTCTTTTTTCCATGGTTGCCCTCTCCCTTCTCTTGAGAGTTTCTTCCCCTTTTTAGGTTCCTAATTTTATGGGGTTGGTCTCCTCCTAAAAATTCTTATTTATGAACCAAGAATTGGAATTTGAACTCTTGCAAAAATTAGATAGTTGTTGCAACTTCTGCTCTTATTTTGTGGCCTTCTTAAAGACCTCCTCCATAGTATGGGGATTATGTATATCCACCTCTACTCTAATCCAGGAACTTATCTATAATATACTAAGTTTTTAATTCAAAAGTGTTCATTGGTCTAGTACTGAGGTACACATTTAAGCAAGTGGGTGAAATTTTCCCAATACTAAGTCATTGAAATACTCCCTTGGGCTAGGTTTTAGAACTTAGTCATTTTTCTATCAAAAATATTTTGAGGTAATCACCTTTTCCAAAATGTTGAAGGAATTGTTCCCATGTGGTCTCTCCTGGTAGTAGTTTCCATTCTGCTATCTCATTGTCCCACCAAGTAGATACCTCACCAAAAAGTTGGTAAGTTTCCCATATAGCCTTGGTTTGATCAAATGGATTTTGAAGCCAAAAATACTTCTTCATTTCAATTATCCATGCTTCTACTTCATCTCCGATCATCTTGCCATCAAATTTCAGTGAAGCTACCCTTTTAATATCCTTGCAAAGCTCTCCCTTGATTCTATCTTGGTTATTTCCACCTTGATCTCTATTTCCTTATGATTGATCCTCATTCCTCAGGTTTTGACCATCTTGCATACCAAAAAATTCCCCTTCCAATTGGTCCATCTTATTTTCTTATTGATTTAGGAGGTTGAGGATTTTTTCCAACCTCTCATTTTGACCTTCATTTTTTCCTCCACTAGAACCTCCATTCTTGTTGTTCACCATGGTGATTCATAGTTGACCTTAGATGTCACAACTGACATTTAGCATAACCGACACAAGTTTTTCTATGTTTAATTACTTCAAACACATAACACTAAGTATTATGACATGCAATATTTAAAAGATATTAATGTTCATTCATAAAAATGATAAGTCATTCAAGTTCATAACTTGGAATACAAATAATTTTTTTTCTTTATTTATTATAATAATGGATTACATAGATCCTTATTTACAAAATTTCCCCCTTATTAGGTGGGAAATTCATTTTCAGAAAGAGGACACTCTTTTGGATCCTCATCCAAGTTGAAAACAACCTCTTTGGAAGAGGAAGGATGTGCACGTAGGAACTCCTCTTCTTTTGGAAGAATAGGTGCATTGGGTTCACACCGTAGAGGCCAGTCTTGTATTGTAGAAGGTTTCCTAGTTTTGATAGTCTTTAGACTCTAATATTTTTTACCCTTTCTAAGTTTAGTCAAGTAAGGGCATGTGCTAAGGTCTTGTCATTAGGAATATCAAGTTTGACTTTAGGTTTTGTGTTCTCTTTGATAATAACTTTCTTTTTGGAAGTCCTAACTGTCTTTTCCTTCTTTTTCCAAGACTTTGAACTTCCCATACTTGCATTCAATTCATATTAGTTAAACTCAAAATAGAATAAGGATTGAATAACCCTAATTTTGACTAGACTATAGACTCATAGGCCTAGAGTTGAACCTTAAGCTCTAATACCAAATTTAGTGTGTCATTCTAAAATAACACCAATAAATCAACTATGAAATTATGAATAATAAATTAAAGACATAAATCAAATAACTATTTTCCATCATAGCACATGTCCTAAATAATAATTTATATTCATTTCCAAATGTCAAATTGTCAAGTTACATAGTTTGACTCTAGGCTAACATTGCCACATAGTCAACTCAAGTTTTACATCATAACTTGTACAAGTACAATGATCAAAAGATGGAATTCTATGTATTTCATCTTCAACACTCATGAGATCTAGTGTATGAGAACATGGTTTAGACACTTTTCCACTCAACCACGAAGCTATGCTTCCTCAAAATTCTTCCTAACTCAAAGAATATTGGACCCTTCACAAAATACTTAGCAACATAAAATAATATCCAAGGTGGAATATGGTGTGTGCCTAACATAAGTACAAGAATTTCTAGACAAAATTAGAACATGCAAGATCAATGTTAGGAAATGGAAGAGAGTTACATCATAAGAATTAGTCCAATAAATTTTATAGGCTACTAATTCTTGGCCAAGCATAAGTTGTATGCAACTACAAAATGATAGATTTTGGAAGAAGAAAAACCTATACTCTTTTAATCCATTTTCAACACCCGTCGTGGAAGGAAACTTTCTACATACAAAAAGGAAACACCCTTCCCTTTCAATCAATAAGTTTTCCAACATACAATTAGATTTATAATAGGTTTTTCTAACCAACCTTATTATTATATAAAATCAAACATTCTATAAACATAATTTATGTATGTTTCACTTTGGCTAACTTGGATTCAACATTTTTATGCAAAATAAAGTATCCAAATTTACTACTTTTGTACATTATACATCAGATAATTAGTCATTGTAGCATGTTATACTTCTATCAATTAAATTATACATTTATGCACATTTCTTCATACATGCATCTTCATACAAATTACAATTATTTCCTTACTTCTTGCTAAATGGAATTTAACTTATAATATTCAATGAAGAAAAATAAATAAACTATTTAAAGAAGGTATATATTGCATGTATGTGTATACTCATAAATAGTTTATGCATATACACATATATGTCCTTCATTATAGTAATAAGTATGTGCTTACATTCTTTTAAAATAAGAATAGAAATCCATTTCCTTTGCAATAAGTTTGTTTCAAAATACATAATTTGTAAAGTACAAAAAAGAAGCAATATCTTTTACTAGAAAAAACCATTTGCCCAAAACAAGAACTTGAATCAAGTAGGAAGTTTTATGGATTACAAAAATATTACTCTATTTTGAGAAGTACTGATAGGATTATCATAAAAGTTTGCATAGAAAATTTATAAGACCATTCTTATAGTCCTTGATAACATCACTATACTCCAACATATAATGACTAACAAATATTGCATTTGTAGTGTTCCAGAACCTTAATCTCATTAAAGTGTTTATTCTAATAGGCCCGCCAAGAGTTTTCACAACTCTTTGAAAAAAAGAAACTTATGGACATAAAGTCCTCTTCACATAAATAAAGAAATCATGTTTTTCTTAACAAAGAATCTAGCTTCCTATAAGCTTTGATCTCGAACCTTTCATATGCAATGGATTCAGTTGCACATAACTAATGGGTTTGGAATTCCCATGATCATTATATTGGATTTCATAGTCATAGTAAAATGTTAACATAATAGAAGGAATTGAGTTCACATTAATAGTGAAACGATAACATCTCACATTGAGATCAGGTTCACATTAACAAGAAATAATAGCAACTTCACATTAATAGTGAAATGATTATATATCACAATAAAATTTGGTTTCATATTATTAGAGAAACAATAACATAACATAATGATATCGGGTTCACATTAACATGAAATGATATCATAAAATTATGTAATAGAGTTTCACATTATTAGTGAAATAATAGCATATATATAATGAATTAGGTTTATATTAATAGTGAACTGATAACATAATACCATGAATTGGGTTCACACTAATAGTGACATGACAAAATAATACAATTAATTAGTTTTACATTAACAGTGAAATGATAATATATAATACAATGATTTGGGTTTTCACTAACAGTGAAAAGATAACATAATATAATGAATCAAGTTCACAATAATAGAGAATGGATAACTTATCACAATGAAATCGGTTTTTGAATGCATGCAAACCATAAAGGAAAAGAGGGTTTATGACCATTGAACCCATATTCAATTCTAAATTTTCACTACTTATACATGACTAGAGGTGTATGAGACTGATAATCAAATTATCAATTTGAGAAAAATGTAGTCGGTGTAGAGGTTGTAAACAAGAAAATAAAACGGGGTTTCCAAAATCAATGACATGGAAACGATAAAAGCCATTGTCAAAGGAAAGGAAAAAGAGATGCATTATCATTCTAAAGCATGCTCGACCTTCACCGATGCACATTGCATTACAATGAATATTGAAATGTAAAGGTGGATTGCACAGAATGACTAAACCAAAGGTTCACAAGCAGAAAATAAATTAACCATCAATTAATTCAAGAAAAATTTCCAAATCATCAATAGTTCATACCTCAAACTTTTTCTAGATATTCAACTACACAGACTGGTGAAGTAAAGAAATAAAATATTTTTCCTTAATGATTCAGCCCTCTATCTTCTCACACTAGAATCTTGACCACCTCCCTTGCTTTTTCTGCGAGGTCTCTTCTTTTTCTTGATTTTTTACCGAGCCTCCTAAACTTTTGTGAGTGATTCCATCTATTTCCAAAAACATCCATTTTCTCCATATTGGGATTGTGTTTAATCTCTCACTTTCTCCTCTTCATGAGCTCTCTTGATTTTTCATCCCAAAAATCTTTATTTCTTGTAGGGGTTATGGGCAGTCCCCTCCATATTTACTTTCATTTTTTTTCAAATTTGAAAACAAGCAATTGTTGAATAGATTATCATGGCTTATAGCAATTTTCTTAAAAGGATATTTTAATTAAAATCATCCATTTTTCTTTCTTATGCTCATATCTCTACATTTATATATATGTATATATATACATAGATATATACATATATGCATATGTATATATATTTTCTTACATATTTAATATCCTTTATATGGTAGAGGAAGAAAAATCATGTTCTCTAAATTTTAAATCATATATTTTATAATTCTTATGTCTACTAACATAATTACTTGTATGTATATATCTAAAAACATGCTTATTCTTACATATTCATCTTTTCTTTTTAAATTAGAGGCAAAAAATGAACATTAAATATACAAGTTAAATTGAATGAACTAATAAATTTACTTTATGTTAGTTTACTTATTTAATCATTGACACATATTTCATTGTATTTTAAGCAACATAAGAAATTCACAACAAATTCATATTTCAAATGCAAGTACTATGATTCTTCACTGGTGTGTGTGATCGAGATTCCAACAAGCTTACCGATCGCCATCCAACTAAATAAGTACTCCTAGCTCAGAGTTATCTCTATTTATGGAATAAATATTGTAACCAATGACCATGGTAGCATATCTAACAACAAGGTTTATGATAGGATTTACAACAAGGGATCTCTAATCGAATGTAGCACCTATTTTCTCCATCACATCTTTATTTTTAATAGATTTCAAAACATGAATCAGTCTGGTGAAGCATAGACCAGTGATCTCTCTTATCACCTCCTTTGTAAACGTGTGTGGCATATTAGTCTAGATGAATTGATCATGAATTATGCCTAGAGCCATTCTGATCCAATTGATATCATAGAAAAAATTAGGGAATCACTACCACACATCTCGTTTCTTCTCGACTAGGGTTTTGTATTATGGTTTCAAGGTGAAATATTAACCAATTAATTCATTTTTCCATAGATCAGTTAACTTTTTGGGGGAATGCTCATCCATATTTCCATGAATGTGTAATTCCATAAAATTGTACCCCTTGTAATTTAACATACATTCTTGTATCCACTTTAGTGTCCACTCCCTTAGCACTTGTGTAGGCTCATTTTAGCCCTTGCATCAACCTCTTTTCCTCTCAGGATTCTTATGAACCCTTTTTAGCAACTACCCTTGTGTGTCAGCTTTGTGTTAAAACTTGTGCTTTTCTCATTCTCATCATTTTGTAGTGTGATGTCTAGACACTAGCATTCTGAACATACATCTGCATGCCACACTAGAGTCCCACGACATTTGGATGTTTAAATGATCATTTCTGAGTGCATTTCCACTTGTTAGGTACTTTTATTGATGGTAACGACCCGAGATGCTTTGTAATAGCGGGCGGGAAGCTTCTTTTCCCTCATATTCTCTCTTTAAAATTGATGTTTTCAATCCATTTGGTCTTCTTGTGTTCTATCTTAGTCTGCCTTCTCCTTTTCTTGGATATTCTTTTCTTACTCTCTTTTTTGCACAAGCTTGCTAGAACAACACTTACAAAAGATCTCACAACAATCTTTGCAACTCTCTTGGGTCTTGCAACTATTTCTCTTTTTCTCTCACTTCCTTATCTTGTGTCTTTGAGCATCTTGGGATTTCTCACATCCCCTATCTATTGCATTATCCTCCATGAGTAGGTTTTTATTTTATCACTCTTGCATTCATTTCATTTTTTTCTATTATTTCTATCTATTTATCTGGCTATTCATGGATGTGGGAACACTAAAATAGGGGTTTGACTGAGGATAACCCCTAAATAACCCCAACATTTTCCCTCGATCTTATGTGTGCAGGTATTGAAGATATTCACTTGTTGGAGGCTTCATTACTTGGGTTGTTTTGAGCATATTCTATATCTTATTCTCTCACTATATGATTTACATTTTACTTAGTTAGTTTACTTTACTTCAACTTTTCTATTCTCTATTACTTTACCGCATTCTAAAGGTTCTTAGTAGTTGGAATCATAGTAGGCATATTGTTTTTTTTTACAATATTCTCAATTTTCAGTCCGTAGAAGATGCCAGGGCACCTCTAGGACTCTAGTGTACCACACTGTCATCCATTTTCATTGCTTTCATCCTTTGTTCAAGAATTCATCAATTTTTTTAGAAGACCTCTATTCCTTACTCATTTTGATTCTGAAACTCTTGCTTTGTTCCTTGAGGTAGTCTAAGGTAGTTTAGGGCATTTTGTTCCCTAAGAATCTCTTGATAATAAAGAGACCCATGCACAATGAACCCCCCTTCTCTATAGAATGTATGCCCTAATATTCTTAGTTGGTAAGACCCCATACAAAATGTGAAATAAAGTGCCCAGTGGGACCATCTTCTATGGATTTTGTAGGGTTTCTCTATATCCTGTATGAATTTTTTGTGTGGCCATTTCAATATGAATTCAAAATCCTTTTAAATAAGAATTTCTACAAACTAGGGCATGAAAGATTCACTAAATACCTTTATGCTTTTTTCACCAAATTAGGGTTTCGATGCACTTAACCTTGAATCACTTTGAATTATCATCACTCTACTTTGCTTCTTTTCAAATTCCTTTGGTGAAATAAATTTTCCTTAGAAAATTTTCTTTTAACCCTTTGATTTGACCTAATTCAGCAATAAATGCTTCAATTCATAAAGCTAACAACCCTAAAACTGTATGCATAGTAAGCTTCGGAAGCCTCACAGCCTTCCCCAATACCATATTTTCTTCCACAATTTTCACTAGTAGATCAAACATGTTGGTATTCATCTCATATTTTCATGTTGTATTCTTAACACCTCTTTTCTTGTGGGGACAAAATATATTTGTAGACACGTAAAATTAGCATCATGCACCCAATTCATGTTCATCCGCTCATTAAATAAATCAAACACAACAAATCCATTCACCAGGTAAATCAGGTCTTTAGTCCTAAGGCTACTCATTTAGATAAATCAAAGGCTCACATCATCCTTTAATTAAATAAATCAAACTTTATTTAATTAAAATCTCAAAAGTCATTTTCCATCCCTTTTTTATTTAAATAAATCAAAATATTTGAGTCAAATTGTTCAAACTCACCTAATCATTATTAAGCTAATCTAATCCTAATTAGCCTAACCTAACTACCCATCACATCCTCTAGATAATCCCACTTGCACCAATAAATCAATTTATTGATTTATTAAAATCAGCATTTTCCATCAACATGGCATCTTTGAGGAATATTCCCTAGAATTTGAATTCAAAGACAAGTGGACATGTACACCCAAAAAATCATTTATGAGCTCTTACATGGCTCTTACATGTCCCCTTGCACAAGTCAAACACAACATTAACTCACAAATTCAAATTTGAAATTTCCCCCTCTTGGGCACATTTCCCAAATCTTGCACATCCCTCAACCTATGGAAAGTTGACAAGTGGCCTCTTTTCATTAGTCTATTTTTAGTCCCACATTCATCCATTTGGCCAATCTCTCATCAAGAATATCTATAAATCAAAGGCTTCTTTCTTCATCAAATCCTCCACAAATCCACAACTCCACAAATCCTTCACAATCTCATACAAGGTTACTCTCTTCAATTGAGAGCTAATCTTGCCCATCTTATCATCATCTTCATAGTATCTTAAAATCAAGCTTAAGAAAGGATTGGGAAAGGGATATTTTCTACAATAGCACTAATCCACTATGGGATAGATAGATTTCATATTTTTCTTTGTATGCTTTTATTTGTCTTGTTATTTGATAGCATTTTAAAACATGTTAGATATCTCATATGGATGTTAAAATATTGCTTTGTTTTAACACTAACCATGCTTGTGTATGCTAGTTATTTAACCATTTGTATATTTTAAGGTCTACATAATGGCGCTAGAAGGAGGGCCCTCACAGAAGGAAAGAGTTAATCCTTTGTTCATTCGTCCTAGCTGTAAAGTCTAATTTAATCATAGTTTTTGCATTGATCCCAATTATAGTTTATTAGAAAATCATTTGATAATATAAATATGAAGTCTTTTGATTATGTTCCCTAACTCCAAGCTTTACACACTAGTAAAGTCTGTGTTTCTACTGCCCATTTTAAACTATGCACGCCTCTGGGTATTCATGAGTCTGTATTTATAAATTTCAAAATATTTGCTAGGATAGCCTTTAGTAGTAAAGGAGAAATGTTTGAGTCTATTCATTATATTGTGTAGCAGATGAAAAGAATGGTTGTCAGTCATAAATGATTCTAAATGCTACCTAACCCAAAAATCTTATCTACAAATCATCTAGATAGTGAAGGTATGTTTCCCCCTGATTATGCTTCTAGGATTATGCCGAGTTTTGTCTACCCTACGTTGTGCACATCCATTGCCCATCTTCACACCATGGCTTGATTGCCTTGTTAGCACACATGGTAGGCATAGGGATTTGTCTCTCTCTGAAGAAAATAATCCTTGCTGATAAGCAGTTAATGCATTTGGTAGGTGTAGGGAGTTGTCTCTCTGTTCATTGCCTTGGTTGACAGGAAGTTAATATGTTAGGTAGGCGTATGGAGTTTTCTTTCTATTCATCACCCCTGATTAAACCTCAAAATTGACACATGTGTCATGTTTGGCCAAGCTGTAGATATCGGTCAACCCAATAAAGCAAGAAAATATCAATTGTTAATGCATTTGGTAGGTGTATGGATTTTTCTCTCTGTTCATCGCCTTGTTGACAAGCAAATAATTCGTTGAAATTTGTGGGTTCGAGGGGATGAATTTATTTTGGAGCGCTCTGTTAAATAGGAAAGTACAGTCAACACTTCCAGGTCATAAGTCATTTGAGTAGTGTGCAGTGCATAAGTGTCTTTGAATCGAGTATTATTTTATTTCTTGTTCTGCCCATGTTCAAATTGCATTTTCCAATCTCCATTATAAATGAGTAGTACGAAACCACCTTGTAATTGTGGGGCCACTGAAGAAAATGGTCTCAGTCCTCGAATAAACACTCACTAGTCTTAATGTCTAGTCTTGAATGCGCCTTCAAAAGTGTAACATTATTTGGTGTCTGTGCTAAGAATGGCGTGTAAAAGAGGCAATTGGCAGGTGAAAAGCTAAATTCCATCACTATTGATAGCATCCTCCTTGCCTGCACCAAAGGAGAGCTTTCCTTCTGTTTTCACCGGTGGTAGTTAAATCGAAAGAATAGATAGTAGTGGTAGCAACTATAGGATTCAATACACCACGAGCATCTGCTCAAGCTGAATGTCGAACAAGTATGGACATTGATAAAGTTCTAAGGATAGAAATCAAATATAAGTAGGAGCTGCAATGTATTATCAAGGGATGGAAGCTCATGCTTGATTGAAGTACTGGTAGTGTTGCGATGGGCTTTGGAGCTAGAATTTTAGGACATATTGCCATGTTTGGATCAACTGATGCCTTCCACGAAGGAATTGGTGGATGTTTGCTTTCTTTTCTCCCAATGTAGACTTCCTCTCAAACATACTCTCATCTCTAGCCATTAGATGCATGCTCTCCTAAACTAGCTTGTCAAGACAAAGATGAGGGTAAGCAATGGAAGGCACATGGACTCCCGTCTTATTAGTGCACAATCACATAGCCATGATTATATAGGGTATCATTTGAGTGAGGGTACTTCACTTCACTGCTGAAAAGTTTTCTATTCAAGGTGGTTCACAATTAAGGGTTCTCCTCCCTTGCATCAAAGTCATCTTGACTTTGACTGGCTATTTAATGAGGCAATGGCTACCTATTCGAGGATCCTGATACAAACATTTAGTAGTCTATGGAAATGATTCAACAAAGTTGGAGTTCATGTCTCTCGTGCATGTAGGTGAGGCTCCCTTAGGCTGATGTAGGGATGACATGTTGTCAACATTCCAGATGTAGGTTTTATATCCATGAAGATGCCAGCGTGGAGCTAGCTGAGTAGATTTCTACGCCTACATCAGAATGTTTTCTCCTAGAGATGAGAAAAAGGTGAAATCAACATTGGAATAAAGTGTTGGAGTTGAGCAAAAAAAATGCAAGATCGGAGTTAAGGACTCGAGAAATCAAACTTGAAACCCAAAAGTGTTTTGAAATGCTTTGAGCTTTCATCGCATGCCTTAATTTTCTGTTTTAGGCTAACTCATTTTTTATCTTTTTTATTTTGTTTTGGGCTTTAAAATGAACATTCCCTAGGCTTTCAAATTTTCATTGTGAAGAGGTTAAAATGAAATTTAGGCAACATTGACTAGATTTTGTTTAAAGTTGACAAATTGAACAAAGCAACTTTAAACATTTCATTTTGGTGCTTAAAATGAATTCATTATTTCTTTGTGGGATCTAAAATGAACATGTGCTTCATTGTTTTGTGAGAGCTTACTTGAACTAACGTCATTGAAAAAGGATGTATGCGCTTCTCTCGTGATTCATAGTGATCTTGAGAATCAAAAGGCCCTTTTTCATGACTTTAGGGTGAGAAAAAGGAATCACCTCCACACTTAGATTTGGGTTTAAAATTGAACATCTTGTGCGAGTGTGAGTAAACCTATTGCATGTGTTCTCCCTTTGTTTCTAAATGAAGGTTGATCGAACTATGAATATGTTTACTCGCTTTTGTCTATCCTAGAGGGCCTACCTTGGGGAAAAAGTACTCACCCAAGGGAATGACTCAACCAGTAACACTCTAAAGCCAAGAGTATTTCTAGCCAGGATATAAATGTGGGTATTGGAAGAAACACCAGTATCGCACGATTGATTTTGACAAGATGGATCCGAAAGGGGACTCTTACCATATGGGTCAATCTCCACGAACAGAGAGTCCAAAATAGAACCCTTGTTTTGTAGTGACCAATTGATCCATTGAGCGAGTTTATCAAAGTGGTGCATTGGAACTTAGATTCCAAGAAGTTACTTGCCATGTCTGATCTTGGTTCAAATATAGAGGTTAAGACTTCATTCATAACATACCTTTATATTTTATCCTTGGTTGCATGTAAAATAATCTCTTCTATGAAGGGCATGAGGCAAGCCCACCAAGAAAAATGTACCAATTGAGCTAGGATGTTGCATTGCTTGTGAGTAAGTTTGAAAACATAGTGCTTTAATTGAAAACATTTGAAAACTAACATTCAACATGAGAATAAAATCTCAAACCCTTTAGGAGAAGCAAATATCCTTGAAAAAATTCACATGTTATTGCTTGCCCTTGGGATTCATATCCTTAGAGGCTTCTAAGCATTTGGATTTCATCTCAATTTGCTTGAACTACTAAATTCAACTTTAGGTAACCTTTTCCTTGATTTCCTCAACTTCCGCATAATGCACTTTGTGGGATGAAAGAAAATTAGGACATTGGACATTTAGTTGAAAACCTAATCAAGAGTGTGTTTATGGTAAAAAGAATCCATTAAGTAAAGATTGAATCAATTGGACCCCACACATGTGCTTGGTATCTTTTAGTCATATGGTTTTCATGAAAACATTGGTCTTTTGATTTTGAATTACTCTTAGAGAAAAGAATGTTCTTCACTATCTTGGCCTAGTAAACAAGTCCTTCCTAGGTTCATTTAAGATCAAATCAAACACTTCATCCAAATTCCAAACATTTATCAAAATCCATCCCACCAAACAACTTTAGAGCTTTAGAAACATCATTCTAGACTTGGGTAAATCATCATAATCAAAATCACTTCTCATACCTCTAATCGGAAATTCTTTGAACAAGTTCATCCTAAGATAACATCTTACATCTTAGGGTTTACAAGTTCATTATCCAATCAAACCAATCAAGATCAAGCCCTAAGTCTAGCATTTATCCAAAGTCCCTAAACGTTCAACACTCATATCATTCACCCCTTTTCATCCTCCATCTCATCATTAGTCCTAAGAACCTTAGAGGTCATTTTTGTAACAAGGTCAAAACACAAGGAGAACATGGAAGACAAACTTGATCCGTACATCATGAGTAATCCAATTCAACTAACTATCAAAGCCTTACAATGCCGATTGATTTTCAACACTCACATCTATACAAACTGTACATGGGATCATTACTTTCGACAAATGTCAATGGCACAACAAGTGTGAGTATTCCCAAATCAGAAATTGGAACACATCTCCCAATGGTAGATCTAAATCCAAACCTACAAGTCTGTCAACCGAACAATCAATGCATGAGCCTTCAAACGAACAATGTCATACCACCAAATCCTTACATGCCAAATGAGAATGTACCAAGTAGAAGTTTTCCAAACATGAATCTAGAAAACTTTGGGATAAATATGAGTCAAAATCCAAACAAGACATTAACAACTCCATGTATCAATCCAAGTCAAGGTAACACCATGCAAAATAAAAGTTACCTAAAACAAGGAAATGTGATTCCCAACATCAACAATCTTCAATTTCAATCTATCATGCCAAATCTAAGTGTCATCCCAAATCAAAACATTTTCCAAAATCAAACACAAGTACACACTCCAAATCTGCTTAAACAAAATCCAAATCAACTATATCAAGGGAGTCAAGATCGAAATCAAGATCAAATCTAGAGAGATCAAATTGCTACACTTACCAAAATAGTTAAGTCATTGCACCAAGAGACATCTCCACCACCATTACCTATATCAACATCATTCCTTGGTTTAGGTCTTCCCCCTCTACCTAGCACCAATCACTCCATCCAATTCAATCCACCTAACACCAATCAAGCCATCACATCAAATCCTTTGAATATACCATTGACATCACACCAACAAATGGTATCTAATCTAATGACAACATCAATCCTGAAGAATCAAAACATGGTCTCCCAAGGGCCTATCACCTCAGTCATTCTGACACCTCAGTCATTCCGCCCATCCCTATCACTTCAATCATTCCAACCACCACTATCATGCCCATCACATCTCAAACCCTCACGATCACTCCAAGAGTATCTCAACCACTTGTCACTACATCCAACATGATTCCAAATCCACCACCACTACCACCAAAACCAAACGTAGCAAGACAATATGACATTGCACTAAAATCTCACCATGCCTACCAAAAGGCCATCCAACAATATCTATCCATGCAACAAGAAAGACAAGCTCAACAAGTGCAACAAGCCTCTCAAGCTACCCACATCGTTCAAGCTACCCAAGCTGGCCAAGCCTCTTAAGCTACCCAACAAACACAAGCACAAACACAAAAAATGACAACTGTTGAGAATAAGGATCAAGATCAATCCATCATTGAGCACCTTTTAGCTGTGTCTACTCCATCAAATGATCAAATCAACATATGTCAAGAGTCACTTTTCAATCATGATCAAAATCCACCAACAATACCCAACAATGATCCAATTCAAGAAATGTCAACATCACTTGACTCTATGGTTGGAGACCTTCACAATCTCTCCGCTGCAATTGTTAAAAACAATTTTCAAAACCTATCCATCAATGAGCACATTGAAGATGTTTCCACCTCATTTGATGACCAACTCACCATACATCAAGAGCCACTCTTTAGTGATCTATTTCAAGGAGTGTTAGGATTATTTGATCCTATTGACATAATGCACAATTCATCGACCAATAATCTTATTGAAAATGTCTCTACATCACCTCATGAGTTAGAGGACATATCTCAAGAATTTATTCCATAGCAAGATCAAAATCTTCCACTAAGGTCTAGCAATGGTCCTTTCCAAGATATGTTGACCCCCTTTGACCTCATGGTTACAGATACTGAAGGATTCCTCAACTTGACACTTGATCCAAGTCCACTCAAAGATCAAGAGGATATTGATCCATTCCCCATGCCTAATGATGACATCCAACAACCCTTTGTAAGAAATCCATCATTTGATACTAACCCATGCCAATAAATTGATCCAAAGCATGATGAAAGCAAATCTAAAATCATTCAAGATCAAGAATTTGTATCTCCAAGATACTACAATCATCTAATGGACACTCTCCTATCTATGCAAGATGATCATATCCATGTAGCACATACTCCTTTGTCTACCCATGAGATGCTTTTTGTGGATGAACACATAGATGATCTTCATCTAGAAAAAAATTTTGTAATACAAAAGGAGCAGACTATTAACTCCTATAGTCAAATCGAGTTATCAACATCGAGATCAGATATATCCCAAATTTAGACTAAGGACATCATGTATGAAGATATAAAGCATTATCCATGCAAGGAAACAAGTCAGATAGAACAGGATATTCCAGAGTTAGCAGAGTAGCAAATTGAAACAAAGTCATCTATAGTGGTCATTTGTCTGAGCATGTTTACAAAAAAAGACATCTTAGAACAAGCAGAATCAAAGCATGAAGGTACTACTTCCACAATACTTGGGGCAACTATGTCTCAAGCAAACATCAACATAGGGAGCATGAAGAATCTTTATGGTGAAACCATTGCCAATACTACAACCAACCACATCATGAATCTTCATCCACCCATCACCCCATCCACGAATTGGGACCAATGTCAAAAGAAATATTTGAATCAAAATACGAAGAACGTTATCAAAGGAAAAGAAGCTGAGAAGCATAATGGACAAATCGAATACACATGGATACCAAAGAATACAAAGAAAGAGCATCCCTATCAAACTCCATTAGTCAAAGAAACTATGGGGCAAAATAAAAGAGGGAAAATAATCCATCAAGGATGTCCAAAAAAGAAAAAGTAGGATTTTCAAGTGACATATAAGGTATATCAAGTAGTTGGTCCTAATTCCACCCACACTTTCATATCCAACCATCATTGCTCATCTTCCCAAGTTTGGAGAGTTAAAGGTTCCAAACTATCAACCAATCCATTTCTTATCCCTAAAAACACTCCATCCACACCTCCATGCATGATATCGAATTCTCACATTAACCATGTATTGGAAATGACCCTTCATCATAAGGATTCAGTAGGCACTTTATCATGATGTACGCACAGAGATAGAGTTAACCCTGATATCAATAAAGCAGATCAGGAATCTCAAAAGCTGCATTCAAGTGCACATATCTTAGCAAAGCAACTTCTTCAAGAAGGATATCGATGGCACATTATGACAGGGGCATCTACATCAGCAACACCTTGTGATTCAGTATGAGCTTAAAATCTTTCAAAAAAATCAAAAAAATCAAAAAATATGACAATCCAAAAAAATTAGAAAAGGGATTGAAAACAGTAAAGAAAAAAATAGTCCTCTAGTGAAAACCGCATGGGTGGCGCTTTAGGCAAGACCATGATGAAAACTTGGAAAATAGGTGTCATGTGTGGAATCGAGCATCTACATGCACTAGTTCAGATGAAAGCATCTCATCCCATCCATAATAAATCCAACAATCCATCCATATCATCCATAATAAATCCATCCATCCATAAACCATTTATCCAATCCAATTTCATCCATTTGTGTCCATAGTCCAAGTTATCTTGATCTTGATGAAATTTTGGGGCACACTTTACGCTTACTTATGATAAACATCTTGACATGGGTCGTTTTCATTGATCCTATCCTACACCAACATTATCTGAGCTATAAAGCATTATCCAATGAGCATTTTTTTATCGCAAGATAATCCATATCCCTCCATCCATGACATTCCATATATTGCTAGACATTGGGGGCATATATTTACATCTTACTTCGGGAATAAACCTTGATCTATATCCTCCAGCTTATGTGGTTATCTAAACATTGGAAAACGTGAAATCAAATTGGTTAAAGCATTTGTGAGAAAAATCCCAAATCACTAGCCCATGGCATATTTTGATGAGAAGACATTCCTTATCAGTCTTCATCTTTTATCGAACATGAATCCAAGTAATCACTATCGGTTGATTCTAAGTTGCATGTCAAACATCACATCAAATCATTTGAACTTTTGTTCCAAATCAAGCTTCATTAATCCTGATCAATCGAATCCAATCAATCCATAATCTTGGGATATTCTTCCCAATCCTTGCATTGTTGTGTATTCTCAACAATGTTATCATCATCAATCCTGATCAATCAATCCTTGCATTTTTGTGCATCCTCAACAATGTTATCATCATCAATCCTGATAGATCAATCCTTGCATTGTTGTGCATCCTCAAAAATGCTATCATCATCATCAATCCATTGATTTGATCAATCAACCTTAGCTTTGTCTTCAACAAAATCCCAAATAGAGAACTAATATCGTCACACATGTCCATATCAAAAAATATCATAAAATCAAAAAATCCAAAAACATTCAAAACATCAAAATCCAAAAACATTCAAAAAACATCAAAAACCAAAAACATTCAAAAAAAGAAAAAAACACATAAATCCAAAAACATTCGAAAAATCAAAAATCAAAATATTTGTAAAATATTGCAAAAACCAAAAATAGCCTCAAAACATTTCAAAACGTCAAAAACATCCAAATATTTGAAAAAATCCATCTGTCTCATCTCGCTTTCACCTGCAATAATCAATCATCCATAATAAACTGATCGTCATCTTCATCCTTTGGCAAAAAAAACAGAAACAATCACAACAATCAACAAAATTAATCTTGAATCGTAGAATCAAAAGCAAACAACAAATCTTTAAAACAAAGTCAAACTCTTGATCAGTCGTAGACAGGTCAATCAACTTTATATCATTAGCCTATCAATCAACTTATCAAAACATCATCATCCTATATAATGCATATCCTAGGATATATTGTTCCGACAATGGACATCATTTTGGATATCACCTTGGATTCTTATCCTATCAAAACACATCCATTTGGCTGAAGGTATGAAGAACATTGGCTTGTTTGCGTACTTGATATTTTCTTTTGATTTATCTTATTGCGCTCATTCCAAGGACCTCTCGATGATATCCGAATGAAGGATTTAGAGAGATAGGAATGGGGAAACGATCATTATCTTTTGTTTGTTGTGCTTGTTGGACATTCTTGTAAAATAACTTGGCGAATAATTGCTTTGTTAGGTACGTCCTAGCAAGGTTTTTGTATGTCAAGTGCAAACAAGAATGCTCCTATCTGTTTGTCGAGTCAAATTCCATCACACTAGGTACAACACCATCCTGGTTCTTTATACCTTGATGCATCGTATCTACATGTCTAATCAAACATAAGGTAAGTAGCTCTTTTAAAATCTCAATCCTTGATAAGAAAATCATCCATCCATCATCATCATCTGTCATCATCATCATCTATAATAAAGTCTTGTCAGATCATGGCATTGTGGGATCCTCTTGTCATCATCTCATTTCCACACTAACATCATCATCATCAATGCATCCATCATGCATCCATCCTGCATCCAGAAAACTATCAACATACCACATATCATTCATATCATACATAATAGGAAACATCAATCATTTCACATGCATTGCATTTGGATCATCATCATAATATAGATATGTTAGTCTAAGCATCTACATAAATCATACATTTGCATAATCACAGCATATCACCTCACCCATCTCATCCATCATCGCATCATATCATCATTTAAGTTGTTTAGGATAACATAGATTGGTTACTCTAAGCATCTTAAAATCATCTCATTTGCATCATCATCCATAACCAACCATTTTGAACCTCTTTAACGCGAGATCGACCTTAAAATTGAATTTTTTTGCTCAATCTCTCAAGGGGGAAATGTACAAGTGTACTTCTTTCCACTGGGGCATCCGAAAAATCAGATTTTTTTTCAATTTTGATCGCGGAAAGTTTATTCTTTGAACCAATGCAACAAGTACATTGCTTCAAAGAGGGGAAAAATGTAGACACGTAAAATTAACATCATGCACCCAATTCACGTTCATTTGCTCATTAAATAAATCAAACACAACAAATCCATTCACCAGGTAAATCAGGTCTTTAGTCCTAAGGCTACTCATTTAGATAAATCAATGGCTCACATCATCCTTTAATTACATAAATCAAACTTTATTTAATTAAAATCTCAAAAGTCATTTTCCATCCATTTTTTATTTAAATAAATCAAAATATTTGAATCAAATTGGTCAAACTCACATAATCATCATTAATCTAATCTAATCCTAATTAGCCTAACCTAACTACCCATCACATCCTTTAGATAATCCCACTTGCACCAATAAATCAATTTATTGATTTATTAAAATCAGCATTTTCCATCAACATGGCATCTTTGAGGAATATTCTCTAGAATTTGAATTCAAAGACAAGTGGACATGTACACCCAAAAAAAATTTTATGAGCTCTTACATGGCTCTTACATGTCCCCTTGCACAAGTCAAACTCATCATTATCTCACAAATTCAAATTTGAAATTTCCCCCTCTTGGGCACATTTCCCAAATCTTGCACATACCTCAACCTATGGCAAGTTGACAAGTGGCCTCTTTTCATTAGTCTATTTTTAGTCCCACATTCATCCATTTGGCCAATCTATCATCAAGAAAATCTATAAATCAAAGGCTTCTTTCTTCATCAAATCCTCCACAAATCCTCCACAATCTCATACAAGGTTACTCTCTTCAATTGAGAGCTAATCTTTCCCATCTTATCATCATCTTCATAGCATCTTAACATCAAGCTTAAGTAAGGATTGGGAAAGGGCTATTTTCTACAATAGCACCAATCCACTATGGGATAGATAGATTTCATGTTTTTCTTTGTATGCTTTTATTTGTCTTGTTATTTGATAGCATTTTAAAACATGTTAGATATCTCATATGGATGTTAAAGTCTTTCTTTTTTTTTAACACTAACCATGCTTGTGTATGTTAGTTAGTTAACCATTTTCAGATTTTAAGGTCTACAATATTCATTAAATCTCACCCTAAGCCATAGATCTTGGCTTAGTTTTTAGAGGAAACATTTGCACTGGAGGGTGGTACAACTTCTCCCTTATCTTTTGTCTCTTGCTTCTTTCTCTAGATATTTTCCATTTCCTTCTTTACTTCAATTAGATCAACCTTTTTGACTGGTTCATTCCTCTTTATTGGATTATCCTTCCTTGTGTTTTGAATTTTTCAAAACTTAGCAATATTTCTAGGTGTATTGCAATGGTGACATGCAACATTCTTTCTACTAGTATCCCTTCCATTTGCTGGTGTGAGTAAATGTCTTATACCTAGTTAATTCACTCACAAGGTATTTAGGGGACATATTCACATGTTAAGTTTACTTAGGCTCTAATATTCCTTCTAGAAGGATGAGTTGTCTTTTCTAGATCTTATCTTATCCTAGGTTGTTAGGACTAAAACATAGAAAAATAGGGCTTTTGGAGAAAATGTTATGAAAGGGAGGTTCACCAAAATGACCTATTTTTCTAATTTCATTCAAAATACAAGCTATAATATGTAAATGAAGTCTAATAGTAATCAAATCTGATAGAAACAGTAATCAAAAGGAAGATTTGGAAAGGGGAAAATGTTGTGTACCTTTCACCAAAAGTCACCTTTTGAATCTCACTGAGGACTTATTCCCCCTATGGAAAATGGGTCCTAGCTAGGGTTTATGTAAAATGTTTTTTGGGTTCTCTTTTGCTCGATCTGCAATTCCAGATTCTAGGTGTTCATTGTTGGAAAGCCAAAATTAAATTCTATAGAGTTTTCGTGAAATGACAACTTTTCTTGTAACTTTGACAACTTTGAAACTTTCTTCAAATTTTCTCTTCAAAAGATATTCAACCTAAAATCTATAATCACACGTGAAAGGGAGAAAAATGTTGTTTGTTAGGTGAATGGGGGTTTTCCTTGGTCAAACCTTTTTTTGGTAATTTTATACCTTGAAATGAAATAATAAATCATGAAATAATGATGAATGAACAACACTATGTAACAACTCACCAAAACTTATTTGAACCTTGGATTTGTAGATCTAAAACTTTGCATGAATTGGATTCAATAGATGAGGATCTTGATCATGAAACTTGTCTTGAAACAATGTCTTTCATATGCTTGAATAGATCTTGAACACTACATCACCATATTAGCTCAAACAACATGCATGATGCAATAAATCTTTGACATGATGATGGGAATCTTGATTGCTGAAATATTATTCAATAATTCTACCCTTGAATGCCTTGAATTTCTCCTATAATGCTTGCTTGAATGATCATAAGATGACTTCAATTTTATAGGATTGATTGAAAGTTTGAGGATGAAACATAGTAAAATAGCCTTGTATTTATACATATCTTACCATTAATTCCTGAAATTCAAATATCACAAGCCAACAATAAATTATGGATTTGAAATCATTAAAATACCACCAAAAACATATTTCAAAGTTGTCTCCTAGGTCTAAGTGAGGACCCATTTTCCATAGGGAAAATGAGTTCTAGGCCACTTACCTAGGACACACATTGCTTAGTGTTAAACATTATGTAAAATTAGGGTTGTAGGTCTAAGTGAGGACCCATTCACCCTATGGATATTGGGTCCTAGGTCACTTACCTAGGACACACATTTTCCAAATTTGAGTGTTGTGTAATGGCATTTATGAATTTTGGGTTTTATCCCTTGAAATTTGCATTTAATTAGGCTTGGATTCGAATTAAAGGGGCCAATTAAGAAAAATTAACCTGAATTAATTAATAAAACCCTAGATTAATGTGAAAGTGTAAAGGTACACCTTACAACACCAAAAATAAGGCATAATTAAGTCTATTTAATTTAAAAGGGTCCTAAACTTAATGTGAATATGAAAAACATATTACAACACTAAATTAACGCAACATTAGGCTCATTTTATTATTAATTATCCCCAAATTAAGTGTGAAAAATGGATACTTTGTCCTACACTACAAGGAATTAGTTGTCTCATGTGATAGGATGAAGACACTTGTCATGATCTTGTCCAATCCTATCTCTCTCCTTTTTTATATAAGCAAGGCATCATATGTACTTTGCCATATTCAGTTTGGAATTCTTGCATCCTTAATGATAGAATGATATTTCTGCTATTTCTCTCTTGCAGAAATTATTTTGTCTTGTAGGTTATCCTGGGGTGTTTGAGGAGTTCACCATAAAATCCTACATGATAGATGAGCTTCAATGCTATAGACTTCTTGCTAGATCTAAGGGACCAATCTTGGCATGAAAGTTTGTTGGGTGTGAGTTGGGGTCTTGAGAGCCTTGCCATTGAATCTAGGGTGTTAGAGAAAGTCAAGATCGACTTTGATTTCATCAAAATTTGACATATTTTTTCAAATCTACAAGGGTTTGAAGAAAACCGTTTTTCATTGGATCCATTTTCATTTTTGCTTCAAAATTCTAGCTTCCACTCATTTGTAAGAAAAACTTTTTTTGGGTTTTGTAACCAAGGTTGAAATCTCATTTGGGTACCTTCTAGATTTTGCATATCTTGATCAGATATAAAGAGAATTGTTGTGTAAAAATTATCACACATACTTTTTCTACAGGTTGAAGGTCAAAAGAAATTTATTATTTCATCTTCTGCTTGCTAGATCAAAAAATATTTCTAGGTTTCTGATTTTTTTCTACAAATATTGAGTAGATTTTTCAAAAAGCAAATCAAAAGTAAGCTTTTTTTGCTAGAAAAAATCATTTCCTATAGGCTAAATTTAACTTTTCTCAAAAATTCATAACTTGATCATAAGGTGTTCATTTTTTGAAAATATTATATCATTGAAAAGCTTATTCCATTGTCTACATAGATCTGAGGTTATTTTTTATCATAGAGGTGGATGTGAACATTCATTAGTGCATGCACTATTTCTTTTTTGTGTGCATTAGGTTTGCATTTTCTCTACAATTCATTTCAATTCTAGATCATTTGTCAATCAACTATTTCTTCATAGATTCTAAAGTTGTTCTAGTTTACAAGTTTTCTAATGTTTCTTGGCATTAGGTTTGGTGTTTCTTTATCATGATTCCAACCTGAATCCTTGAGTGACTCTAATATGGTTTCTGAAAAATAGAGTTATCCTTGCTTGCTTGCTAGATTGAGGATTCCAATATTACTCCAAAGTGTACTTATTGTGCTTCCTTTTCTAGTAGGTTATATCATTATGGGAGGGTTGCATGATCTCTCTTTTCATCCTTTGTGTGGATGGAAATTGATTGGATTTGTGATGGATATCATTATTGTATTTATCTCTGTTTTGGGGAGGATTTTTTTCCCATTGGGTTTTCTCCTTTTCTTTGTTTTGTAAGAGATTGCATTTGCATATGTACACGTGTACCTAGCATGGACTAGTAGCTAGGATCCATCATTGCATCTTTACATCATTTTCATAATAATCTTCTCTCCTAAGTTGCACTTAAGGGGGTGTTGGTGTGAATAAAGGGTATGTGCAAGATCGTCATGGAAAAAAAAGCCCTTAAGTGGTGATGAAATAAAAAAAACAGAGTTAGAAAACTTGACGTAAAAATTTGAATAAGTTAACTATATTATTTCAAAAATATGTAAGAATAAAATCTATAGCAAATTGAATGTAGTTTCTAAACTACTAGGTTTATTTTAAAAAATAATCTATTTGGTGAAAATTTGAAATTTCAATGTATTAGTACTTAAATTTCAGCGAAAAAATAAGTAGGTGTTTTTTTGACCACCCTAACCACAATAAAATGATAATATGTTTTTATAATATTTTGTATATAAGTAGAGGAATCATGTCCCGATGTGATGCATATTTTTTTGTAACTTTTTTCTAGGTAAATAATTAATTATTATTTTTTTATTACAAATTTTTAAAAATAGAAAAACTCGTATGTCTCACAACCTTAACTTGGTCAAAAATTCATGAAATTCTTGTTTTTTTTAATCCTATAGCATGCGAAGTATACAATGACACATGTTTTGGATTCAAAAAATGTGATATTGTTTGAAAGCTATAGATGTTTTTCAATCAGCCTATCAACCAGGACTTTAGTCATAATTCAAATAGAAAATGAATAATAATTATTTATAAAATTCAAAGTAAAGAATAATTTATATTGGTGGTATGTGTAGTATCATCATGAAAAAAGTAGGCCCTCAAGTGGCAAAAAGTTTAGAAAAATCAAAGTTAGGTGACTTGATGCAAAAATTTGAATAATTTATCTATATTATTTCAAAAATATGTAAGAATAGAATTTGTAGCAAATTGAATGTAGTTTCTAAACTACTAGATTTTTATTTTTTTTAAATCTATTTGGTGAAAATTTAAAATTTAAATGCAGTAGTACTTAAATTTCAGGGAAAAAATAAGGTGTCTATCTGACCACCCTAACCATAATAAAATGATAATATTTTTTTATAATATTTTAGGTATAAATAGAGGACTCATGTCCTAATGTGATGCATATTTTTTGTAATTTTTTCCAAGTAAATAATTAATTTTGAATTTTTTTATTACAAATTTTAAAAAATATAAAAACTCGTATGTCTGACAACCCTAACTTGGTCAAAACTTCATGAAATTCATTTTTTTGAATCCTATAGTATGTGAAGCATAGAATGTGACACATGTTTTGGATTCAAAAAATGCGATACCATTTGAAAGTTATAGATGTTTTTCAATCAACCTATCAATCAGGACTTTAGTTGTAATTGAAATGGAAAATGAATAATAATTATTTATTAAATTCAAAGTAAAGCATAATTTATATTGGTGGAAAGCTAAGAATCTCCTTTAAAAACCCTTTTTGTTTCATCAATTTTGGGTTAAAAAAAGTCATCAACCACATACCCTACACATACCCATCATATCACCACTTTTTGGCCCATCATGATCCTACACATTCCCTTGGTAGAAAGTTGAGAATCTCCTTTAAAAAACCTTTTCATTTCATCAATTTTGGGTAAAAAAAACTTCATCAGCCACATACCCTACACAAACCCATCATATTGCCACTTTTTGGCCCATCATCATCCTTCACATACCATAAATGTCTTGTACCTACTTAATTCAATCTCTAGGTAATTAGGAGACATTCACACGTTAATTTTACTTAGGCTCTAAAATTCCTTCTAGAATGATGAGTTGTCTTTTCTAGATCTAATCTTATCCTAGGTTATTTGGACTTAGTTCTCATGTGATAGGATTAAGAAAATTTTCATGATCTTGTTTAATCCTTTCTCTCTGCTTCCCTATATAAGCAAGGCATCATATGTACTTTGCGATATTCAGTTTCATATTCTTGCATCCTTAATGATAGGATGATATTTTTTCCATTTCTCTCTTGTGGAAGTTATTTTGTCTTGTAGGTGATCTAGGGGTGTTTGAGGAGTTCACCATAAAATCCTACACCATTCATTCTAGATCTGCATTCATTAGCCTTGTGTTCAAATCCATAGCATGTATAATAGTAACCATTGAAAGGTTGAAATATTATACCATTTTGATATGCATCCATCATTTAACTTCTGCATTCACTTGATCTATTTCCAAATTTCTTGCATGTAAAGCATTGACCAATAAAGGATGAAACATTCCAATTCACTCTGCTTCTACATTCCATTGCATTATTTCCAAATTTATTGCAAGAATAACAAAAACCATTGAAATATGGGTACCTTTGAGCATTTGGTTGTCTGACTAGAGGTATATTCTAGCTTTGTTTCTTTGATCCTGGATCTTTCCATTATTCTTGACTTTCTAGTCTAAGACTTTAGTTCACTGATCTTCTTTTTTGCATTAGGTGTCTGATCTTCTTTTGAGCTTTCACCTTTTTCAAATCCTAAACCATCTTTATTTTTGGATTCTTTTTGACCTACAATCAACTCATCAAGCATTGTATAACTTGTCTTGAATTTATCTTCATAACTTCTTGCTTTCTCTAGTTTGATCTTAGATTTAACTTTTCTTCTTCAAGCCTCATGCATTCATTAGATTTTCTTTTCAACATTACATTCAAATATTCCTCAACTCTTTTCTTTTCTTCAACTTGCACTTTCAGTTCGATGATGTTTTTATTTTCTTGTTTCAACTGTTCACTTACTTCCTTATGCTTTTCTCCAAAATTCTTGATTTTCTCTCTCAATTTTATGATGCATTCATTTAGTTCTTTAACATTTTCCTTGAGATCTCTATTTTTACCTCCAATTTTTTCAAGATCTTCAAGAGCAACTTTGAGTTCCCCATCTTTTTCAAGCATGCAATCTTCTTCTATAAATCCAAAAAATATCTCTTCTAGAGGAACATGACACCTTCTATCCATCATGTGTTCAATCTCCAAGACCTTCCCAAAGTAGTTAAGCTCCTTCCAAGGAACTAGGCTTTGATACCAATTATTGAACACCTATAATATTGAGAGGGGGGTGAATCAGTATTTACTTAAACCATTCAAACACTAAACATCCAATCACTAATGCATATTCAACTATGGAAAGGAAAGAAAGCATGAAATATCCAAAATATCACATAACACGTGTGTGCCATAGAAAAATGGCCCCTTGTTATTTTCATGGACTTTTAGGTCTTGTTTCATGGTGTTGGAACTATGTTGCTTTGAATTTTTTTTGTAACATGGCTTGAACATGCTTATTTAAGTACTAAAACTCAAAGAACAACATCTTGTGAAGGTGCTATGAAGTGTTGTAAGAAATTTCTAAATTTTTCTAGACTCTATTTAATAAAATTCACCTAAATATAACCTTTTTATTCATCAACAAGACAAATTCTAAAGTGTTGTAAAGTCTTGTAACAAGCTTTCATGCTCTTCTAGGAATATTTTCACTATTTACACCCTTCTCATGTTTTATTTGGCCTCTTTATTCCCTCATAAGTTGTAATTAAGTGTATTTTTGAATGTTATCCTGACAAACAACATTAAATACAACATTTTTCTTGAAAAATATTTTTAGGTCCTCGGTGGGACCCATGGGTGGAAAATGAGTCTCCCTTCACCCCAAATTAAAAATATTTTCAAGGGTTTAATTACAAAAAGTGGGGTTTGACCAAGGAAAACCCTTATTCACTAACCCTAATCATTTCCCCCATATTGCATGTTTGTTTGCAACCCTTTGTTTGTAGATTTGATAGGTTATTAGGTGTTGAAGATTGATTTTCAAGCCAACTAGGTGCTTCAAGTCAACTTGAGTCAAATTCAAGCTTGGAGAGAGTTATTTGTTCGTTTTCTACAAATTTGACTTTGGTAACCCGATAAGAAGACATTTCTAGATCTGGTGTTGCAGAGTTGCCTCTTGGTTTTCCAGAAATTTGGGAGAGGACTGATTTTCCATTTGTGGTGAATGAATCCCACCTTAGGACTGGAAACTTGAGTTTTGTTAGATTCCAGATCTTGACAGATAGAAACCAACTCTCAATAGTTTTTCACACTTAGGCGGATTGATTCGCCACCTTGGGTGAATGAGTCCCACTGTGAAAAATTAGTGATTTACATCAACATCCAAGACACTCCAGAATCATCACACTTTTCCTAGGTGCACTTTTTTTTATCCTATCTCTTTCTATTTTGAATATTTCATTCATTTTCTTCATTATTTTCATATCACACTATGTTTTCAAACAATTCATAAATCTTACTTTTGCATTCATTGTCAGTCATTCAAATTAATTCATTGCATTTTGTTAAGATCATTTACATTAACATTTTTGGCCATATCTCTCTCCTTTTAGGTGAAAACCCCTAAAAGTGCAAGAGTAGTCCATATGGTCCCAAAAATCTATGTTTCATTTTGTTTCACATTGGGTTCACCAAAATGAAACATATATTTTTGGGACCCTATGGACTACTCTTGCACTTCTAGGGTTTTTCACCTAAAAGGAGAGAGATAATGACAAAAATGCTAATGTATCGTTCAAATTGGGATGTATGCAATGCTTTTTAATTTAAATGATTGTAACTAAATGCAATGGATTAAAATGAATGATTGAAAAATGAATGAAAAAGTAAGATTTATGACTTGTTTGAAAACATAGTGTGATATGCAAATAATGAAGAAAATGAATGAAATATGTAAAACAAAAAGAGATGGGATGAAACAAAGTGCACCTGGGAAAAGTGTGATGATTCTGGAGTGTCTTGGATGTTGATGTAAATCACTAATTTTTCATAGTGGGACTCATTCATCTAGGGTGGCAAATCAGTCCACCTACTGGTGAAAAACTATTGTGAGTTGGTTTCTATCTGTCGGCATCTGGAATCTGAAGAAACTCAAGTTTCTAGTCCTAAGGTGGGACTCATTCACCATAGGTGGTGAATCAGTCCTTTCCAAAAAAATTGAAAACCCAAGAGAGAACTCTGCAACACTAGATCTGGAAATGTCTGCTTGTCAAGTTGAAGTTAGATCTGTAGAAAATAGACAAATAACTCTCTCCAAGCTTAAATTTGACTCAAGTTGACTTGAAGAACCTAGTTGACTTGATAATCAATCTTCAACAACTAATAACCTATCAAATATGTAAACAAAGGGTTGCAAACAAACATGCAATAGGGGAGAACTGATTAGGGGTTAGCAAATAGGGGTGTGCCTTGGTCAAGCCCCACTTTTGGTAATTAAATCCTTGAAAAGAAAAATTAAATGAAAGAGAAATATAAACTAATAACATGCAAGTGTTATCAACTTACCTAACCCTTGATAATTCAAGTCTAAAATAATGTTAATGGTTGCTTCAAAGTGCTTGAATAGTGCTTGAATTGTTGATGTAAAGTGCTTGAATGCTTGAAATGTGTGATTGAATGTTTGAATGAGTGAGAAAATTGCAGGAGATGTAAAATGATGTGAAAATCACTTATTTATACAAAAATTGTGCCTTAGTATCTATTCATAAATCATCACAGGTTGACATCAAGTGATTTTGAATAAAATCCTCAAAGGAAATTTAAAATATTTTGAATTTGGGGCCAAGGGGGACTCGTTCATCACCCATGGCGAATGGGTCTCACCTAGGACCTAAAAATATGTGTCAGTAAACATGTTGTATTTAATGTTATTTGTTGGGATAACATTCAAAAATACATGTAATTACAAGTTATGAGGGCATAAAGAGACCAAATAAAGCATGAGAAGGGTGTAAATAGTGAAAATATGCCTAAAAGAGCATGAAAGCTTATTACAAGACTTTACAACACTTCAAAATAGGGCTTGTTGATGAATAAAAAGGTGATATTTAGGTTAATTGCATTAAATATAGTTTAGAAGAATGTAGAAATGTATTAGAACACTTCACAACACCTTCACAAGATGTTGCTCTTTGAGCTTTAGTACCTAAATAAGCATGTTCAAGCCTGGTTACAACAAAAAATCAGAGCAACATAGTTCCAACACCATGAAACAAGACCTAAAAGGCCATTAAAATGACAAGGGGCCATTTTTCTATGGCACATTTAACCCCCACCTTAGTGAGAGGATGAACCTGCTTAAAACTAACACTAAAGTAGCCATGAACATTTAGGAGAGGGTTTAGATGCGCTTACGTTAGCAAGATGGAATGACAACGATCAAGAGGGATGATCAAGCCCCTAGGATGAAGATCCCATCGTAAACTAGACATAAGAACAAAGGAACACAGAAGTGTTGAAATGATTAGATGAAGCTTCGATCATCAATCCAACTAGTTGTGTAAAGAGATCTAGGCTGATTGTTTGAAAAAGAGAATGTGTACTCACTCTAGGGCCATCAAACTTTAGGTTGTCTATGAGGTGAGAAGGCCCAACTATGTACTCACTCTAGGGCCATGGAACTAGTTGTCTACGGGGTGAGAAATCCCAAAAGTTAAGATACATATGCTGGTTGGTATGCACTCAAACACAAAAGTGGCTATGGGGAAAAGTCATGCCACTAGGTGGGCTTGTCGCTCAACCATGTCAAAGTTATACCTATTGATAACTTTAACAAGTTGCCACAAAGAAAAATTCTATGAACAAAAATAAAGGTACCACAATCATGCAAGTTGCATCATGCAAGGTGGCAAAAAGGAATGCAAAATGTAAAAATGCAAAAATGTAAAGTGTAAAGTGTAAAATATGAAAAGATGTTCAAAGGAGTCTTCTTCAGTTTATGCAAGGTTAATCACTTAGGGAACATTGTGTCTAATGTCTCCAAGAGAGGACTAATCAAAGAATAGTATATTCACAACTCAGGGAATGTAGTGTGTCACATCAAGCCAACAAGAGGAATGTAATATGTTGAGATAGATCACACTTATGAAGGAAATAACACCCAATGTCATCCACAAAGTGACAAACACATCATATAAATTACAAGGCTACACTAGGAACCATGAATGCGCATGAATTATGGTAATGTATGCCCCCCACTTTAAAGGAATTTCTACACATCATTCTGTGAGCAATTACTTTTTAAGTAACAAAGGGAAGAAAATGAAAAAAAAGGAAACAAGACATAAGAGCCAACTTAGAAAGCCCTATGGTAGGTCATATGTTTCAAAGTTAGGCTATGTCATGTCAAGGAATATGAAAAACAAAGAAAGGGAGTTTCCCCTCCAGAAAAGAGCACACCAAACACATAAGAGATCTATGGATTTGGGGTTAGTATGTTCGTTTCTGCAATGTTTTTGTATGAAAGAGCTTGGAACTACTATCATTCCCAAAAGCACATAAAATGGAAGAATGACACAAAGAGAGTGAAAAAAAAGGAAAAATGAAAGTCTGTTTAGGGTCAACATGGAAGAGACATTGTGGTCTCGATGCCTTGCATCATCCCCAAAAGGAAAACACAAGAAAAATGAGAGAAAATGAAAAAGATTTTGGGTCAACATGAAGGAGACATTTTGGTCTCAATGCTTTGCATCATCCCCAAAAGGAGAAGACAAAATAGAAAGAGAAAAAGACAAAGACCTTGTGGGTCAACATGGAAGAGACATAGGGTGTCTCTATGGTTTGCGTCATCCCCAAAAGGAGAACACAAAAAAAAAGAGAAAAAGACAAGGACCTTTTGGGTCAACATGGAAGAGACATAGGGCATCTCTATGCTTTGTGTCATCCCCAAAAGGAGAACACAAAACAAAAAGAGAAAAAGTATAATGTATGATGAATAGAAGAATAGAGGTACAAATAGAAGATGTGTACAAAGAGAGAGAACATCAAACACATGATACAGGTGAACACGATACACACATGAAAAGGAAAATAAAAAGAAAAAGTAAAAAGGAAAGTTAGGTGAATACAAATCAACTATCTAACAGGTCATCCGCCTCCCTTTCATGTTCAGTGTAATGCAAGGGCGGTTGACTATCCAAGGGAATAATTGCAAGCACCAAACCAGGAGTTGTACCAGGTTCTTCACCTGGTGGAGAGGATGTATCATTTAAGCTCATTGTAGATGAAAATAAAGAATTTAAATCGTTATGCACTTGTTCATTGATTTTGGAAATTTTTGCATCGTCATTATCATCATTATCATCATCACAATTAATGACTAGGAGTTCAAAGGGTGATTTCTAAAGATGGATATATTAAAAGTTGAGGTTGTTGGGTTGGTTCAATATGTTGGGATTGTTGCACTGGACTGTCTTGTGGTGGGTCAGGAGAAGGAGGATGGTCATCTCTTACTTCTATCAAAGGTAAAGGTTGATTTTCTTTATTGTCTTCTATGTGAGATTGATGAGCAAGGAGACGACGATGATGCCTATGTTCCCTAGCACCGTGGTTCTGTTTAATTCTATTTTGAAGTTGTTGAGGTGTAGGAGTAGATTGAGTCATCATAGGTTCTTCTTCTTCTGAAAGGGGGAAGAATACAAGAAACTGAAGAGGATGGATCAGGGTATGTGTAGGATCATCATGGTAGGACCTTAAGTGGCAAAAAATTCAAAAAAAATCAGATTTAGGCAACTTGACATAAACTTTTGAATAAGTTATCTATATTATTTCAAAAATATGTAAGAATAGAATATGTAGCAAATTGAATGTAGTTTCTAAACTACTAGGTTTATTTAAAAACAAAAATCTATTTCGTGAGAATTTGAAATTTCAATGTATTGGTACTTAAATTTCAGGGAAAAAATAAGTAGGTGTTTGTTTGACCACCCTAACCACAATAAAATGATAATATTTTTTAATAAGATTTTAGATATAAGTAGAGGGCTCATGTTCCGATGTGATGCATATTTTATTTGTAATTTTTTCCAAGTAAATAATTAATTATGAATTTTTTATTACAACTTTTAAAAATATTTAAAACTCATATGTCTAACCACCTTAACTTGGTCAAAAATTCATGATTTTTTTTTTTAATCCTATAGTATGCAAAGCATAGAATGTGATACATGTTTCAAATTAAAAAAAATGACACCGTTTGAAAGCTATAGATGTTTTTCAATCAACCTATCAATCAAGACTTTAGTCGTAATTCAAATAGAAAATTAATAATAATTATTTATTAAATTCAAAGTAAAGCATAATTTATATTGGTGGAAATATGAGAATATCCTTTAAAAACCCTTTTGTTTCATCAATTTCTGGTAAAAAAAAGTCGTCAGCCACATATCCTACACATACCCATCATATCGCCAGTTTTTGGCCCATCATGATCTTGCACATACCCATCAACCACTTTCTCTTTGGCTTTATACACTTGTTTAATTAAAGGAGGCACAATGGGGTTGGTTTCACTTTCTCTTGGTCATTTAAATGATGGTGGGAAAGTATCAAGGGGTGGTTGTTCAGGAGGTTGTATGGTTTTCCCAATGTCAAAAGCAAGTGGAAGTATGGTTTCATCTATTATAGGAGGTGTGGAAGTGGATGGGGACGAGTTCCGAAGAGACAATTCAACTATATTTTTGGGTTTAAACTTTTCATGGACTATGAAAAATAAGTCCTTGCAAGGGGTGATAGGTTCCATAGGTTCAAGCCAAAAGGCTTCTAATGAGAAGTTACCTTTGGAAGATAAAGGATTAAATCCACTATGGTGTATGGTGACTATCTCATTGTCATGTGGAAACTTTGTGCACTTATGAACAACTCATGGGACCACTTTCATTGAGAAAAGCCAAGGGAGGCCTAGCTGCAAACGAAATTGGTCTGATTGTGAAATAATTGAAAATGTTACCTCCAATGTTTTAGGTCCTATTTGTAAGGCTAGCACAATCAATCCAATTGTAGGGAATGAAAAAACATTATGTGTTTTAATCCATGCAGTGGGTTTATTGTAATCATCTTGATATAGTTCATGTAATACCAAAAAATATTATGTGATCATATTCACACCACAAGTGGGATCTATTAATATCCCATTAGTGGGCTTATCATAGATTCGACCAGCTATGTAGAGAGGACCATCAAGAAGCTTTTAGAGTATGTCTTTAGTAGAAAAAGTAATATCAAGATATTTTGTGGTTTGGCCCTTATGAGGAATAAGGTATATCGTAGCCACAAGGTTATCCATAGGACTAGCTTGGGTAATAATAGGATTTGTATCATGTTGTTCATTATTTGTATCAATAGTCATTACATTAGGCTTGGAAGATTCACCACCCTTGAAAAATGAGGTAGTATGTTTTGGCATAGGACTTGTGAAAATTTGTAAATTCTAGTTAGGAGGTGCAACAAACTTATTGCCTTGATCATTAACACGCACAATGGTCAATTCACCCAAATCAATGAGGTCTTGAACTAAATGTTTAAGATTCTTACAATGTTCTATGTCATGGCCATTTTGACGATGAAAATGGCAATAATCATTAGGTTTGAAGGTAGGTGGTAATGGTTGATTTGGATCAAGTGGTCAAACGGGTGGAAAAGTGAGCACACATTTTTGGATTAATTGGTTATTTGTGTGATGGAGGGTATTGGGTAAAGGAGTGAATTGTTTGTTTGGATCTCCATAATGATAAGGCATGACCACCCTAACAGTGGCTACTTAATTTGGAATGGGTTGGGTTGATTGTGGTTGAGGTTGAGGAGGCAGATTAAACTAAAAAGATCCTCTATTAGATTTGTAGAAGTTTTTTGTGTTGTGTTGGTTTTGAGTGGTGTGTTCTTGTTTGTCAACTCGACTGGAAGTGGATTTTGAATCACGAATTGAAAAAACAAATAGTAGTCACATAAGGTTGTACATAAATGCATGAATGAAGGGAATTTCATCATGGTGAGTTTATCTTGAAGGTTGGTCTACAAGTTTTCAATAAACATCTTCTATAGATGTGCATCAGGAACCTTGACCATGAACATGATTGGGAGGTAGATGGCCTATTAGATGGTTGAATTGCATTCACCTAACTTTCCTTTTTACTTTTTCTTTTTATTTTCCTTTTCATGTGCGTATCGTGTTCCCTCGTATCATGCATTTGATGTTCTCTCTCTTTGTACACTTCTATTCGTTGTCCATTATCTTTTTTCTCTTTTTTTTGTGTTCTCCTTTCGGGGATGATGAAAGGCATAGAGATGCCCTATGTCTCTTCCATGTTGACCCAAAAGGTCCTTGTATTTTTCTCTTTTTTGTTTGTGTTCTCCTTTTGGGGATGACACAAAGCGCAGAGATGTCATATGTCTCTTCTATGTTGACCCACAAGTTCTTTGTATTTTTCTCTTTTTGTTTTTTGTTCTCCTTTTTGGGATGATGCAAAGCATTGCGACTAAAATGTCTCCTTCATGTTGACCCAAAATATTTTTCATTTTCTTTCACCTTTTTGTTTTCTCTCATTTTTCTTGTGTTTTCCTTTTGGGGATGATGCAAGGCGTCGAGACTGCAGTGTCTCTTCCATGTTGACCCTAAATGAAATTTCATTTTTCCTTTGTTTTCACTCTCTTTGTGTCATTCTTCTAGTTCTATGTGCTTTGGGGAATGATTACAATTTTGAGCTCTTTCATACAAAAACATTGCAACAACATACTGACCCAAAATCCATAGATCCCTTATGTGTTTGGTGTGCTCTTTTCTGGGGGGCAACTACATTTCTTTGTTTTTCATTTTCCTTGACATTACGTAGCCTAACTTCAAAACATTTGACTTGGCATAGGGATTTCTAAGTTGGCTCTCATGTCTTGGTTCCATTTTTGCATTTTCCTCCCTTCGGTACTTTAAATTAATTGCTCATAGAATGATGTGTAGAAATTCCTTTCAAGTGGGGGCATACATTACCATAATTCATGTGCGTTCTTGGTTCCTAGAGCATCCTTGTCGCTTATATGATGTGTGTCACTTTGTGGATGACATTGGGTGTGATGTCATTCATAAGTGTGATCTATCTCAGCATATTACATTCCTCTTGTTGGCTTGATGTGACACACTACATCCCCTAAGATGTGAATATACTAGTCTTTGATTGGTCATCTCTTGGATACATTAGAAACAATGTTCCCTAAGTGACTAACCTTGCATAAATTGAACAAGACTCATTTTAACATATTTTCACATTTTACACTTTACACTTTAATTTTTTTCATTTTTACATTTTGCATTCCTTTTTGCCACCTTGGATAATGCAACTTGCATGAATGTGGTACCTTTATTTTTGTTCATAGAATTTTTCTTTGTGGCACCTTGTTAAAGTTATCAACGGGTATAACTTTGACATGGTTGAGCAGGAAGCCCACCTAGCGGCATGACTTTTTCCCATAGCCACTTTTGTGTTTGTGAGTGCATACCAACTAGTGTATGTATCTTACCTTTTGGAATTTCTCACCCCATGGAAAACTAGTTCCATGGCCCCAAAGTGAGTATATAGTTGGGCCTTCTCACCCCATGGACAACGTGAAGTTCTATGGCACTAGAGTGAGTACACATTCTCTTTTTCAAACAATCAACCTAGATCTCTCTTCACAACTAGTTGGATTGATGATCGAAGCTTCATCCAATTCTTTTCAAAACTTGTGTGTTCCTTTATTCTTATGTCTAATTTTCCATGGGATCTTCATCCTGGGGGCTTGATCATCCCTCTTGATCATTGTCATACCATCTTGCTAAGATAAGTGCATCTAAACCCTCCCCTTTATGTTCATGGCTACTTTAGTGTGAGTTTGAAGCACGTGCATCCTCTCACTAAAGTGGGGGATAAATATGCCATAGAAAAATTCCCCCTTGTCATTTTCATGGCCTTGAAGGCCTTGTTTCATGGTGTTGGAACTATGTTGCTCTAATTTTATATTGTAACATGGCTTGAAAATGCTTATTTAGGTACTAAAATTGAAAGGATGACATCTTGTGAAGGTGTTGTGAAGTGTTGTAAGAAATTTCTACATTCTGCTAGACTATATTTAGTGTAATTCACCTAAATATCACCTTTTTATTCATCAACAAGCCCTTTTTTGAAGTGTTGTAAAGTCTTGTAACAAGATTTCACACTCTTCTAGGCATATTTTCACTATTTACACCCTTCGTATGCTTTATTTGGTCTCTTTATGCCCTCATAAGTTGTAATTAAGTGTATTTTTGAATGTTATCCTGACAAACAACATTAAATACAACATTTTTCCTGACACATATTTTTAGGTCCTAGGTGGAACCCATTTTCCATGGGTGTCAAATGAGTCCCCCTTGGCCCCAAATTTAAAATATTTTAAATTTCCTTTCAATATTTTATTCAAAATTAGTTGATGTCGGCCTATGATGAGGTATGAATGGATACTAAGGCACAAGAATTGTATAAATAAGTTATTTTCACCTCATTTTACATCTCCTACAATTTCCTCACTCATTCAAGCATTCAATCAACAATTCAAGCACCATTGAAGCACTTTGAAGTAGCCATTGACATTATTTAAGACTTTCATTATCAAGGGTTAGGTAATTTGACAACACTTGCATGTTATTATTTTATCTTTCTCTTTCATTTCATTATCTTTTCAATGGTTTAATTACCAAAAGTGGGGTTTGACCAAGGAAAACCCCTATTCACTAACCCCTAATCATTTTTCTTCTATTGCATGTTGGTTTGTAGATTTGGAAGGTTATTAGGTGTTGAAGATTGATTTTAAATTCAACTAGGTGCTTCAAGTCAACTTGAGTCAAATTCAAGCTTGGAGGGAGTTATTTGTTCATTTTTTGTAGATCTAACTTCGACAAGCAAACATTTCTAGATCTGCTGTTGCAGAGTTGTCTCCTATTTTTTTAGAAATTTGGGAGAGGACTGATTCACCACCTATGGAAAATGAGTCACACCTTAAGACTGGAAACTTGAGTTTTTCTAGATTATGAATCCCGACAGATAGAAATCAACTCCTGATAGTTTTGCACCAATAGGTGGACTAATTTGCCACCCTAGGAAAATGAGTCCCACTGTAAAAAAATAGTGATCTACATCAGTATCCAAGACACTCCAAAATCATCACACTTTTCCCAGGTGCACTCTATTTTATCCCATCTCTTTCTATTATGCATATTTCATTCATTTTCTTCATTATTTGCATATCACACTGTGTTTTCAAACAAGTAATAAATCTTACTTTTGCATTCATTTTCAGTCATTTAGATTAATCCATTGCATTTATTTAATATCATTTACATTAAACAACATTTCATACATTCTAATTTGAATGATACATTAGCATTTTTGGCCCTATCTCTCTTCTCTTTTAGGTGAAAAACCCTAGAAGTGCAAGAGTAGTCCATATGGTCCCAAAAATCTATGTTTCAACATGAACATTAGGATTTTACGTGGAAAATGAAAAATGGGATAAACCATGATAAGGGTTAGCTTAAAATATATTATAACTGGTTATAGTATATTACAAAAATTCTCACTACAGGTGGACTCACTGTTCAAGTGGACTCATTGTCCACAGAAAAAAAGATAGAACAAAGAATGTGGCTAACAACCTTTTTTGAACTATTATACTTGCATCTACAATATGCAAGAATACAATTCCAATGAAGCACAATAACAATCTTCACACTGATTTTGATTCAACTCTCTAAAATTATCTTCATTCACATAACTTAGATCCTCTACAACACAATTCATATTGCTTTGCTCAAATTCACATCATACTCAATACATATAGCATGTATGTCTCATCGAGCTATCAAAACACTAAAAATAATCTAGCATATATATCCACATCTACTATGTAACAACCTTGGTGTTCTACTCAATAAAATTCTAAATTTTTCACATTAAGTGAATGATCCATGGAGCCAAAACATAGCAATGATTTTTTTTCTTTCCATAATGTACATTACATGCACATTTGAAATAACACTATTTCCAAACTTCCATTGCATTTTATTGTAATTTCATAAATCTTTCCATAACATAGATTTCATATTGAATAAACTCAATTTTATCATTCATGATTACATCCTTCCATATAAATGGGTACAAGATACATACATAGCTCTTCTGAGATTCATCTAGCAATAGATATACAATAGGTCTTGATGTCATCACAATATTGCATACATTCTAGATGTCCCCACTCCCTTGTGCATACACTCCAGTTGTCCCTGATATTGGTGCAAACATCTACAAACCTTGACCGCCATTTAATGAGGAGAAACATCACTCAAGTACTTTTTCACCAACTACAAACTCAAATGCGGTACCTCGTACATCTAACACATATGGCAAGATGGCCCTACCCTTTGATGAAGAGATTGGTAGGTAAACCCCATAACAATAGCATATTTGAGCCTAGTGTTGTGTCCTACAAACCAAAACCTAATCATACAATTGTTTCCCCTACGAGTATGAAAATATTGATCTAGAATTGAATAAAAGTAACATAGTGATTTGATAGTGTAACCAGTGGAAAATTACACAACTTTCCAGGCCAAAGTATTCTCAGCCAGTACTTCTAGTGATAGTCTTCCTATTCAAATACACTTCTATATCTTGGTTTGGATTATGACCATTCATATACTATGCTTAGTTAATTTCCATCCATAGGTAATCCCTAACCTTAGAAATAACCTATTCCCCTTTTCTTAAAACACAATGGTATCTCTACCAATAAATCCTAAGCATAAGTTACCCCCTTCAATGAATATTCCAATCAAGGCTATAACATATGAGATTTTCTAGTCTACAAATTAACTTTACATAAACAATCTATTCTCTTCAAAAGAAAACTTAGTCCCAAGTATAACTTTATAATCTAAAGTTTAGCTACATAAGCTTCATCTAATCATAGATTAAATATTCATAAATAACAGAAACCATTCAATAATATATTACATTAATAAGTGGTTCTCATCAAGAGTATAGCCACATCAATGAATGGCCTCAATCGAAGAATAATCATATCAATATATGATTTCATTCAAGAGTGTATTCTCCTTAGTAAAAATAGTTATTGAAAAGAGTAGAATCTTGTCAACAATATGACTTCATATCAAGAGTGTAAGAAACTAATCAAGTAGCAACTATAACTCAATAGGTAATCCCACCTATGGCTCTAATCAAGCAATAATTCCTAAACTCAAGTAATTTATTTAACCACATAGGTGAGTCTCACCCTTGGTATATCCTATTCCAAGGATAAAGTCAACAATCAATGACTAGTCGGATCATATAGATTAATCCCAACCTATGCTCTTCAACAAATCTCAAATACACAGCCCATTCGAGTAGGTTATTCCTAACCTATAGGTATCAATGAGTAGTGAAGTACATATCCCAACCTAGTAGGTAAATCTTAACCTAAAGATTCATTATTTAATGGAATAAAATTCTTGACCCAAAAAGGTTATTCTAAATCTATAGTTCCATTTGAGTGTAAAGTATGATCAAGTGATCTTTCAAGTAAGGATAATTGATGTGGTTTTCATGTAACATCACATCATATCTTTCATACTTTCACTTTTGTTGCAATGATAACCTTAACATTCCCAAGGTTTCCTAGTGCATAAGCTATAGTGTCAAGTCACTTCATGGCGTTGATACATTTCACATTATACATGTAGTGTTACTAACTATGTATAGCAACATCATCAAAATCCCGATATAGGGTGTCTTATAGTAATAACCTAATAAATAGATTTCTCAAGCATGTATCAAACAAGACCATGCAAGTATCTTTGTATCAAATAAATTTCAAGCTATTCATGTTTCATCATTCCTAGTATACTTATACTAATGATAAACGAACCCTCCTATTATGGAGAATATACAACATTTTCATAGGAAAGCATAAAAACCTTCTTTCAATTTCCATAAGAAAATGCCATGAGTCATTAAAGCAAGTATTCTTAGGAAATTTCAATCAAAGCAACCATGACTCATTCTTTCATAATAAAAGATAAATAAAAGAAGATTAGAGCCTCATGCTTGTAATACGCTTGATCCAACTGATTAACTTGATTCTTAGGCTTCCAATGATAGCTTGCTAGCTTCACTTTAACTACTCAAAGAAATAATTCACTATATCCTCTTCCTCTAGGAACACACGATAACTCTATTATCTCACAATGTAACTCTAAGCTCTCACCAAATATAACTCTCAAAATATTTACTGCAGAGTTGAACTACAAAATTGTGCATAAAAAATGAGAGAGTTGGTTTAGCTACTTATACAAAATATTGAAACATTTAAGCCTAAGGAAAAGGTATGCTAGTTGAAATCACTGTACATGAAGAAAGACTCACCTCTGAAAACAAAAAGTGGAAAAATCCTAAATAAAAACTTAGCTTGGCATTCTACAGATTGACCTCCTTTTCTTGACAAACTCAAGACTATTTCAAATATGCACATTCCTAATAGATGAGAATCGTCTTGCAAAAATGATAGACTTCTATAGAAACTAAGTTTTCATATATTGGCACCATGTATCAACCACTTTCCTATTCCTTTGGCATGATTTATCTCAATGAAATAGTCCACTTTAAAGAAGAAGCACATATCGCCTGTCAACTTAGTCATAGTCTATTCTTTTGATAGAAAAAAGATGAGTTGGCTCCTCTATAATAGCATTGAAGCTTGTGCTTTGACCAAGCATGTGTCTTGTTGATTATTCCTTTTATCATGAATTTAAATCACTTTGCACAACAAACATGTTATTTAATATAAATCCATCACTTTTATCTTTTGAATAAATGTGTTCAAAGGTAGAAGTAATGCATCACTACAAAATAGCGATGTGTCTTGTATGATATCAACCATGGCTTATAACTTCATATCGACCTTTATCTTTTTCACATTACTTATATAGAGATCGACCTTGAATACTTTACATAATATATATATAAATCATCCTTTATTAGTCATACATTTATGTATATATATACAGGTATGTGTAGGATCATCAATGAAAAAATAGGCCCTTAAGTGGTGAAAAATTCAAAAAATTAGAGTTAGGAAACTTGACGTAAAAATTTGAATAAGTTAACTATATTATTTCAAAAATATTTAGGAATAGAATCTATAGAAAATTGAATGTAGTTTCTAAACTACTAGGTTTATTAAAGAAAAAAAATCTATTTGGTGAAAATTTGAAATTTCAATGTTGTAGTACTTAAATTTTAGGGAAAAAATAAGAAGTATGTGTTTGTTTGACCACCCTAACCACAATAAAATGATAGTAATTTTTTTTAAGAGTTTAGATATAAGTAGAGGACTCATGTCCTAATGTGATGCATATTTTTTTGTAATTTTTTTCCAAGTAAATAATTAATTATGAATTTTTTATTACAAATTTTTAAAAATATAAAAAACTCGTATATTTGACCACCTTAACTTGGTCAAAACTTCATGAAATTCATTTTTTTAATCCTATAGTATGTGAAGCATAAAATTTGATGCATGTTTCATATTCAAAAAATGTGATTCCGTTTGAAAGCTATAGATGTTTTTCAATCAGCCTATTAATTAGGACTTTAGTCGTAATTCAAATAGAAAATGAATAATAATTATTTATTAAATTCTAAGTAAAACATAATTTATATTGGTGGAAAGCTGAGAATCTCCTTTAAAAACAATTTTAGTTTCATCAATTTTGGGTAAAATAAATGTCATCAACCACATACCCATCATATCGCCACTTTTTGGCCAATCATGATCTTGCACATACCCGTACATATATATATATATGTATGTATATGTATATATATATATATACTAATATATATATGTATATGTATATATGTATATATATATTCCATGTCAATCAGATATGTATACATTAAGAGGATAGAATCCCACATGATAGTAATGCATGTGTTCTTACATATATAATTCAAAGGTATATCATATATTAATACATATACGCATGTATATATATTTATTAAATACATGCATATACACCTATACATACCAATACATTAACATTATCTAATATTTATAATATTAAACACATACACATTATTCTTCATCGATAAGTAGATACAAAGTGTGTATGTATATGTATATATCATAAATGTGCAACCGATACCCTTATGCATATTATATAATTATATGCATGATTATCCATTCAAACATATATACATATATACATTCTATGTATATATACTTATTGACGTAGATACACACACACACACACAAAGAGGGTCTCAATCATATCAAAGAGACTCAACCAAATTATCAATAATCAAGGAACTAGAGAAAAAGACCAAGGCCATTTTATCATGACAAATTGATCAAACAATCAAAGTATAAAAGACATTGCTCGAGAATTTATCACAAACCATGAATACTCCTAATAGAAATCATGATCCTATCTAATGTAAACACAAAATTTCTAAAGGATTACTTACGAATCCCCAACACTATGAATTGACTCAACCATTCTACTGTGAGTGTGTGTAAGCTTAGTTAGGTTTCATTTAGGGTTAACTGACCAATCACTTCTCCTTAGTGATACTACCCCTCCCTTCTGAAGGATTGAACCTCTCCCTACAACCAACTTAGCACAACACTAAGGTAGTTAGATGTTAATAATAACTCCATATGCATCATAAAACTTTAGCATATTCATATAGCAATACATGTTCTTCATCAATGAAAACATAATTGCTCTTCCAAAGAAATAACACCTTAATACCTATTTCAGTATCCCATTCTTTTAACAAACATATCAAAATGATGATTGCGTTTACCATCCTATTTACTTGTGAAGGTAAAAGTAAATTAGTAATAACAAAATGGGGTGTGACAGACTTCTGCGCTTGTGAATCATCATCCTCCATGATTTTCAACATATAGACAAATAAAGGTTTTACTTACCATTTCAAAATTATGTAAGAATGGTAAAATAATCTTCCCTCAAGTGTAACATCACTTCTCATAATATTTTCCTTCCTATGCCTTACATCAAGCATCGTCATTAACGAATAGGCAGAAATTGTGTGCCTTACACGTACTTTCTCTCTCAAAGAGATTTATACATTATAATCATATTACCTCTGTGATAGGTCGAATATATGCATTAGAAAATGAGCAGCAAACTAAAGAGTTCAAATAAACACCAAAACAACCTACACCTCAAGATTAGCCTAAGTTGGAATCAACACAAGATAAAAACAACAAATGGAACTTTATACCTAGTGTTGAATCGATCCTTTGGTTGGCCCTTCGATCTTTGATGTGTATGCTCCTTGGATAGCAAGATATGAAAACTAGATGATGATGTGAGGATGGATGAAAATGGATGAAAGCATAAAAAATGGCTAAGTGTAGATTGAGAAATAAAATTGCAAGAGTTTGGCTAGCAAAATGATCTCTTTTTTATAATGAGAGAAAAGAGGGGGTATTTATAGGAATTTTGAGAATTCCTAGAAGAAATGGATGGTTGAGATTGATCCCCCACATGGCCAAGATGCAGGGCTATGGTGAGTTGAGAACTCACAAGCCCTCACATCTTGACATGTGGCAAGGGGAGAGGTTTAAGAAAGATGAGGTGGACATGAGGTGTAAGAGAAGTACATGACATGGATGTACTTCAAAGGACCATAGCGATTTGGTCAAGATATCCTCATAAAGGATGTCCTTGTCCCATGTGGGTGAGAGGACATGTGAAGAATTAAAAATTCCTCAAATATCCTTATGGGGAGGAGGGAAAGAATAAAGAATTAAAAGAGGACATGTGGGAAGAAGTGAAGGAATTAAAATTCCTTTTGAGTGCATGGGGGATTAAAAGTGAATTAAAATTCACATGGGGAAGTGGAGTGCTTGCAAAAGGAGAAAGACTTTAATAAGGTTGACCAAGGACACATGTCATAAAGGACATGGGGAAGAGAAAAGGAATTTAATATTCCTTGAAAGATGAGAGTGGAATTAAAAATTCCTCAAAGGACTTTGGGAAGACAAAAGGAATTAAAAATTCTTGGGGGATGGGAAGAGTTGACTAAAGGGGGTGATTATAAAAGTTGATGAGGGGTTAGAGGAAGGTTAGGTGGCTAAGAAAGATTAGAGGCCAACTTGCAAAAGTTGGAAGATGTGACACCTCCTAATCAAGGATTAGGCATGTGCACTTCCTAATGATGAGATTAGAAGAAGGATTAAGATTAGATAATAAAAGATGGAGGATGTGACATGTGAGGAATTAAATAAATGTCATATTTATTTAATTCATTTGATGAAAGGAGGATTAAAGAGATAAGGTATTATTGATTAAACACCTTAGGGATTTGGCAGAATTAAAGTTATTAGTTAAAGAATAGCAGTATTACTTAATTAACAAAAATAAGACAAAAGGGGATGAATTTGGATAAATTAAGTGTCCAAATTTAGATGTCTACATTTTTCCCCTCTTTGAGATGGTGTTGCGAAGTAGCATCATTTCAAAGATCATTAAAACATAGAAGCTAGAAGAAGGGGTTAGATTGGGAAAGATGCCCCAGTCATTCCTTTGAATGATGAGGAAGGGAAAAAGATGATGAAAATTAGGGATGAAGGATGCCCACTCGAGAGGACATGTGGGTTTAAGAGAACACAGGTGGGCTCTCGAAATGGAGGAGATGATGCAAGGGGAATAAGGATGATGATGCAAGGGGAGAGTGATGAAGGAGATGAGGAAGATGATGCAAAATGAAGATGATGAAGCACAAATGGATGACAAAAGGTGATGTTGCCCCAGTCAAGGTACAAGCCAAAAGGGGGTTGATGAGGGATGGAGTGTTGTCAAAGAGGGATTTGAAAACAACATGAGGATAGGGAAGGATACATCCCATTGAGTGGTATTGATGAGGGAAGGATACATCCCCAAAATACCTCTAAAGGATTGGGAAGGATACCTTCTGATGATGAGGAAAGTGTTGTTGATGAAGGAAGGATACATCCCAAAACAACACCAAAGGGATAGGGAAGGATAATGATGGATGATGAGGATGATGATGATGGTTCGAGGTTGGTAACAAGATTGGGGATAATACCAAGGATTTGATTAGAGTTTTTGTGTGAGATATGAGTTGATGAGGATAGGATTGAGATGTGAGAGAGGATGGAGAATGATGAAGGATGAAGGGATGGGGGAAAACATGCAAGATGATGTAATGAAAAGATGAGATGCAATTTTCCATCGTTAGGAGCACCGATTTTTGCTATAGCAGAAGACACAATACACCAAGGTATAAAGGAACAAGGCCAATTAGTGTCTAATGCATGAAACAAATAGATCAAACAAGAAGGCTATCCCAACACCCCAAAGTCGCGATGACCTTGGTTGGGCCAGGTGTTGGGATAGCCACAAGAATAGAAGGATGCCCCAATGTAACACAAGATCTCAGGGATCTTGGTGGGTACTACATGGGACAACCAAGAAGACAACAACAAAGAAAAGATCAATATATGCCCCTATGTTGACTAGTCAAAGCACACCATGATATGATGGATCAAGGCGACCATGACAAGTGATGATAGGGAGCTCAAATGATAAAAAAAAAGCCAAAAGCATTAAAAGATCACAATCAATTTCAAACATCCTTTACCATAGGAGCACGGGGATGGATGGGATTGATGAGGTCTGTTAGGAAGGATGCATCCTATTGAGACCGATGATGGATACTAAACTAAAAGATTGATATGACGCAGGGTATTCAGAACCAATTGGATCTGATGATACAAGTGGATCTTGTTGGTTAAGAACCAGCTAGATAAGAGCATAGCTTGATGACATGACACAAGAGTAATGACACAAGATAGGAGACTAACACATCCTAGTGACCTAGGGGCTTGGGGGCCAATCAAAGATTAGCCTTGCCTATGTGGAAGAGAAGAACCCTCGTAGTTCGATAAAAGGTTAACGATAGACCATGATGGAGATTGCGATGGATGACCAAGATAGGATAGAGAACAGGAGAAAAGTGGACAATATAGATCGATGATGGATGGAACCCCGGGGGAGGATCAAATGATCAACCTTGCGTACGTGAAAGCGCAGGGGCAACGTAGTTCGACAGAAGGCCAAAGACAAGTGATGGATAAAAGATGATGAGATAACCCTAGATAAGGGGATAAAATGATTGGACCGACACGATGGGACAAGATAGACATGTATTGGATTGGATTGGAGGATAGTGACTATATAAAGCTCAGGGATGCGATAGTTATCCAAATCATCAAAGATGAAGTGGGCAGATGACATGCCATATAGATGAATGATGAAGTGATAAGATAGATGATGTTGGATTGTATGGGGAGTAGCCAATGACAAGGGATTAAGAGATGTGATGTGGATAGAGATAAATGGATAGGAAGATAATGATGGGAAGAGGGAAGGGATGTTATGATGGATGGGTAGGGGGATAAGGATAGGGAGGTTAAAAGGATTGTGGGGAGAAATTAGAAGATAAGGATGGGGAGATGGAAGGGATTGTTCTGATGGAATGAACGATGTCTCCAAGGACTGTATCACAAAGGAAGATAGATGCCCCCACCCTAAATATGTCATGTACAGGGAGGAATGAAGGATGGAAGACAAGTGGATGGGAAGATAAAAGAGTGAGATGGATGAAGATAGGATGCATGTATAAGGAAGGGAGACAGAAGGTAGCATGACGGGTGGATAAGGAAGATTGACGAGTGCGAATGAGGATTAGGATAGTGTGCAGATGAGGGGAATGTATGCTAAGAGGTGTCCAAAGCATGCTTATATGTTTGCCCCATTGTTATCAAGATCACAAGGAGGATGGAAGTATGGGGATAAGTGAGATATGCCAAGAAAAATGTGTAAGATAGGGAGGATGGAGGGGATGAATGAAAAGGATGTATAGGATGGAGACGGGTGCATAGCTGGAAGCAAAGCGGATGGAGGGAACGCAAATCAGGAAATTGCCCCCAAGTGCAGATGGGGATTTACGCATGACGCCTGTTTGCCAGGTTTTCATCATGGTACTTATCCAAGGCGCTTTTTTGCCAAGTTTTCACCATTGGAAGATTGTTTCTCTTTACTATTTTTTTTTTGATTTTTTGATTTTTTTTTACTTTTTTTACTTTTTTGATTTTTTTTGACTTTTTTGGATTTTTTGCATAGGATGTAGAAGGAGATGGATAAGGGTAGGGAGGCGAATAAGTGGATTTAGAAGACATGTGATAAGGATATGGATGAAGGACTCAAGAATCAAGTTCTATATGAGGTATTAAGAGCTCATGTTCAAATTGACTGTTGGATGTTGGTACAACCTTATTAGGAGAAATGGATTATGCAAACAGATGAATTAGAGGGATTTGATGGGTGAGATATGTAGGGTAATGGGTGGGATGTTGGAAAGTGTATGGATGGAATGATGGGGTGGATATGTGATGGGGAGATGTGTTTAGGACCAACATTGGCACATGTGGTGGTGGATGTGAAAAGATAAAAGGATTAATGGATGGAGAATGCGGGGATAATGGAGGAGACGAAATAGTGTATTTTGGGACATAGGAACCCAAAACAAACTTACGAGATGAAAGGTGGGTATGGTTATCTTTTGGATTAGAAACTTTGGATGTTCGTACAAATTTTTCATTTGATGGCATTGCATCTTTTTTCTTTGGGATCCACATGGTTTTGATTTTTGCTTTAGTGGGCCTTTGTGGCTGATGGGTTTGATTTGGATTGTGGATTTGATTTTTTTTTTCTTCAACATGTCATATAGAGGGGCATGGGGAGCTTTAGGTCATGTGGATGTTTGGATTTATGCATTTTTATGTTAGCATCCAAAGTGCATTTATTAGCAATGGGATGGGTGTGAGGGATGGATGATGTGGAGCAATGGAGGTAGGAGTATGGGGATTACGTGTAGATGGGGGATGTTTAGGTATGTGCCTTTGTTGATCCTGATTATGGGATATGCGAGAGGGATGTTTATGATGGATGACATGTATAGGTGTTGGATGGGTGAAAGGATGAGATGGAGGAGGTGATCTTGGGATATACGGACCCAAGATGGATAAAGTAGATGAAGGACGAGAGATGGTGGATGGAGGGATGTAATGACCCAAAATGGATGGAGCAGATGAAGGAGGAATATGGACGGTTGTTTTGAGGTGATACGATAGAGGAGGAGGGATGGCAGCATATGATTTGGTACGGAGCAATGGGAGCCAACATTTCTTTTGGAAAAGGCTCATTATGAGGACATCTAGAGGTTGTACCAGCGTGTTTGGGTGTGAGTCTTGGGAATAGATCAAGACCTTGCATGCAAGATTTGTTCTTTTGGCTTGGATGGGCTCTAAATACCTTGCTCGTGAAGGCCTAGACCTTTTCCTTGATAGTTCATGTTCTTGAGCATTCGATCCATGATAGGATTTTTGTTATTCTAAAAACATGATGCGAGTCCATTATTAGGTGGGGGATGATGGGTGGTATATACACTGTGTTTTTCTTCTGCAAGGAGGCCATCATGGAAGAATGTGAGAGTACCAAGGGGATATGCAAGTGGTGTGGGGATAGTAGTTTTAGGTGATGATGGGGGATCCGGAGAAGGAGATGATGGGATAGCATCATTTGGATGGGTTGTATCTGGAGAGGGAGTAGGTGATATGATAGGATCTGATTTTGTGGTAGCAGGCTCATGCAATGGAGATAGAGATGGAGCAGTAGAATCTTGAATGTCAAGAGGATCATGGGATGGAATGGATGGGGGACTGTGATCTTGTGGTAGACTAGATGGGATGGTAGGATCTTGATCTAGAGGAGGGGATATGTTGGCATGCTTTGGATCAGGCTCTTGGCATGACTCATCGTGTGCAGGAGGCATGATAATGGAGTCATGGGGGGACTCTTCAAGTGGGGAAGATGGAAGGATGGAGGATTCAAAATATTCTGGGGAATGGATCTTGGGAGTGGAAGAAGTGGATTGGATTTGGGTGTCTTCGATGGGATTGGTGACTCCGGAGTAGAAGTGCGTGTTGATGGATTTAGTAGATGTGATGATGGTGAGGAGATGGGGACTTCGGTGGATTTAGAGGATGTGATGGTACTGTCATCAATGATAGGTG
>VDFB02000003.1:479118786-479173912 GCA_007258455.2 Sequoia sempervirens | reverse complement strand
AAATGATGATTTGATTGGAGAAATGGATGATAGAAATGGATGAACAAATACTCAAAATGAGCAAAACGGTTGATCGAGATGGATGAATGATTACTCAGAACGAGTAAATGAATGATCAGAACGATAGAATGAGGGTTTAGAATGATGAAAGGAGGTGTGAAATGGATGAATGTTTACTTGGAATGAGTAAACAAATGATTGGAATGATAGAACGAGAGTTCAGAATGATGAAAGGATATGTGAAATGGATGAATGTTTACTAGGAACGAGTAAACAGATGATCGAAATGACAGAATGAAAGTTCAGAATGATGAAAGGATATGTGAAATGGATGAATGTTTACTCAGAATGAGTAAAAAAATGATTGGAATGATAGAATGAGAGTTCAGAATGATGAAAGGATATGTGAAATGGATGAATGTTTACTAGGAACGAGTAAACGAATGATCAAAATGACAGAATGAGAGTTCAAAATGATGAAAGGATATGTGAAATGGATGAATTTTTACTCAGAACGAGTAAATGGATGATCAGAATGATAGAACGAGAGTTCAGAATGATGAAAGGATGTGTTGAATGGATGAAAATTTACTCAGAATGAGTAAACGGATGATTAGAATGATAGAACGAGAGTTTGAAATGATGAAAGGATGTGTTGAATGGATGAACGTTTACTCAGAACAAGTAAACGGATGATCAGAATGATAGAACCAAAGTTTAGAATGATGAAAGGATGTGTTGAATGGATTAACGTTTACTCAGAATGAGTAAACGGAGAGAATGGTAGGGTATAGCCCCTCGAGGGGGCAGATGGTGAAGAAAAAGGTGCCCCAGCCAACTTCTCAAAAGTATGAAGTGGTATATATCATCGGAAAGAGCACGAAAAGATAAGAAGAACTACCTTTGAACGAAGTCAATCGGATAAACAATGTGGAAATGGTGGCCCTGGGAAGAAAGAGCAGAAGGTTAGGTCCGCCATAGCATAAGGTCAGGTCCGCCACAGCATGTGGTCAGGTCCACCAAAGGATAAGTGTAAGCTTGATTTTTTTATGGATGGGTAAGGAAAAGGACCCAAAATATAGCAAACACTGACAAACAGGTTTGGTTAAACTGAAAATGACTGGTTTTGCATGAGAAAGACAATTCAGACATCACAATCGTAAGATTAGTAGAAACTGGTATGGCCAACAAAGTCTTCTAATCTAGGATGAACGTGGTTGCTAAGGAGTCCTCGATATACACTCGGTACATGAGGCCCAAATTGTGAACACCAACCCGTTACAAGCGTGAGTCGAGAACCTTAGCGAGATACTAAAGGCTCGGACCAACTCTTCACGTCATCCCGACGCTTTGCCAATTACAACGTGGTTGGATTGAGGTACAACTTTTTCTCTCCCCCCTTTATATACCCCACCGGTACGCATGGTTGGAATCGTCCCTTGGGGTGATGAAATCCCCAAGCAGGTCCCACTAAAAAAATTGAAAATGGGGTGACTCAAAGGACTTGGAAAGCTATGATTTCTCGTCACCCAGGATCGCCAAATGGTGCAAGGGGATTGGATATGTCAAATAGCCTTCCAGAAGCATGCCAAACAAGATTTTTTGACCCCTCTAATTAAACTATGTGCCTAATTTACCAAAGGACAATTGGTAAAAACTTTAAATTTCACCTTCGAGAGGTCAGGTCCACAAAGGCAGGTCAGGTCCGCCACTAGAGGGTCAGGTCCTCCACCAGAAGGATAGGTCTGCCACCAGAGGGACAGGTCCGCCACCGGAGGGTCAGGTCCGCCACTGGAGGGACAAGTCCACCACCGAAGGGACAAGTCCGCACCGGAGGAACAGGTTCGCCACCGGAGGGACAGGTCCACCACCGAAGGGTCAGGTCCACCACCGGAGGGACAAGTCTACCACTGGAGGGATAGGTCTGCCACCAGAGGGACAGGTCCGCCATCGAAGGGTCAGGTCCACCACCGGAGGGACAGGTCTGCCACCGGAGGGATAGGTCCGCCACTGGAGGGTCAGGTCCACCACCGGAGGGATAGGTCTGCCACTCTGCAACCTGAACTTGCAAAAATGCAAAAAAATAGCAAACATGAAAGAAAGAGACCCGTTTGTGGGTCCCACCGGGTGTGCCAGAAATGTGATAGGTCAAATATATGCGTTAGAAAATGAGCAACAAACTAAAGAGTGCAAATAAACACCAAAACAACCTACACCTCAAGATTAGCCTAAGTTGGAATCAACACAAGATAAAAGCAACAAATGGAACATTATACCTTGTCTCGAATCGATCCTTTGGTTGGCCCTTCGATCTTTGATGGTATGCCCTTTTGGATGGCAAGATATGCAAACTAGATGATGATGTGAGGATGATGGAAATGGATGAAAGCATAAAAAATGGCTAAGTGTAGATTGAGAAATAAAATTTCAAGAGTTTGGCTAGCAAAATGATCTCTTTTTTAAAATGAGAGAAAAGAGGGGGTATTTATTGGAATTTTGAGAATTCCTAGAAGAAATGGACGGTTGAGATTGATCCCCCACATGGCCAAGATGTAGGGCTATGGTGAGTTGAGAACTCACAAGCCCTCACATCTTGACATGTGGCAAGGGCAGAGGTTTAAGAAAGATGAGGTGGACATGAGGTGTAAGAGAAGTACATGACATGGATGTACTTCAAAGGACCATAGGGATTTGGTCAAGATATCCTCATAAAGGATGTCCTTGTCCCATGTGGGTGAGAGGACATGTGAGGAATTAAAAATTCCTCAAATATCCTTATGGGGAGAGGGGAAAGAATAAAGAATACAGAGAGGACATGTGGGAAGAAGTGAAGGAATTAAAAATTCCTTTTGAGTGCATTGGGGGATTAAAAAGTGAATTAAAAATTCACATGGGGAAGTGGAGTGCCTTGCCCAAAAGGAGAAAGCCTTTAATAAGGTTGACCAAGGACACATGTCATAAAGGACATGGGTAAGAGAAAATGAATTTAATATTCCTTGAAAGATGAGAGTGAAATTAAAAATTCCTCAAAGGACTTTGGGAAGACAAAAGGAATTAAAAATTACTTGGAAGGACTTTGGGAAGACAAATGGAATTAAAAATTCCTTGGGGGATGGGAAGAGTTGACTAAAGGGGGTGATTAGACAAGTTGATGAGGGGTTAGAGGAAGGTTAGGTGGCTAAGAAAGATTAGAGGCCAACTTGTGAAAGTTAGAGGATGCGACACCTCCTAATCAAGGATTAGGCATGTGCACATCCTAATGATGAGATTAGAAGAAGGATTAAGATTAGATAATAAAAGATGGAGGATGTGACATGTGAGGAATTAAATAAATGTCATATTTATTTAATTCATTTGATGAAAGGAGGATTAAAGAGATAAGGTATTATTGATTAAATACCTTAGGGATTTGGAAAAATTAAAGTTATTAGTTAAATAATAGCAGTATTACTTAATTAACGAAAATAAGACGAAAGGGGATGAATTTGGATAAATTAAGTGTCCAAATTTAGATGTCTACAACCTCATATGTACATCTTGAGTACAATAGTAACTATATACCGCATGACACCTATGTCATAGTGAATGGACAACACATTCTCATTGGCTAATGAATTTATCCTTAGTGTAACTGAAATAGATAAGGAATGCCAGTGTATTGTACACTACACCATGGGTCCCATCCTTCCCCTTTGGTATTTGCACCTTTAGATAAATTAGAAGTCAAGTCTATCCATCACTTACACATCCATTTTTCTTAATCATAAAAGTAATGCTCTTGAATACTATCCATCTTGAGCATAAAATTGTTCTTGGACACCTATCAATTGCGAACATAACTATACTGCTTCATATTTCAAGCCTTGTATCAACAAATTTTCTCATTGATCTTTTAGTCATCTATTCCATTTGACAACCTTTCTGATCTAAGGTTAACCCCATTTTTTATCCTATTTTATCCTAATACAGTTTCCAATTTTCGTTTCCATATAATGGATCAAACCTCAATGATAGAAGTTTATTAGTATTCTACAAGTCATTCAATATTTGGTTTATCACTTTTTTCTATTCAACTACAATAATATATTGAGCATTCATTCAATTGAATGTCTCATAATATGATCATGGTTTATAAAACCTTATCATTATTTTCTTGTTCTCATCTAAGATAACCTTCTCAAGAACACCAATAAACTTCTTCACACAATATATTATTTAGGACCGATATCCTATAATTCAAATTTCCAACCAGTGTTGGTTACCTTGGTGAGTCTGTTCACCATAATATTATGTCAGTTTCATCAACATAGAGAGATTAAACTATTTTACTGGTTTACCACTTCTTCACTGGAATCTTAAGAGAGTACACACATCTTGCTGATGACAACATATTGTCTTCATCTCTTGGCACACTAGACAATAACTTGCTACCTTCCTTGTAGAATCTTACTCTATCTTTTCCAGATTATAGTGGTTCCTCATCCAACAAATAATTTTCATTTCAATATCTTGAATATGACATCAATTTCCTCATTTCATTCCTTAATCTCCAATTTTTTTGGGTAAATAGGTTCTTTCCATCTCATATTAGCCTACTTCGACTAAATGAAAACCTATTTCATGGAATTATGCCATATAAGTATAATGGTTAGACCTTTTTCAGTGATAAATCTGTTTCCTCTTAGGACATCCATACATTGGATTTATTTTGTCCTTTTATCATTTCCAAAGATGTAATCCGATCTTCAGCTCAATCTAAATTTTCTTGATGAGCATTTGTACTATTTTGAGTAAAAATTCTCGTTCCAATATGTTGGTTCCCAAAAGATATCAAATTTAATTGCATACCTAATTACTAAGAACAAATTTTTCTTAATGACTCCAAATCATGAGTAATTAGATATTTCCTTACCTATTCCGTAGGAAATGATCTTCCCTTTCATGATCAAGTAATCTACCTATCCTTTTCTAGGGCATTAGTGATAATAACAATTGATCTTTCAATCAATCATGTATATATATAAAGTATTAAGTGATAATATTACTTTATCATTGGTCATAATACTTGACCATTTCATTATCTTTAAATAATTCCAATAATTTTTTCTCGCGGTCATGAAATATATGACTTAATTGACATCATGACATGAAAAATTCAAAAGTTCTTCTAAATCAAAAATATATTTTCGATTTTCATTGTGCGGGGTACTTTTATCTGAGTCAGCTCACTCTCTTTCTTCCCCCATTAATGTTTCCATGATATTAGTTCAAATCATGTAGCAAACATTTACTTCCACAAATTGACTTATCATTGGTCTCTAATCTTATATATTCAACCATTGGATCAACAATAAAGAGATGTATTGAATAATTATCATCTTTACAAGCTAAGAGGCTCTCTAATATTCTAATTCTCTTTTCTGTGTATACCAATATCCTTTTTGTGGAGGAAATTCCATATTCACAAAGGCTCTTTTGCTGATGTGTCCTCAACTCAGAGCATTGTTTCCTTACTAATTCTATTGATTTGACACATAGTTTCACTCTGTATCCCATTTCCTTTTGGAACCTCTAAAGACATGCTTACTTTTTTTGATAAGATGGTGTGTTTAATCTACACTTCTAACAAACTTAGCACTAACCAAAAATTTTTTTGGTTAATTCGATTTACCTTTCTCAGGTTTCTTTCTCACATTCACATTTCCAAGTGACTTTGTCCCAATTCTTGGTAACTTCTTAACCTCAAACACGTCTTAAAGTTGATTGGTTCCATTTTCTCTTCTTATTCAGAACTCCAAATTGATCTTCCCAATTTTGGGTTGGTGGAATCATGCCCACTTCATTGATTGCTTCTTTTATGACCATACTAGTCTCTTCCCTTATTCCAAGGTACTATCTCCTTTCTTGCAAGATGTTAACCTTGCACAATTTAAATTATATTTTTGTCAAGAGTTCTCCAACCTTTAGGATACCTCCTTGATTGACTATCTACTTTGTTTGAAGTTTCCAATTTATGCCATTAATGCATACTCATAGATTCATAGTATTCTTACTAAATCCAAAAATCCTTGACTCCTTGCAACTATTGGTTGCTACTATTAAGGGGGTTATTTCAATTCTTCATGTCCCCTTAGAGTCATTTAATTATTTCGTAGGGTGAAGGTACATATTGGTTATCCTTCATAACCTTCCTGCATAACCTGATTGTATATTCTTCCACAATCCATGGGGGTATTGCTAATTCTTATCTATTCCCAAACTTAAACAAGTTTTGGGAATCTTATCTTCCTTTTCATTTCCATTGTTCTTTCCTCTTTCCATATTAGCATAAGACATTTCCAACCATTATCTTCCACTAAGGTTTACATAATCCTTACATAATGATCCCATGAGCTCTAGAGCTAAACCTGGTAGCTTTGATACCACATGTAACAACCCCGGTGTTCTACTTAGTAAAATTCCAATTTTTTCACATTAAGTAAATGATCCATGAAGCCAAAACATAGCAATAAATTTTTTTGTTTCCATAATGTAAATTACATGCACATTTGAAATAACACTATTTCCAAACTTCCATTGCATTTCATTTTAATTTCACAAATCTTTCCATAACAGATTTTATATTGAATAAACTTAAGTTTATCATTCATGATTACATCATTCCATATAAATGGGTACAAGATACATACATAGCTCTTCTGAGCTTCATCTGGAAATAGATATACAATTGGTCTTGATGTCACTACAATGGTGCATACATTCTGGATGTCTCCGCTCCTTGGTGCATACACTCCAACTATCCCAAATACTAGCGCAAACATCCACAAACCTCAATTTCGATATGATGAGGAGAGGCATCCCTCAAGTTATTTTCCACCAATCATGGACTCAAATGCAGTCCATCACACATCTACTACATATGACAAGATGGTCTTACCCCTTGAAAAAGAGATTGGTTGGTAAAACCCATAACAATAGCCTATCTGAGCTTAGTGTCATGTCCTAAAAACGAAAACCTAATCATACGATCATTTCCCCTACGAGTATGAAAATATTAATCTAGAATGCATAAAAGCAACATAGTGAACTAAAAGTGTAACTAGTGGCAACTTACACTACTTTGGCCAAAGTATTCTCACCCACTACTTCGAGTGATAGTCTTCCTATTCACATACACTTCAATAGCTTGGTCTAGATTATTACTATTTATCTACTATTCTTAGGTAATTTCATTCCATAGGTAATCCCTAAACTTAGAAATAACCTATGGGTATGTGCAGGATCATAATGGGCCAAAAAGTGGGGATATGATGGGTATATGTAGGGTATGTGGCTGACGACTTTTTTTAACCCAAAATTGATGAAACGAAAAGGGTTTTTAAAGGAGATTCTCAGCTTTCCACCAATATAAATTATTCTTTACTTTGAATTTAATAAATAATTATTATTCATTTTCTATTTGAATTACGACTAAAGTCCTAATTGATAGGTTGATTGAAAGACATCTATAGATTTCAAACGGTATCACATTTTTTGAATCCAAGACATGTATCACATTCTATGCTTCACATACTATAGAATTAAAAAAAGAAAAATTGAATTTCAAGAAGTTTTTACCAAGTTAAGGCGGTCAGACATACGATTTTTTTATATTTTTTAAAAGTTGTAACAAAAAATTCATAATTAATTATTTACTTGGAAAAAAATTACAAAAAATATGTATCACATCTGGACATGAGTCCTCTACTTATATCTAAAATATTATTAAATAATATTATCATTTTATTGTGGTTAGGGTGGTCAGACATACACCTAGTTCTTATTTTTTCCTTGAAATTTAAGTACTATTGTGTTGAAATTTCAAATTTTCACCAAATATATTTTTTCTTATTTTAAACAAACCTAGTAGTTTAGAAACTAAATTCAATTTTATATAGATTATATTCTTACATATTTTTGAAATAATATAGATAACTTATTCAAATTTTTACATGAAGTTGCCTAACTCTGAGTTTTTGAATTTTTTGCCACTTAAGGGCCTATTTTTTCCATGATGATCCTGCACATACCCCTATTCCACTTTTCAAAAAAACAACAATATCTCTACCAATAAAGCCTAAGAATAAGTTACCCCCTTCAATGGATAATCCAATCCCGAGTATAACATATTTTCTATTCTAGTCTACAATTTAATTTTGCATAAAAAAGTTATTCTCTTCAAAAGACAACCTAGTCCCAAGTATAACTTTATAATCTAAAGTATAGCTACATAAGCTTCATATAATTATAGATTAAATATTCATAAATAATGGACTCCATTCAACAATATATTACATTAATAAGTGGTTCTCATCAGGAGTATAGCCATATCAATGAATGACCTCAATTGAAGAATAATCATGTATCAATAGATGATTCCATTTGAGAGTGTATTCTCCTAAGTAAAAGAAGTTATTGAAAAGAGTAAAATCTTGTCAACGATATGAATTCATATCAAGAGTGTAAGAAACTAATCAAGTAGCAACTCTAACTCAATAGGTAATCCCTCCTATAGCTCTAATCAAGTAATAATTCCTAAACACAAGTGATTTATTTAACCACATAGATGAGTCTCAACCTTGGTATATCATATTTCTACGATAAAGTTAACAATCAATGACTTGTACAATCATATAGATTAATTTCAACCTATGCTCTTCAAAAAATCTCAAATACACAACCCATTCTAGTAGATTATTCCCAACCTATAGGTATTAATGAGTAGTCAAGTACATATCCCAACTCAGTAGGTAAATCTTAACCTAAGGATTCATTCTTTAATGTAATAAACTTCTCAACCCAAAAAGGTTATTATAAACCTAGGGTTCCATTGGAGTGTAAATTATGATCAAGTGTTCATTCAAGTAAGGATAATTTCAAGATGCGGTTTACATAATGCCACATCATATCTTTCATACCTTCACTTTTGTTGCAATGCTAACCTTAACATTCTCAAGGTTTCCTAGCATAATAAGCTATAGTTTCAAGTCACTTCATGACGTTGGTACATTTCACATTATACATGTAGTGTTACTACCTATGTATAGAAACATCGTCAAAATACCCATATAGGGTATCTTAAAGTAATAACCTAATAAATAGATTTCTCAAGCATGTATCAAACTAGATCATGTGAGTATCTTCATATCAAAAAACTTTCAAGCTATTCATGTTTCATAATTTGTAGTATACTTATACTAATGATAAATGAACCCTCCTATAATGGAGTATATAGAACATTTTTATAGAAAAACATAAAACAACTTTTTTTCCTTTCCATAAGAAAATGCTATGATTCACTAAAGCAAGTATTCTCAAGAAATTCCAGTCAAAGTAATCAAGACTCATTCTTCACAATAAAATACATAAAATAATATTAGATCCTCATGCCTGTAATACTCTTGATCCAATTGATTAACTTGATTCCCAGCCTTCTAGTGATAGCTTGCTAGCTTCACGTTAACTACTCAAAGCAATAATTCACTATATCCTCTTCCTCTAGGAACACAAGATAACTATATGCTCTCACAATGTAATTGTATGCTTGGTATGTGTAGGATCATGGAAAAAATAGGCCCTTAAGTGGAAAAAAATTAGAAAAATAAGAGTTAGGAAATTTGACGTAAAAATTTCATTAAGTTATCTATATTATTTCAAAAATATGTGAGAATAGAATTTGTAGAAAATTGAATGTAGTTTCTAAACTAAAAGGATTGTTTTAAAAAAAAAACTATTTGGTGAAAATTTGAAATTTCAATGCAGTGGTACTTAAATTTCAGGGAAAAAATAAGTAGGTGTCTGTCTGACCACCCTAACCACAATAAAATGATAATATTTTTTATAAGATTTTAGATATAATTATAGGAATCATGCCTGATGTAATGCATATTTTTGTAATTTTTTCCAAGTAAATAATTAATTATGAATTAAAATTTTTTATTATAACTTTAAAAAAAATATAAAAACTTGTATGTCTGACCACCTTAACTTGGTCAAAACTTCATGAAATTAAATTTTTCTTTTTTTAATCCTATAGTATGCAAAGCATAGAATGTGATGCATATTTTGGATTCAAAAATGTGATATCGTTTGAAAGCTATAGATTTTTTTTCAATTAGCCTATCAATCAGGATTTTAGTCATAATTTGAACAGAAAATGAATAATAATTACTTATTAAATTCAAAATAAAGCATAATTTATATCGGTGGAAAGCTAAGAATCTCCTTTAAAAACCCTTTTTGTTTCATCAATTTTGGGTAAAAAATAGTCATCAGCCACATACCCATTATATTGCCACTTTTTGGCCCATTATGATCCTACACATACCCAGCTCTCACAAAATATAACTCTCAGAATATTTGTAGTAGAGTGAAACTACAAAATTGTGCATCTCAAATGAGAGAGTTGGTTTAACTATTAATACAAAATATTGAAACATTGAAGCCTAAGGAAAAGGTATGCTAGTTGACACCACTCCACATGCAAAATGACTCACCTCTCATAGCAAAAAGGTGGCAGAAATTTAAATGAAAACTCAACTTGGTATTCTACAGATCGACCTCCTTTGCTTGACAATAACTCAAGAATTTCAAATATGTAAATGCCTAAAAGATGAGAATCAACTTGCGAACAAGATAGACTTCTATAAAAATAGAGTTTTCATATATTGGCACCATGTATCAACCATATTTCAATTCTTTTCATAGAGAAAAGATGAGTCAACTCTTCTATAATAGCATTCAATCTTGTGCTTTGACCAAGCATGTTTTATGTTGATTATTTCTTTTATCATTCATTTAAATCACTTTGCACAACAAACTTGTTATTTAATATTTCCATCACTTTTATCTTTTGAATAAATGCATTCAAAGGTAGACGTAATGCACCACTACAAAATAGTGATCCATCTTGTATGATATCAACCATGGCTTATAACTTCAGATTGCCCTTTATATTTTGCACATTACTTTTTTAAAGATTGACCTTTAATACTTTGCATAACATATATACAAATCAGCCATTATTAATCATACATATATATAAATGTATAATTATATATATACATGTACACACACACACATATATATAATCAATGAATAGCCTCAACGCTATGTATTATATATATGTATATGTATTATATATATACATATGTATATGTATTATATATATACATATGTATATATATACTTATATACACATATATATATACATACACACACACACATATATATATACATATACATATACATATACATATACATACATACATACATACATATACATATACAGACATACATACATATATATATATATATATATATATATATATATATATATATATATTCAATGTCAATCAAATATGTATACATTAAGAGGATATAATCCCACATATATAATTCAAAGGTATATCATATATTAATACATATACGTATGTATGTATTTATCAAATACATGCATATAAACTTTATATACCAATATATATTAACATTATGTAATATTTATAATATTAGGCACATACATATTCTTCTTCATCGATAAGTAGATTCAAAGTGTGTATGTATATGCATATATCATAAACCTACAACCAATACCCTTATGCATATATTATATAATCATATGCATGAGTTTTAATTCAAACATCTATATACATATATACATTCGACGTATATATTGTTAGAGATAATAAGTCATTTCACTTAATTGTTTTAATCATATTGGTTAATTAATTAAGTCACTTATCACTTTAGGTTTTCTTAAGCTAAACTTATGCACATTAATAATTAATTATTTATTAATTATTAAGTGCACACTAGAGTTTATTTTTAGGGTTTGATCTCCTTTCTTAAGGATTGATCTCATTGTAATTATTCAATCTCTTAACATATTTTTAGCTTGACGCTTGTAGAGCATCTTTGTTGTTCTATACATCTTTCTTTCTTTGTGACAAGTTATTGCTTTCAGGTGTTCACTAGAGCCTGTGAAGTTGGGTTTCTCAACTTCTTCATGGTATCAAAGCTTTAGATCTGTAGCTTCTTGTTCGTATTTTGAAGGATATTGCCTTACATTGATTTTTAAGTGCAAGGGTTTCAACTAGGCATCTTTTTGCAAGATTTGGAGGTAGCCTATTTTTCTATGCATTTTTGGGCAAAATGGACATCACCATTGCATTTAGAGCACCCAAAAACCCTAGAAACACTTGTTGTTTTGTCAATTTCTGAGAATTTTGAAAAAAGGGAAAAACAAATTTGCTAGAGGGCCATACGACATCCCTAGCATGTGAATCGAGCTAGAAATTAAAAAAAACCCTAAAAAAATAGAAAAAAAAGCACTTAAAAAAGGCACTCACTCTTAAAAAGTGAATTGTCGATGCCACTCAGCCAAGTGGCCACCAGTCCCAGCGACGACCACCACTCCCACCACTGCACTGCTCCTTCGCCACCAACTGCTCTTAGCCCCCGCAAGCTTAAACCCCTGCGCGCGGTCCTATTGAGGACCCGTGGCTCTGCTCTAGCCCCATGTTGCCATCCTAGCACATGTTATGCCTTGTATAACCACCCCATTTTATTCTGGAACAAAATGGGTCCCCCCTTTTTCTTTTGTTTTCATCACCTTTGGTTCTTTGTTTGGGTCTTAGGAGTTCTTTCTTTTTCCTCCTAAGTCTATCTTTTTGTTTTGTCAAATTTTAGTTTTACCTCAGCCAGAGGTGGGTTTCTTTTTGTTAAAAATTGAAGGCATGATGAAAAATGATATATTTTATATGCTTTTGAGGACTAATGGAGGCATTATTTTGCAGGATCAAATCATACCTCTGATGATTTTCTCAAAGGAAGTCTGTTAGAAAGCATCCCTCAATCGGATTTGGCATAAAATTCCTCAAAGAAGAAAGTCGGTGAGACCCTCCTGTTGTCTTGTCGACTAGCAGTGCGTTCTATTCATTTGAAATACACCAGTCGCACATACATTTCTATCGCCATAACTTTTTATGTATCTCGCCGAAAGATTTTGGGTTCGGCATAACATCTTGCTGACTAAAGGAAGTCCCAACGAAGAAGGATGTCATCGAGGTGAGGTCTCACTAAAACGAGGTGGCTTTGGAGTAAGGTCTTGCCGACAGGTGAAAGTCTCGCCAACAGTAGTTAACGAGGCTATCAATAGCGAGAAAGATTTACATTCACTATAAGGTCTGGTCGAATGGTGGAAGTCTTGGCAAAAGGGGTTTGCTTCGGGGAGGTGTCTCACCAATAGATGGAGGTCTCGCCAAAATGGCCAGCGTCAATGTAATCTCTCACCGACTCACTAGAGTCTCACTGAAAGGTGTGTGGCTTCGGGGTAATGTCCCACTGAATGATCGCAGTCTCGCTGAAGGTTTTCCTTCAGTATGATGTCTTCTCAACTAGGGTGGAGTCTTTCCAAAACTAGATGGACAGAGCCTCCCTGAAGGAGGTGCCATTGGTATGAAGTCTTGCCGACAGGGTGGACTCTTGTTGAAATGGTTTGAGCTCGGGGAGAAAGGAAGGAGTTCGATGTAATTTCTCACCGACGAAGTAAGCTCTCACAGAAATGGAATGGTCTTAGTGTGATGTCTCGCTGATTGAAGGCGGTTTCGCCGACAGTGGTGCACAAGAATATATGACTTCGGTATAACTTCTGGCTGAGTGGTTTGTCTTCGCTATGTCCTCTTGTTGACTGGACAATGTCTCATCAAATGCAGATGTTTTTCCAATGATGGAGCACAGTGGTATAACTCTTAAGGGCTCACTATGATGTCTGGCTAATAGCGATAGTGTGGGCGACAATTTTGGGTATCGATATAAATTTTGTAGCTCGATATGAACTCTTGCCAACGGTTGTAAGCTATGCTAATTGTTGTTGTGAAGTATAATTGCATCGGAGAGACACGACTAGTGTCTCACCGACATGCAATTTTACTTGAATAAATTTTGACTGACCAGAAAGTTTACGTGGTATGTGTTCCACCAATCAGAGGAGGCTGAAGGTGAACCCTTTGTAGTTTGACTGATTGACTATTCTTGTGAGGAAGATCAACAGAGCATAAACGACATGGAATTAATCTGAGATGAAAAGCGATGGATCAGCTTGGTGAACAATGGTGTGGAGATCTAACAAGAGAGTCAAATGTTGTTTCCAATTGGGGTCAACTTGTAGAAAGATCTGTTGACGTGTGTTTTGGCACAACAACATGCAAATAGAATATTGCTACTCTGTTTCTCCTGAAAGAGAACGATGATCACATGGATATCTCAATTCCCAAGGTCTATGTAGTTGGTTCTCAATTGTGTTGATGTTGCTCAATTGGTCAATGTAATAGTAATGTTCAAGGGGCTTGCTGGTGTTGAGCTTTTGGACTGTTCTGGGGTAAAACACGAATTTAAATCTACTCTAATTGGGTTTTTTAAAGAAACAAAAAAAGATAGATCAGGTTTTTGGAACATAAAAGAATGATACTCCATCTGAATTAACTAGACCTATCACCTTACAAGGAATTCCTAATTAAAACTGTAGAACATAATTAACTTGTGACTAACACAATTTCATCCATTCCCAGTGTTGATTTCAATAGCAGATTGCAAGTTACCATTTAAACAAAACATAAAAACAAAAATTCATTCCTTGAAAGCTTCTTAAATTAGATGATTAATTCGAGACAAACACTATTCTGAAACACAACATGAAGTAGATTAAGATTTGGTTGCTTCTACTATTAGTGAAACAGATAAGCAACATTTACAAATCTGACACAATCACTAGTGTACAAAAAATCTATGACTCCAAATTGTTTCCATTTATACTAAGGAAACTGAAAGACATATTAGTCTATTCAGAATCTAACTCCTACTCAAGAAGACAAAAGAAGCTCCTATTACAAAGAATCAGGCTCAGCTTCTATCCCCTCTATTCCTATTCTATTGATTACTCACTAGAAGTTCTCTATCTACCACTTTCTTTCCCTACTCCTAACCTCGAAAGTTCTAACCTTTACAAAGAGGCAAGAATGTCTTATATATAGAATGCATCATAAAGGAATGTGTTGTCCCCCTGTATTAGGGTTTACAAAATATCTGCTTCCAGGAGAGTCAACTCAGATCTTTTGAAAAGAGTGAAAGTTGCATTCAATGTGAAGCCCTTCTATCCATGCTGATGAGAGATTGTTTTGGGAAAGATTCTAGATCTTTTTCTTTTGCAGCATTTACTACTAACCTTCATGTCCATCTTTGAACTCCATCTTAGGGCCACCTTGAATGCTCAGAATATCACCATTAATTCTAATCTACCTCCTTGTCAATAGTCACTACAACTATCCCTATGAGTCATGGTTACTCCTTTCCTTCGGCCCTCTTCATGTTCCAGACCACCACCATTTTCCTTAGCTGAGTCATCGCTTTGATCTCAGAAGGAGTCTATCTCGTTTGCATCTTGCATATCGTCGCTCACAGGAATAGTTAATTGGTCAAACTATCGCCGGTCCGCTCTCTCAGCTCTTCCTGATTGGTTAGATATATGCCATGCGAGCTTATCAGGTGGTCAAAAGTGGTCAACCTTGAATCGCATGTTAGTGAGACACTAATCGTGTCTCCCCGATGCAATTTCATTCTTCAGCAACTATCAGCATGACATTAGATAGTTAGCAAGACATTTCAGCAAGCTGTAGGAGTTATACCGAGCTCGCAAAGACTATCGGCAAGACATTCACTAGTTGGTGGGACATCATAGCGAACCTCAGGATCCTTCAGCGATCACATTTTCATGTCGGGGAGACTATTGCTTATCACTGTGACCTCATGGCGAAGTCCTCTTAATCTCTCCTCGAGCTCTCTCTTCCTCTTCGGGCTCGAACTCCTTTTGCCTTTCGACAAGACTTTTCGTGGTCGGGGAGACCTTTTACCGATCTCCTCTTTTCCTACCAGGCTCCCTCTCTATCAGCCATACCAGCTCCTTTTGCCGAGCTCGAGCCCTTTTCATTCACTGTGACAGTCCAGAGTCACCCGGACATTTCGCCGAATTCTCCTTATTCTCATCGGGCTCACTTTGTTTCGGGAAGACCTTCACTCTTCGGCGAGACATTATGGCAAAGGCATGATCCTTCACCGAGCTTCATTTCTTTCAGTGGGATCTCCCTTTCTGTCAGCAGGACATTCCATGGTTGGGGAGACCTCACAGTAACACTACCCTCCTTCTAGCGCCAGCTTCTCTGTCGGCCAGACTAGGGATCATCGGCGAGACCTTTCGCCGAATTCATTTCCTTTCGCTGAGACATCTTCATTGGCAAGACCTCTTGCTGAAGCCACTTTTTTTTCCCATGTCGTTCTACTTCGGCAAGAGTTCACCCCATCGTTGAAACATCTTGCCAAAGCCACCTTTTGTCTCAGCGAGCTTCCTTCATGTCACTGAGACCTTCCTCGGTTGGTGAGACTTTACACCGACCGAGGCTTCCTTCACCGAGTTTTGTTGTCGTCGAGACCTCCCTTGTGGTCATATTGATAGATGCCCTCTCTTTGTGCCTTGTTGGCGTGACCAAATGTATTCACCGAGACCTCCCTCCGAAGGAAAGTCTTTCACTGAAAGGCATACCTTTATCAGTGGTCGGTGAGACTTGAGGCTTTCGGCAAGACTTCACCCCGAAGTCAAAACCTCCCGTCAATATGTATTCTTTTGCCACCGGTCAGTGAGATATGGAGAAGTCGCCGAGACTTCTCGCCGAAGGAAATCTCCTGCCAAAGTGTTAGCCCAGTATTGCTAGTCAATGAGACATAAAGCCTTCACCGAGACCTTTCTTAGAAGGAAACCCCTTATGTCGATAGGAGACTCCTAGTCTCTGTGACGATGTTTGATGTCTTGCCGATAGTTTATTGGACATGAATTTCACTCGCTATGACATCCCTGGGGTCTTGCTGACCCTTTCCTTAGCTAATTTTTAAGACCAACTAGATTGGGGAATGCATTCCAAGTGAACTCACTTGAGAAATATTATCATGTGTGTGGCCTATTCCTACAAAATAGAGTCCCCATTAGTCATAAGAAGGACATAAGATATATTATCATAAGATACACTTTTTCTTGTGATTATTTCATTCAATTTTTAGCAAGTAAAAAAACCAACTTAGGCTAAGACAGAACCAAAATTAAATCAGATAGATCAAAAGTCAAAATTAGGAGGAAAAAAAAAGAATTCCAAAGATCAAAATAGACAATTAAAAGGGAAAGAAAACAAAAGAAAAAGGGGGGACCCATTTTGTTCCAGAACAAAATGGGGTGGTTATGCAGGGCATAACAAATGGTGACTCGGCTGGGAAAATGGTTTAACCATTTTCAAGAATCTGAAGGATTCAGCTTCCCAAAACTCTTGGTTTATGAATATCACAACTCCAGTTGGGTCAGTTATAACAAGTAAGGTTGAGCTAGAATCTCAAATGTAAATCAACATTGGCTAACCTTGAATCTATGTGTGTGCTTGATTGTGCATCACTCTCTTATGAAGTTTTCTCCATGTTTTGGACAACAATGTGTAAGATCTGAACTACATGAGTTGATTCCCTTTAGCTGTCATACAATGATATCCTGGGCATTGCTCTGCTGGTAGTCGGGCATCCATAGCCCCGACGGAGATACCTCTAGTTTTCTCACAGCATTGCTCTAATGCCATCCATGCATCCATAGCCCCGATAGAGATACTGGAATCACCCATTCATATTGAGTCCCCTTTCTCTTTAAATAATTCCTTTTCTCCCTTTTTTTTTCTTCTTTTTTTGTTTTCTCAAAGTTTCAGATATTTCATGTAATTCTTTCTCAATATGTCAGATGTTTAACATCTGATATGGGTTGAAAACTACCATGGACCTCATAACAAAACTTGGGAGATCATATTTTTCACTCAAATCTTACAACACTATCATCCTAGGACAAATATACCATTATAAGAGGAGATGATCTTGATGATTTGTGTCAGATTCAGAGGAGCTAATAAAGGTTACTTACTTGGCACCTTGTTTTCAATACCTTCCACAAATCTCATTGGCAATGGGCATTAAAAAAAAGAGTTTAGGACAAAATCACTCAATCAATAGATTTGAAAATATGTAAACCATTTCTCTCCAAATGACCAAAGTATGCCTCAGATAACAACCACCATTCTAAGATGGAAAGAAACAAAGAAACCCCAAAATAACAAAAAGACATAAAGCAAAAGAACAAAGGAAACAAAAGACAAAAAGAAAAGGGCAAACAAACAAACAACAAAGCTATTTACAAGCAAACAAAATATTTACAAACAGAGAAACAAATTATCTACAAACAAAACATAAAGAAAACTAACTAAACCAAAAACTAATACTAACCAATCCTAATCCTAAACTAACTCCAAAGCCAAACTTTATAAATGCAAGACTATAAAATAAATTTGTACATTGACTTCACTAATTTTTCATTATGTGTAATAATCTTAACTTACTAGGTACAGTTCTAAACCTAGCAAATTTATCTTTATACTTAGAAATATGAAGTTCATAAGCAATAAGTTCATTCTGAGGGCATAAAGCTTGAAATATTATCAGTTGTGGGTTTTCAGTTTTGTCATGATTTACCCACAAACATGTTTTACTATCCCCAACACCATAATCAAACTAAAAATTATTGAAACACAGAGGATGATGAAGGGACACCACCTGATCCTGAATATTTCTAGTTACCAAAGCAGGCTTGTGTTGTATGATCCCTTCTTCATGAGGTCTAAGCTCATGGAACACCACTAAAACAAGGTTTTTCTTGTAGTTGGGATATTCATTAACTAGCATCTCTATATTCATCTCGAGCATGGAGTCAAAAAATTTCTAAATTTCTTGAGATGAAGTCTTTCTTTCAGCACTCCCTTGAAACATGTCACCCCTAAAGGTTTGAGAATCTGCCTCCAGCTTATCATCCTTGATGTCAGGGATACTGGCACATAGTGGGAAAGGATCTTCTTCGAACTCATTTGAATGGACAGAATCAAAGGCAGGGAAACACTTTCTCAATTTACATTCCTGCACATCATCAACAAGTACATGCCACTTAGCATCAAATGCATCAGTATTAAAAAAAAATTGATTAGTGGATACTAAGCAAGGACTTTCTTCCAACAACACATTTGACCAATTAGAATCAAAATCAAGAAAATACTCCCTTGTCTCAATCTCTTCATTATGTTGAAGAGATTCAACATCTAAGATAACCTCTTGGTCCTTTTCTTAGCATTCCTCTGCTTCATCCAAATGTACCCCGTCATGAATTTCCTCAGGGAACAATTGAATGATCTGTACGTCTACTTGAATTTCTTCCCTTAAAATTTCATGATGGAATTTAAGTCCTTGACTTTGACCACAAGATTCAGTGGCAATCTCATCTTGAAGTGTGTTCTCTGCTTCAATCTGTTCACTACTTAAATCAGCAAAGTCATCCTCTTGCATTAACCCATCAAAGTGTGTTTCTTCCTCATTGACCATCATGAAAGCACCTATGAATGCATCGATGAATCCATTCTCCCCTTCTATCAAGTCTACACTAGGTAGAGGAGTTTCATTAGTTGTTGAATCCACCTCACTGCAAGGATCAAGGTCATCAAAAGATAGGGAAGAATTGAATCTCCTCACACAGTCACTATCATCAATTGGGATGAACTAATTATCATTTTCATATGTGCCAATTGTTTCATCCTCTTCATTGATGGGATAGGTACTCCAAGGATCCTCCATAAGTATTCCTTCAACAGTGATCATTTTATTGAAGTAAAACTCTATCCTTCTTAGGAAGACATGACAATCCATCTGAGAATGTTGATCAGTTCGATGTATCCCACATCCACTTGGCCCAACAAGCTCTGATAGTTTCAGATCTCGCAGCTCTTCTAATTTCTCCCTTATTTGATTTTGCATATGAGGGATATCAATCTAGCATGAACCATTTTCCTTTGTCCATCTTTCATCACCTTGATTCTCATCTTGATTAGAAGAGTTGCTCATATTGTTGGAAAGCCTTGTTGATTTCTCATGACAACAATCCCGCATTAATACCTCATCTCCTTCAAATCCATCGTTAGTATGCTCAACAAAGCTAGACTCTATATTGATATTTCCATTATGATCTAAATTTACATCCATTTCATGCTTTTCACCAAACAAGTCATCAAAATTATATTCTGGCGAATCAACTGTTTCATCTAGAACTTCATTATGATGTAATGAACTATGCTTTGGAAGATGACTGAAAAGAGATGAGATGGTCACAACTTCATTGACAAGTGGGGTACTTAACTCTGTGATTGGATTTTGCAAGGATGAGTTCTCCCAGTGGTCTTGTGTGCGAGGACCAAACTAAAGTAAGAATAAGATTTCTAACTCCGCCCATGAACAAATATAATTTTGTGGAAGATTAACATACCACTGTCTTGCTGAACCTTGAAGTGTTTTGATGAACAATTGATAGACGACATCCTCATGCTGAACCTAGAGAAAAGTAAGTATATGCCTACAAATTCCAACATGTTTAGAAGCATTTTTCGCGCCGTTAGCGAAAAATAAAGCAAGCCTATCATACAGGTGACCAGGAATTTCATGAACAAATCCTGGTATATACAAAGGGCTACCCATTAGAGCTAGGATATCCAATACCTAGCCCAATCCAACTCACAATGATCCAAAATTACTCATAGGCCCTCCTTCTAGTGCTAGTTCCTGTTGACGTGTGTTTTGGCACAACAACATGCAAACAAAATATTGCTACTCTGTTTCTCCTGAAAGAGAAAGATGATCACATGGATATCTCAACTCCCAAGGTCTATGTAGTTGGTTCTCAATTGTGCTAATGTTGATCAGTTGGTCAATGTAACAATAATATTCAAGGGGCCTGCTGGTGTTGAGCTTTTCGACTGTTTTGGGGTCAAACATGAATTTAAATCTACTCTAATTGGGGTTTTTAAAGAAATAGAAAAAGATAGATCAGGGATTTGGAACAGAAAAGAATGATACTTCATCTGAATTAACCAGACCTATCACCTTCCAAGGATTTCCTAATTAAAATTGCAGAACAAAATTAACTTGTGACTAACACATAGTTTCATCCATTCACAGTGGTGATTTCAATAGCAGATTGCAAGTTACCATTTAAACAAAACATAAAAACCAAAATTCATTCCTTGAAAGCTTCTTAAATTAGATGATTAATTCGAGACAAACACCATTCTGAAACACAACATGAAGTAGATTAAGATCTGGTTGCTTCTACTGTTAGTAAAACAGATAAGCAACATTTACAAATCTGGCACAATCACCAGTATACAGAAAATCTATGACTCCAAATTGTTTCCATTTATACTAAGGAAAATAAAAGACATATTAGTCTATTTGAAATCTAACTCCTACTCAGGAAGACAAAAGAAGCTCCTATTACAAAGAATTGGGCTCAGCTTCTATCCCCTCTATTCCTATTCTACTAATTACTCACTAGAAGTTCTCTATCTACCACTTTCTTTCCCTACTCCTTCTAAACTCAAAAGTTCTAACCTTTACAAAGAGAAAATAATGCCTTATATACAAAATGCATCAAAAAGGAATGTGTTTTCCCCATGTATTAGGGTTTACAAAATATCTGCTTCCAGGAGAGTCGGCTCAGATCTTTTGAAAAGAGTCAAAGTTGCATTCAATGTGAAGCTCTGCTATCCATGCTAATTAGAGATAGTTCTGGGAAAGATCCTAGATCTTTTGCATCTGCAACATTTACTACTGGCCTTTGTGTCCATCTTTGAACTCCATCTCAGGGCCACCTTGAATGCTTAGAATATCACCATTAATACTGATCTGCCTCCTTGTCAATAGTCACTACAACTGTCACTATGAGTCATGGTTACTCCTTTCCTTCGGCCCTCTTCATGTTCCAGACCACCACCATTTTCTGAGCCGAGTCATCACTTTGATTCAGAAGGAGTCTATCTCATTTGTGTCTTGTAAATCCTCGCTTGTGGGAACAATTAATTGGTCAAACTGTCACTGGTCCACTCTATCAGCTCTTCCTAATCGGTTAGATATATGCCACACGAGCTTATCAAGCAGTCAAAAGTGGTCCACCTTGAATTACATGTTGATGAGACACTAATTGTTTCTTCCTAATGTGATTTCATTCTTCAACAACTATTGACATGACATTAGACAGTCGGCAAGATGTTTCAACGAGCTGTAGGAGTCATACCCAGCTCACAAAGACTATCGGCAAGACAGTCGCTAGTCGGTGGGACATCAAAGGGAACCTTAGGATCCTTCAGTGATCACATTTTCATGTCAGGGAGACTATCACTTGTTGCTGTGACCTCATGGAAAAGTCCTCTTTATCTCTCCCCAAGCTCTCTCTTCTTCTTCGGGCTCGAACTCCTTTTTCCTTTTGGCAAGACTTTTCGTGGTCGGGGAGACCTTTTAGCGATCTCCTCTTTTCCTACCGAGCTCCCTCTCTATTGACCAGACCAGCTCCTTTCCCTGAGTTCAGACCTTTTTGCTTCGCTGTGACAGTCCAGAGTCACCCGAAAATCTTGCTGAATTCTCCTTATTCTCACCGGGCTCACTTTGTTTCAGGAAGACCTTCGCTCTTTAGCGAGACATTATGGCAAAGGCATGATCCTTCGCCGAGCTTCATTTCTTTCGGTGGGGTCTCCCTTTCTGTCAGCAAGACATTCCATGGTCGGGGAGACCTCATAGTGACGCTTCCCTCCTAGCGCCAACTTCTCTATCGTCCAGACTAGGGATCATTAGTGAGACCTTTCATCGAGACAACTTCATCGGTGAGACCTCTTTCCGAAGCCACCTTTTCTCTCGCTGATCTTCCTTCGTGTTGCTGAGACCTTCCTTGGTCGGTGAGACTTTACACCGACTGAGGCTTCCTTCACTGAGCTTTGTTGTCACCGAGACCTCCCTTGTGGTCATACTGATAGATGCCCCCCTCTTTGTGCCTTGTCGGTGTGACCAAATGTATTCACCGAGACCTCCCCCCAAAGGAAAGTAATTTACTAAAAGGTATACCTTTATCAGTGGTTATTGAGACTTGAAGCTTTCAGCAAGACTTCACCCTGAAGTCAAAACCTCCCGCTGATATGTATTCTTTCGCCACTAGTTGGTGAGACATGGAGAAGTCACCGAGACTTCTCCCCGAAGGAAATCTCCTACCGAAGTGTTAGCCTGGTGTTGCTAGTCGATGAGACATAAATCCTTCGTTGAGACCTTTCTTTGAAGGCAACCCCTTATTCTGATAGGAGACTCCTAGTCGTCGGGACAATGTTTGATGTCTTGTCGATAGTTGCCTACACATGAATTTTACTCATTGTGGCATCCCTAGGGTCTTGCTGACAATTGCCTTAGCTGATTTTTAAGACCAACTGGATTGGGGAATGCATTCCAAGTGAACTCACTTGAGAAATATTATCATGTGTGTGGCCTATTCCTGCAAAATAGAGTCCCCATTAGTCATCAGAAGGACATAAGATATATTATCATAAGATACACTTTTGCTTGTGATTATTTCATTCAATTTTCAGCAAGAAAACCAACTTAGGCTAAGATAGAACCAAAATTAAATCAGATAGATCAAAAGCCAAAATTAGGAGGAAAACAAAAGAATTCCAAACATCAAAACAAACAATTAAAAGGGAAAGAAAACAAAAGAAAAAGGGGGGACCTATTTTGTTCCAGAACAAAATGGGATGGTTATGCAAGGCATAACAAGATCTAGAGTAGGAAGAGAGCTGAAAGGAAGAAGAGGCTGCGAGTCTCCTGGACAGCTGGGATCTCTATTGGCAAGGGTAGATCGATATTTATGATAATACTCTAGGAGATTCAAGGCAGCTTTGCAAGGAATTTGGAGGCCAAAAGTTAATGCGATGGTTGCAAAAAATCTAGGGGCCATCCCTGGAGAAATCCTTCATCGACATGGACACGAGGATGCACATTGAATGGGATTAAATTTATTCCAAAAGATTTGAGGGTCAACCCTTCTAAAATCGACTGATTTTGTAAACCATAAAAATAGGGGCCAACACATTCTTTTTGGCACATTATGTAGATATCGCATTTTTGCCTCTTTTGGAGAGGAGTAGAAGGATGACGAGTAGAGAAAGAAGGGGATACATAGAGAGAGATAGATTTTGAATAGTAGGAATTTTTTGAAAGTAGAGAAACTTAAGAGTAGAATAGAGTAGGAGCTAGATTCAGCAGAGGCAATAATGTATCTTTCAAGTTTTCTTAGTGTAGATGGAGATGATTTGAAAACATGGATTTTCTGTACACTGGTGATTGTGCCATATTTGTAAATGTTGCTTATCTGTTTCACTAACAGTAGAAGTAACCAAATTTAAATCTACTTCATATTATGCTTCAGAATGGTAGTTATCTTGGGTTAATAATTTGTTTTGCAAAGCTTTCAAGGAATGAAATATTATTTTATGTTTTGTTTAAATGGTGATTTACAATCTATTGTTGAAGTTAGCACTGTGAATGAATGAAACTGTGTGTTAATCACAAGTTAATTTTGTTCTCCAATTTTAGTTTGCAATTCCTTGAAAGGTAACAAGTCTAGTTAAGTTGTTGATAAATGATTTGCAGGGATTTCTTGAATATGATGGAGTAACAAAGTAAGAAAGAAAGGAGGCATGGAGGCACACAAGAACGAGCAAGGCAGGGAAAAAAGGGATTTCAAAAATCCAAGCAATGAGAATGGAAATGGAGCAAGATCAGAGAAATCATAGTCGAATTAGGAGCTAGAATCGAGTAAGAAGCAAGGTAAGGATGATCAAGATGATGTGGACTTGAGAAACAAAATCCAAGTGGAACCTAGAGGAAAGGATATTCCGGCGATTAATTATGCTACTTCCTCTGATGGAAAAAAAATTGAGAAGGCTAAAGATGTGGTGGGGACCACTGGCAGCATTGGAGGCAATCGTAAACCATGGACCTCTCTGTTCGAGGTAAAACCAAATGGAAAATCATCTTTTCCTCCAGTGCAAAATATTTCTTCCCCGGAAAAAGGTAAGTTTGGAAGTTCTATCCCAGATTCACTAATAGATCATAATATCGCTCTAATGGAAAGAACTCTGGTTGGGAAGTTTATGGGCCCTAGACCAAATATTGAAGTGGTCAGGGAGTTTGTTAAAAATAAATGGAGAACAAATGGAAAAGTTTCAGTTGCTGCTCTTCCAAAGGGTTTTTTTGCATTTGAATTTACTTGTAGAGAGGACATCTTGGCTATTAGAAGTGGGGGTCCTTGGGTAATAGGGAAATCTTCCCTGGCTCTTAAGAAGTGGTCCTCTAACTTGGACCTCTCAGACTCCATTTTTGAGAATGTCCCAGTTTTGGTTAGACTACCGGGCCTACGTCTAAAGTATTGGAATGAAGATATTTTTAATGGTATTGCGAGTTCCTTTGGTGAGCTCCTTTCTATTGATACTATGATGGCAACTAGAAAGAGATTGGTTTTTGCAAGAATATGTGTCAGGGTCTCCCAGGAAGCTGACCTTCCTTCTTCGATTGAGATCTAGTCTAAACTTGGATCCTGGTTGCAGAATATAGAGTTCAAAACCATCCTGTTTGCCTACTTCAAGTGTAGGAAATTTGGGCACTGGGCTAAAAAATGTCCCTTAAATGCCACATTAGAGAAAGAGAAACCGTCTGGTTCTTTAAAATCAGTCTGGAAAAAAAAATCAGGAGATAGTAAGGAAAATAAAGAGTCTAATGTTTAGGACTTGGATAATAAAGAGTCTAACATTTAGAGCGCCTTTTTTGAGACTGAAGCAGTTATGGAAAATAATGGTGAGATCCCTCTAGATCCCCATTAGATGAATCTTGTTAAAACGTTATCTTCTAAGGAAAATGGATCCAATGAGGATCTGTCAGCTGGGGAAGAAGATCTTAACCAAAAAGAAAAATGTTTATCCCAAGTGACAATCCCAACTGTGAAAAATGTTGAAACCTCGGGTTTGGAGGATATTCCTAGTAAGGGCTTGTCCTTGGAACTGAATATCACATTCCCTTTCCCGTCTTTTGAAGATCTTTCCCCCTGGGTGCTACGAACTTTACAGATCCCAACCCCTTGGAGGTGGTCAAGGACTCCCTTGAAAACTCAGACCATTTTGTTGATCTTTCCAGCAATTTCTTGGCTTTTCATGTGAATGGTAATATGGATACATTACCCTGGGAACAAAGGATCTTAACTGATAAGGAATGGGAATCTAGTAGAGAGACAGATAGCCAAGAAGAGACTAATAAAGAAGAGAACTTATCAAAGAAGAAGAAGGGAAAAAATAAACAAAGGAAGACTCCAAGTGGCATTTCTACTAGATCAAAAGCTAAGGCAGACTATGGAGTAGTAAAGAATTCATGAGGGAAAAAGTCTTCTAAAAGGACAAGAGAGCAGAATAGCTTCCGGGATATAGCGGATGGGTCTTAGAAAACCATCTCGGAATGCCTTAATTCCCCTAGTAATTTATGAAGATTATGTCGTGGAATATCAGGGGACTCAATAGCCCCTATAAGTAGGATGTTCTTCGCAATTTTGCTAGAGATCATAAGCCTGATATTCTTTTAATTCAGGAGACTAAAATGTCAAAGGAGAAAGTTGAAAAGATGAAACTTTTCCAACACTATAGTACTCATGGTAATAACTCGAGTGGCGCTTCTGGAGGCATTGCTACTTTTTGGAATAGCCACATAATCAAAGGAGATCCGATTTTGGAAGGAACAAATCATACTGCCACTAGATTCACAAATATTAGGGACAACTTCAGTTGGATTCAACTGAATATTTATGCCCCCAATGGAAAAGGAATGAGAAAATCCTTTTGGTTGGAGCTGGCTGCCTTTAGGAGGATTTTTGATAGTAATTCTTGGGTTATTATGGGCAATTTCAATACACCTTAATGAATGGAGAAAATTTGGAGGATCCCAAATCAATGTGGAGAGCAAAGAGGATCTTCAAAACTTCATTAACAATCAGGGGCTGATAGATCTTGATTTACACGATGCTTCCTTTACCTGGTCTAATCGTAGAAAGGGGATGAATCTCATATAGGTTAGATTAGATAGATCTTTAATTTCCAATCATTGGTTTTTTGATTATTACTGCTCTCTTAAAGCTCTCTCAAGGATTGGTTCTGATCATCCCTATCAGTTTTATTGCAGATCCTATAAAAAAGAAGAAAAACATCCCTTTCAGATTTGAAAAAATGTGGACCTCCCAACCTGCTCTTAAAGAGGATATTAGGAAATGGTGGAATATAAGTATTCCTGGTACTACTATGTTTAGAATAGCTAAAAAACTAAGGGAAGTAAAATGTAATCTAAAAAAATGGAAAAAGGAGTAATTTGGGAAAACCTTTAGGATCAAGTCTGACCTCTAGATGGAGTTGGGTGATATTCAATATAAAAATATAGAAGGAGGGATATTTGAATGATACTAAGGAAAAAGAGAATGAGATCCTCACTAAGATGCATGATATAATCGGTAAGGAGGAGGAGTTCTGGAGGCAAAGATCTAGAGCTCTATGGTTATCTTCAGGTGACAAAAATACCAGATACTTTGATCTATCGGCTTCAAAACATAGAGCTATCAACAAAATATCTCAAATTGAAGTGAATGGAATCGGGTATGAGGGGGAGGAGGATATTAGAAAGCATGCTTTCTCTTTCTTCAAACATCTTCTTTCAAAGAATGATGAAATTAACCAAATTGATTAGGATCAGCTAGTTGAAGCTATACCGAGAATTATCAACCAGGAAAATAACTCTCTATTGTCTGCTATCCCCACCAATGAGCAAGTCAAGTGGGCTGTTTTGTCCTTTGATAGGAGTAAAGCTTCGGGTCCGGATGGTCTCCCTTTATTTTCTTTTAGTGGCTTTGGGAGATAGTTGGAGATGATGTGGTGAATGTTGTTAAAGAATTTTTTGGATCCAAAAGTCTCCTAAAAGAATTAAATGCCACCTTTTTAGTCCTTATCCCCAAGAAACCTAGAGCTAATAATTTTGAGGCTTTCAGACCCATAAGTCTTTGCAATTCTAAATATAAAATCATCTCTACGGTTTTAACCTCAAGATTTTTAACCTTTTTTCCATCTTTGATTTCTCCTCAACAGAATGGCTTTGTCCCTGGCAGACAAATCCTAGACTCTATTGTAATGGTGCATGAGAATATTCATTCCTTAGTGGAATTGAAGATTGAAGGCTTTTTACTTAAGCTTGATATTTCAAAAGCCTATGACAGAGTGGACTGGATTTTATTATTCAAAATTTTAAAGGCTTTTGGATTTTGTAATAGGGTTCTTCAAATGGTGGAACAACTTGTGTCTACTGCTTCCATATCAGTTATGGTTAATGGATCCCCTACCTCCTTTTTCCAAAGTACCAAAGGTCTAAGACAGGGTGATCCTATCTCTCCTATTCTATTCACTATTATGGCTGAAAGTCTTGGCAGACATCTGAAAAAGTTGGTTGACTATAGATCTATTCTTGGTCTCAAACCTTCCTCTGGTAACATGGTTTTTTCTCATCAACAATTTGTTCATGATACTATGCTTATGGGTAAAGCTTCGGTCTCTAAAGGAAAAAATTTAAAACAATTGCTTGATAAGTATGGGAGAGCTTCAGGACAGTTGATCAACAATCAAAAAAGTTCTTTGTTCTTCTTCAACACGCCGGTTCACAGACAAACTAAAATTGCCAGAATACTTGGCTACAGAGTGGAATCCTTACCTACCACCTATCTTGGTTTACCCTTAAGCCTTAAACCTCCTGAATCTTTTTGGCTTTCATTCGTTGAGAGATTCAACAAGAAGCTTGCTGGATGGAAAGGAGCTCTATTAAGTCAATCAAGGAAACTTCAACTCCTCAAAGCCTCGCTCCAGAATTTTTCGATCTACACCCAGAGTCTTTTCAAGATTCCTGCTAAATTTGCTAATGCCATAGAAAATATTCAAAAAAGATTGCTTTGGTCGGGTGTTGAAGAAAAAAAAAGACTTCCTTTAATTGGTTGGAATATGGTTTTTAGACCAAAAAAATCTGGAGGATTAGGTCTTAGAAGAATTAGAACGGTTAACAAAATCCTTCTCGCAAAACAAATTTGGAGAATTTTCTCATCTTTAGGGGAATGGACAGATATCATGGCTAGCAAATATTTAGAAAACAACCATTCCTTTATTATCTTGAAAGATTCCCACCTTCTTCCTAGAGGTTCTAGTTGCTGGAATAATCTAATCAATGGTAAAAATATTGTGGACTCAGGAACTAGATGGCAAGTGAGAAGCGAAAAAAATACTAGATTTTGGGAGGATAGATGGCTTTTTAAGGAGCCCATTTTAAAAATCAATTCCTTTAATGAATGGGATGAGAATTGCAAGGCTCGTTATGGTACTTATGTGAAAGACTACATAGTGAATGGTAAATGGGTGGGTTTGTGTCTAGTTAGTTAGATTCTTGCTCCTATTTAGTCTTCTTTGCTGGCTATTAGACTTTGTTCTGACCAGTTGGATGATCGTCTTGTCTAGTTTGACGAACCCTCAAGAAATTATTTTTTTTCATCTGCTTTTTCCAGGATTACTTCATCTCAGGAATCTCCACCGTTCTGGTCGAAGGCTTGGTTCAAACATTTGATCCCTAAAATCAACATTTTTTTCTGGATCCTTCTCCAAAACAAGGTGCTCATGATTGACAACCTTAGCAAACGCGGATTTCAAATACCTAACAGATGTTTTCTTTGTAAGATGGAGGTCGAATCTATGCATCATTTGTTCCTTCATTGCTCATTTGCTGCTGCTATTTGGGAAAAAATTATCAATTTGTGGCATCTTTCTTGGGTTTTTCCTCCATCCATTGAAGACTTCTTCCTTCAATGGAAAGCCCCAACTAAAAATAATTTGCTCAGGCTCTTATGGGATTTCTCTTTCCCTCATGTTGCTTGGGGTCTTTGGAAAGAATGCAACAATAGAATTTACAGAGATAAAGAAGCTTATGTGGATATAGTCTTTGATAAAATTGTCAGATTCTTGAAGGAAAATGTCAATGCTTTTCCACAGAGGGTTTTCTTTTTTGAGAAAGCGGTGCATTCGTCCTATGACCTTATAGTTGCTAAGGATTGGAATATTAGCCTTGAATTGCCCTGGGCTCCTAAGAAAGCTAAAATGGATAGAGAGGGTGTTCGCTGGTCTTTTCTGCCTAATGGATGGGTCAAAACTAACTTTGATGGCGCGGTGGCAGGTTATGGTGGGGTCATAAGGGATTCCTTTGGAAATTTCCTTTTAGCGACGACCTCTCCTCTCGGTTCCCAAACCAATCATTTGCTAGAGGTTGCTGGCGCTTATCACATTATGAATTTAGCCAAAAGTCTTAACTTTAAGAATCTTTGGTTGGAAGGTGACTCCAAAAATATAATTGACTGCCTCCATGGCAAGTCTCCCCCCTCGTAGACAATAAAATCTTGGATTGATGATGCCATCTTGACCTTGGCTAAGTTTGATAAAGTTAAAATATCACATGCTTATCTAGAGAAGCTAATACTGTTGTGGATTTTTTTGCTAATGAAGGAGTCAGGAGTAATGATTCACACACCTGGCTTAATGTTAGTGATCTAAGTTCTAATGTCTGCACTTTATTGAATTATGATAAATCACATGGACAAGAGGCATGTCATCCCTTTAATGAGGACAGGTTGGAACTTTCACATCACAATCATTAGATTGTATGGGACCGAGCTCGGAGGCTTAGTCTGCAACAAAACGTTGCACACTTTGTGGGTTCTCAGATTTGGCGAGGTCAATTTTAGTAAAGATTTCATCTATGTCTGCCCCACTGTGTTGGCCAAGATGGGAGGAGAAAGGAAAATAATCGAGCTGGATAGCTATGAGATGCACACCAAAAATGTTAAGGTTTGGAATAAAGTTAAAAGCGACGGGTTACTTCCTTTCCTGGAGAAGCTCCATGGTTCCAATCAGGCGGCTATAGACCTTTTTGAGAAAAAATGGAATAATGGAAACCTTACCCTATTTGGTAGGAATGTAAAGCTCAATGAAAATTTGATTGTCGAAGTGACGAGCTTGTCTACTGATGGAAATAAGTTCTTCAGGGATAGGGTTTTTTCTGACGATGTCATTATTAGATTTCCTAAAAGAGAAAAAGAAAGGCTGAATCTTGTGAAAATTACTAACAGCTACTTTGAAGTTGAAACCATAAAAGCCCTTTGGAGAAAGGTCCTACGGGTCATCATGGAGTACATTACAGTGGACAAGTGCTTCACAAGGGTCTATAGCTATCACTTTGCTCTTCTCAATCACTTCCGCTACAAGGTAAGGGTTTTTCTCCCCTATTATCTTTTTTGTTCTCTTAGGAAAAGCTTGGATGATCATAAGAAAAACCCTAGAAGATTCCCTATCCTGCATACTGGGTTGATTAGGTTGATAGTTGAGCATTATCAAAATTTTCCCATCCCTGCTAATTTGGAAACCCTTCTTGATTCTGAGGAAGATGACAATGAGCCTAGTTGTTCAAAGTATTTTCCCAATCTAAGTCTGGCCAGAACTATCCTTAGCTTGCATGCTATCCTTTCTGGCAAAAAAAACCCTATCCCTTTTTCTAATAAGGCTCATGTTGAGTTTGAGCCGGGAAGCCCCTCCTTCAAGACCAATACTATTGATAAGAATCCCCGAGCTAAAAATTTTGTTTCCTATTCTGAACATTCCCCTGATTCTGAGGTGTCTGGTGCCAATAATACTGATTCAAGTGTCAAGTCGTTGTTGGAAAGATCTGCTACAGATGGTTCCCCTGTTACTCCTAACCTTGAAAAAACATGTTTAAACACTGGAAGGGATCCTGCTTTGGATGTTCTGAATTTAGCCAAAACTAATGTTGATTCCCATTTCAAATTTTTGGAATGGACTTTCAATGAAATTAATGAGTTAAAGATGAAAAATTAGGCCCTTCAAAGAAAATTGGAAGAGGTGGGAGCCAAGATTGCTGCGATTGAAAAGAAAGATGTGGATCGAGGAGATCATGGTCTCAGCAAAGAAACTCAGTACCACGCTGACAATAACAAAAAGATTGAAATGGAGGTTGAGAATATTAGGAACATCATCAAAATTGTCACAAAGAAAAACAACTGAATGGCTAGACACAACACCATTATAATTAATGCTATGACCAAGAAGTTAGACAGAGCCCAACAGGGATCTCTGGTGGTGGACCTGGAGGAGACCAATGATGAAAGCCAAGAAAAGGATGCTAGCATATCAAAGAGAACCAGAGCCAATCTGAAGAGAAAGGCCCCCCCACTCCAAAGATGATTAAAATTTTTAGAAAGGGAGTCCATGACATGCAAAGTTTGGAGGCAGAGACAGAGTCTATCCTTAAGAATTTGGGTTAGTTGCGGCCAGTTTTTTGTTGTCTGCTCTATTGGCCTTTTTTGCTTGACCTTTTGGGTCTATTATAGTTGGCTGTTGTTTGCTCCATCCTTTTCCTTTCTGGCAGCTGGTGTTTTTTGTTGGACTTTTGTTTCCTTTCCTTATTTTTGTAAACTTTGTGGTTTCAGGTCCCTGTAAAACCCATTTTACCCTTTATCAAAAATAATTCTAGTTATGTTGGATGAATTATCATTCTCTTCAGTTCCAAAGCTTTGATCTATATTTTTATGTTTCTTTAAAAACCCTAGTTAAAGCAGGTTTGAATTTATGCTTGATCTTAGAACAATCTGAAATCTCAACACCAATAGGCCCCTTGAACATTACAGTTGACATCGACCATTGAGTGAAATCAACACAGTCGAGAACTGATTACCAAGATGAACATTACAGTTCACATCAACCATTGAGTGAAATTAGCATAGTCGAGAACCAATTACCAAGACCTTGGGAGTTAGATATCCATGCGTTATTCTTTCTCTTTCAGGAGAGAAAAATAGTAATATTCTACTTAACAGTTGTTGTGCTCATCTGACCCATCAACAGGAAACTGGCACTAGAAGGAGGGCCCCTTGAGTAATTTTGGATTGTTGTGAGTTGGAGTGGGCTAGATCCTGGAAAACCCTGCTCTGATGGGTAGCCCTTTGTATACACTGGGATTTGTCCATGAAATCCCTAGTCACCTACATGATAGGCTTCCTTTATTTTTCCCTAATAGTGGGTAAAATGCTTTTGAACATTTAAAAATTTGTAGGCGTGTATTCATTTTTCTCCATATTCATCATCAGGATATCATCTGCCAGTTATTTGTTAAAACACTTCAAGGTACAACAAGGCAATGGTATGATAATCTACCACCATATTTTTTTTGTTCATGGATAGAATTAAAAATATTATTCTTAGATCAGTTTGATCCTCTATGCACATGCACTACACCCATTACATGAATTTACAACTATGAAAAGGATACCATTAGAACACATTTATCAATTTAATCACAGATTTTTGTTTATGTATCAAAGGGTTCAATCTTTAGATGTGGTTGCTAATGATCATATACTGATAGAACATAATTATTGGGGCTTAAACCCCTCATTTACAAAAAAAGTTAGACGTGGTGGTGAGGCTACATCCTTGCATGATACATTGAGCAAAGCTCTCTTATATGCACAATCTGGACATAACACTAGAAATTCAGGTAGCCAAACTTAGGGTTATAATCCTCTTGTGCTTGGAAACTTCCATCATCTGCAGCCTTATGTCACTTCACCCACCATCCCTACCCAGGTACAATCATTCTCACTAAGCAGCTACAACCTTCCTAAGGTTCCAAGCACCACATTTCCCAACACCTCGTATCAGGTCAATTGCACACAAGACCACTAAGAGGGCTTATCTCTGCAAAATCCAATCATAGAGTTAAGTACTCTACTTGTCAATGAAGTTGTGACCATATCATCTCTTTTTGGTCATATTCCAAAGCATAATCCATTACATCACAATGAAGTTGTGGATGAAACAATTGATGAGCGAGTATATCATTTTGATGAGTTGTTTGGTAAAATGCATGAAATGGATGTAAATTTAGAGCATAATGGAAATCTCAAGATAGAATCTAGCTTTGTTGAAAATGTTAGTATTAACGATGGCTTTAAAGGAGATGAGGTATTAATATGGGATTGTTGTCACGAGAAATCAACAATACCTTCCAATGATTTGAACAACTCTTCTGATCAAGATGAGAATCAGGATGATGAGGAACGAACAAGCTAACATGGTTCATGTTGGATTGATATCCCTCGTATGAAAAATCAAATAAGGGAGAAATTAGAAGTGCTGGGAGATCTAAAACTATCAGAACTTATTGGGCCAAGTGGATGTAGGATACATTGAACTAATCAACACTCTGAGATGGATTTCCATGTCTTCCTAGGAAGGATGGAGTTTTATTTCAAGCAATTGATCACTATTGAAGGAATACTTATGGAAGATCCTTGGAGTATGTATCCCCTCAATAAGGAGGATGAGACAACTAGCAGAAATGAAAATGATAATCAATCCATCGAAAATGATGAGAGTAACTGTGTGAGGAGGTTTAATTCTACCCTATCTTTTGATGACCTTGATCCTTGCATTGAGATGGATTCAACAACTGATGAAACTCCTCTACCTAGTGCAAATTTGATAGAAGTGGAGAATAGATTCATCGATGCATTCATAGATTCTTTCATAATGGTGAATGAGGAAGAAACACACTTTGATGGGTTAACACAAGAGGATGACTCTGCTGATTTAAGTAGTGAATAGATTGAAACAGATAACACACTTCAGGATGACATTGCCAATGAATCTTGTGGTCAAAGAAAAAGACTTAAATTCCAAAATGAATTTTTGAGGGAAGAAGTTCGAGTAGATCTATAGATCAGTCAAGTGTTCCTTGAAGAAATTTATGACGGGATACATTTGTATGAAGCAGAGGAATGCCAAGAAAAGGACCAAGAGGTTATCTTAGAATTTGAATCTCTTCAACATGATGAAGAGGAGTATTTTCTTGATTTTGATTATGTTTACTCAAATGTGTTGTTTGAAGAAAGTCCTTGCTTAGCATCCACTAATAAATTTGACACTAAATGGCATGTTCTAGTTGATGATGTGCAAGAATATGAATTGAGAAAGTGTTTTCCTGGCTTTGACTCCGTGCATTCAAATGAGTTCGAAGAAAATCCTTGTTCACCATGTACTAGTATCCCTGACATCAATGGTGAAAAGATGGATGTATATTCTCAAACCCTTGAGGGTGACATGTTTCAAGAGAGTGTTGAAAGTAAGACTTCATCTCAAAAAATCCATAAATTTTTTGACTCTATACCTAAGATGAATACAAAAATACTGGTTAGTGAATATCCCAACTGCAAGGCAGACCCTACTTCAGTCATGTTCCATGAGCTGAGACCTCGAGAGAAGGAATTCATACAACACAATTCTGCATCAGTAAATAGAAATCTTCCGAGTCATGTGGTGTCCTTTCATTATCCTTTATGTTTCAATGATTCTCAGTTTGATTATGGCATTGGGGATAGTAAAACATGCGTGTGGGTAAATCATGATAAAACTGAGAACCAACAACTGATAATATTTCAAGCTTTATACCCTCAGAATGAACTTATTGCATAGAAAATTCATATTTCTTTGTATAAAGATAAATTTGCTAGGTTTAGAACTGTGCCTAGTAAGTTAAGATTGCTGCACATAATGAAAAATCAGTCAAGTCAATGTACAAATTTTTACAGTTTTGTGTTTGTAAAGCTTAGCTTTGGAGTTAGTTTAGAATTAGGATTGGTTATTGTTGGTTTTTTGTTTAGTTAGTTTTCTTTTTGTTTTGTTGTTTTCTTTTTCCTGTGTCCTCTTATTTTTCTTTTTGTTTCTGGGTTTTTTTTCTTTTGTTTTGATAAGTTGTTGTTCTGCTTGTAAATAGTTTTGTTGTTTGTTCATTTGTTCTTTCTTTCGTTATGCTCATTTCCTTTTTTGTTTTGTGTCTGTCTTGTTTAGTTCTTTGGGGTTTCTCTGTTCTTTCCATCTTCAAATGGTGGGTGGTTATCTGAAGTATAATTTGGTTATTAGGAGAGAAACTTGGTTTAGATATTTTCAGGTTTTTTGATTGGATGATTTTGTCCTAAATCCATTGCTTTATGTCTATTGTCAATAAGAGTTGTGGAAAGTCTTAAAAATAAGGTGCAAAGTAAACAATCTTCATTAACTACTTCTGAATCTGTCACAAATCATCAAGATAATCTCCCTTTGTAATGGTATATTTGTCCTAGTGCAATAGTGTTGTAAGATTTGAGTGAAAAATCTGATTCCCCAGATGTTGTTATGAGGTCCATGGTAGTTTTCAACCCATAACAGATGTCAAAAATCTAACATATTGAGCAAAACAATTGAAGGAAATATCTGAAACTCTAAGAGAAAAAAGAAAAGAAAATAAAAGAAGACTCAATATGAATGGGTGATTCCAGTATCTCTACCGAGGATATGGACGCCTGGCTAGCAGTAGAGCAATGTTGTGATAAAACTAGAGGTATCTTCGTCAGGGCTATGGACACCTGACTAGCAGTGGAGCAATTCCAAGGATATCATTACACACCAACTAAAGGGAATCAACTCATGTAGTTAAAATCTTGCACATTGTTGTTCAAAAGATGAGGAAAGCTTTATAAAAGGATCATGCACCATCAAGCACACACATAGATTCAGGGGTAGCCAGTGTTGGCTTACATTTGAGATTCTAGCTCAACCTTGGTTGTTAAAACTGACCCAACTGGAGTTGGGGTGTTCATAAACTAGGAGTTTTGGGTAGCTGAATCCTTTAGTTTCTTGAAAATAGTTAAACCATTTTCCCAGCCGAGTCGCCATTTGTTATGGCTTCCACAACCACCCCATTTTATTTTGGAACAAAATGGGTCCCCCCTTTTTCTTTTGTTTTTGTTGAACCTTTGGTTGATTGTTTGGATCTTAGGAGTTCTCTCATTTTCCTCCTAAGTCTGTCTTTTTGTTCTATCGGATTTTGGTTCTACCTCAGCCAGAGTTGGGTTTCTTTTTGTTAAAACTTGAAGGAATGATGAAAAATGATATATTTTATATGCTTTTGAGGACTAATGGGGGCATTATTTTGTAGGATCAAATCATACCTCTGATGCTTTTCTCAAAGGAAGTCTATTAGAAAGCATCCCTCAGTCGGATTTGGCATAAAATTCCTCAAAGAAGAAAGTCGGTGAGACCCTCCTGTTGTCTTGCCGACTAGCAGTGCATTCTATTCATTTGAAATACGCTAGTTGCCCAAACATTTCTGTCGCCATGAGTTTTTATGTATCTCACCGACCAGAGGAGGCCTTACCGAAATATTTTGGGTTTGGCATAATGTCTTGCCGACTAAAGGAAGTCCCACCGAAGAAGGATGTCATCGAGGTGAGGTCTCGCCAAAACGAGGTGTCTTCGGAGTAAGGTTTTGCCGATAGGTGAAAGTTTCACCTATAGTTGTTCACAAGGTTGTTAGTGAGGAGAAAGATTTACATTCACTATAAGGTCTGGACAAATGGTGGAAGTCTCGGTGAAAGGGGTTTGCTTTGGGGAGATGTCTCACTAACAAATGGAGGTCTCGCCGAAACGACTGGCATCGGTGTAATCTCTCGCCGGCACACTGGAGTCTTGTCAAAAGGTGTGTGGCTTCGGGGTAATGTCCCACTGAATGATTGTGGTCTCACCAAAGTTTTGTGCCTTTGATATGATCTCTTCTCGACTAGGGGGGAGTCTTGCCGAAACGAGATGGACCAAGCCCACCCAAAGGAGGTGCCATCAGTATGAAGTCTTGCTGATAGGGTGGACTCTTGCCAAAATGGTTTGAGCTCAGGGAGAAAGGAAGGAGTTTTGTGTAATGTCTCACTGACGGGGTAAGCTCTCGCTGACATTGAATGGTCTTGGTGTGATGTCTCTCTGACTAAAGGTGGTTTTGCCGATAGTGGTGCACAAGAATATATGACTTTGGTATAACTCTTGGTTGAGTGGTTTGTCTTCGCTATGACCTCCTACCAATTGAACAATATCTCACCGAATGTGGATGTTTTGCCAAAGGAGGAGCACATCGGTATAACTCTTAAGGGCCTTCTATGATGTCTGGCCGATAGCGATAGTTTGGGTGACAATTTTGGGTATCGATATAACTTTTGTAGCTCGATATGAACTCTTGCCGATAGTTGTAAGCTATGTCGATCGCTTTTTTGAAGTATAATCTTATCGGCGAGACTCAACTAGTGTCTCACCAACATGCGATTCTGCTTGAATAACTTTTGAGCACCCAGAAAGCTTATGTGGTATGTGTTCCACCAACCAGAGGAGGCTAAAGGTGAAACCTTGGTAGTTTGATTGATTGACTATTCTTGTGAGGAAGATCAACAAAGGATAAATGACATGGACTTAATCTGAGATCAAAAGTGATGGATCAGCTTGGTGAACAAAGGTGTGGAGATCTAATAGGAGATTTAGATGTTTTTTCCAAAGTGGGTCAACTTGCAAAAAGATCTAGAGCAGGAATAAAGTCAAAAACAAGAAGAGGCCACGAGTCTCTAGGACAGCTGGGATATCTACTGGCAAGGGTAGATCAACATTTATGATAATACTCTAGGACATTCAAGGCAGCTCTGCAAGGAATTTCGAGGGTGGACATAGAGGCCAGAAGTTAATGCGATGGTTGCAAAAGATCTAAGGGCCATCCTTGGAGCGATCCTTCACCGACATGGACACGAGGATGCACATTGAATGCGATTAACTTTATTCCAAAAGATCTGAGGGCTGATCCTTCTAAAACTGACTAATTTTGTAAACCCTAAAAATAGGGGCCAACACATTATTTTTGGAAAATTCTATATATATGGAATTTTTTCCTTTTTTGGAGAGGAGTAGAAGGATGACGAGTAGAGAAAGAAGGTGATACATAGAGAGAGATAGATTTTGAATAGTAGGAATTTTCTGAAAGTAGAGAAACTTAAGAGTAGAATAGAGTAGGAGCTAGATTCAGCAGAGGCAGTAATGTATCTTTCAAGTTTTCTTAGTGTATATGGAGATGATTTGAAGACATGGATTTTGTGTACACTGGTGAATTTTCCAGATTTGTAAATGTTGTTTATCTGTTTCACCAACAGTAGAAGTAACCATATTTAAATCTACTTCATATTATACTTCAGAGTGGTAGTTATCTTGGGTTAATCATTTGATTTGCAAAGTGTTCAAGGAATGAAATCTTATTTTATGTTTTGTTTAAATGGCGATTTACAATCTATTGTTGAAGTTAGCACTATGAATGAATAAAACTGTGTGTTAATCACAAGTTAATTTTTTTCTCCAATTTTAGTTAGCAATTCCTTGAAAGGTAACAAGTCTGGTTAAGTTGGATGAATTATCATTCTCTTCAGTTGCAAACCTTTGATCTATCTTCCTATGTTTCTTTAAAAACCCTAGTTAAAGCAGGTTTGAATTTATGTTTGATCTTAGAACAATCCAGAAGCTCAACACCAACAAGCCCCTTGAACATTACAATTCACATCAACCATTGAGTGAAATTAGCATAGTTGAGAACCGATTACCAAGACCTTGGGAGTTAGATATCCATGCATTATTCTTTCTCTTTTAGGAGAGTAGAATAGTAATATTCTGCTTAACTGTTGATGTGCTCATTCGACCCATCAACAACACCCTGCATGGTCATGTGAGTGACCAAGGGATTGAGCCCCAGCCCCAACCGCCAACACCTTGGTCTTGCATGCGACTAAGGGCCAATGTTTTTTAGCCCTTGAGGGCTCTTGAGGGCTTATTGGGCCTTTTGGAGCTGTTTTGAACATGGAATTGGGTGTAAAATGGACATACGATCTTCATTTTTTGAAAACAAATAGGAATCAAAAAGCTGGTTTTGGGTACTATCCAATGGTGTAGGTTTGATTCCTGGTTTTGAATTTTTTATGCCTTTTTCGCCTGTCAAAGTTAGAAGTTGTTTTCACTCTGAGAGGCATAACTTTTGCATCCGGACTCTGTTTTTTGCCATTCTCACGACATCAAAACGCTTACTCCATCCTCTACACAAATATTAGACCTAATTTTCCAAAAAAAACTACTAGGTATCTAAGTTTTTTTCAGATATCAAAATTTTATTTCTAGGTTATTTTATTGGGAAATGTGCAATTCAGGCTATTTTTTTGAGATCAATGAGCATTATTTTTTGCTTTGAGAGTATATACTACTATTTTTTGTCATGGACTCACATAATATTGCACCCCTTACTCCATTCAACTGTTTTGGTTGGAAAAAACAAATGGAGATTCGTTTGATGCACAAAGGGTTGTACAGAGTGACCATGGGTATAGAAGTTGAACTCACAAGTGCTACTTAAAAGAGAAAGTGGTTTAATAGGTGTGATGAGGCTTTTGGTACTTTATGTTTGTCTCTTTCTTCTAATCTTCTTTTTCATGTTGAGTCTTGCACTACACCCAATCGGATCTGGACTACTTTGGAGTCTTTGTTTGGGAAGCAGGATACTATGAGAGGGTTCCAATTGGAGAATGAGCTTATTGTCTTAAATCCTAGGGATTTTGATAGCATCCTAAATTTTTTCACTAAACTCAAGTCTCTTAGATTGCAATTGACATAGTGTGGTGTTCAGAAAAAAGACTCTAAGTTGATATTGACATTGTGATGGATGGTGTCCTTAGGGGGTATTATGGAGTCCTCCATATTTCATCACTTAGTGTTTTTTTGCATTCTATTTTGGGGAGGATTTTTGTTCCAACATGGTTTTATCCTTTACCCCATTTGATTTAGTTTGTATTGCATTTGTACATGGGTACCTGATTAGGCCTTGTTGTTTGGACCCATATTTTCTTTTATGCATCTTTTCCTAGCATTTTAGCTACTCCCTAAGTTCATCTTAAGGGGGGGTGTTAGAGTAATAAGTAATTTAACTTAATTAATTTAATCATATTGGTTAATTAATTAAGTCACTTATCACTTTAGGTTTTCTTAAGCTAAACTTAGGCATATTAATAATTAATTATTTATTAATTATTAAGTGTGCACAATAGGGTTTATTTTTAGGGTTTGATCTCCTTTCTTAAGGATTGATCTCATTGTAATCATTCATTCTCTTAATGTATTTTTCAGCTTGAGGCTTGTAGAGCATCTTTGTTGTTTTGTACATCTTTCTTTCTTTTTTCAGGTTATTGCTTGCAGGTGTTCACTAGGGTCTATGAGGTTGGGTTTCTCAACTTCTTCATATATACTTATCGACAAAGATACACACATACACACACAAAGAAGTTCTCACTCATATCAAATAAACTTAACCAAATTACAAATAATCAAGGAACCAAAGAAAAAGATCAAGGCCATTATGTCATTACAACTTGATCAAACAATCAAAGTACAAAAGACATTGCTCAAAAATTTTGTCACAAACCATGAATACTCCTGACAAAAATCATGATCCTATATAATGCAAACATAACATGTCTAAAGGATGACTTACCAATTCCTGACACTATGACTTGACTCAATCATTCTACTGTGAGTGTGTGTAAGCTTAGTTAGGTTTCATTTAGGGTTACCTAACTAGTCACTTCTCCTGAGTGATACTTCCCCACCCTCTTGGAGGATTGAACCTTTCCCTGCAACCAACTTAGTACAACACCAAGGTAGTTATACATTCATAATAACTCATATGCATCATAAAACTTTAGCATAATCATATAACAATTCATGTTCTTCATCAATGTAAAGATAAATACTCTTCCAAAGAAATAATACCTTAATACCTATTTTAGTATTCCATTCTTTTAACAAACATATCAAAATCATGATTGTATTTACCATCCTATTTACCTCTGAAGGTAAAAGTAAATCAGTAACAACAAGACAGGGTGTAACATAGTAGAACATAAATTAGGTCAACCTAATTATATGTATAATATCCACATAACCACTTGTGGGCTCCAAAACATATCATCCATAACACACGCCACAATTCAAATCTCAAAATACCTTAAGATAGGTCAAGGTATGTGTAGGATCATCATGGAAAAAATAGGCCCTTAAGTGGCAAAAATTTAGAAAAATCAGAGTTAGGCAACTTGACATAAAAATTTGAATAATTTATCTATATTATTTTAAAAATATGTAAGAATAGATTTTGTAGCAAATTGAATGTAGTTTCTAAACTACTAGGTTTATTTAGAAAGAAAAAATCTATTTAGTAAAAAAATGAAATTTCAATGAGTAGCACTTAAATTTCAAGGAAAAAAATAAGAAGTAGGTGTTTGTCCTGACCACTAACACAATAAAATGATAATATTTTTTATAAAGATTTTAGATATAAATAGATGACTCATGTCTAGATGTGATGCATATATTTTTGTAATTTTCCAAGTAAATAATTAATTATGAATTTTTTATTACAACTTTTAAAAAATATAAAAAATAGTATGTTTGACCACCTTAAATTGGTCAAAACTTCATGAAATTCATTTTTTTTAATCCTATAGTATGTGAAGTATAAAATATGATGCATGTTTCAGATTCAAAAAATGTGATACCGTTTAAAATCTATAGATTTTTTTCAATCTACCTATCAATCAAGACTTTACTTGTAATTCAAATAGAAAATGAATAATAATTATTTATTAAATTCAAAGTAAAACATAATTTATATTGGTGGAAATCTGAGAATCTCCTTAAGAAACTCTTTTTGTTTCATCAATTTTGGGTGAAAAAAAAGTCGTCAGCCACATACCCTACGCATACCCATCATATCGCCACTTTTTTTCCCATCATGATCTTGAACATACCCATCAACATGAACCTATAATAGATCCCACATAATATGAAAATAATTATTCATCCTTCGTACAACATCAAAAATGTTAGGTTGGCTCGCAATAAGACCTAAATACAAAAACCTACATCTGTGTATGCATATCTTGACATATGGACCCCAAAACTTGATACCATTTGAAATTCAAGCTCAACTAACATTTGCAACTGAACTTCAACACTATAAAACCAAAAAAATCATCTACGAAGAAGTGTGGAATTTCTAACATGAACACTTTGTTACACATATCTCAACCACTATTTCCAATCAAGATTAAATATTGGATTTAGATGCATCTAACAACCAAAGAAATAAGGTTAGAAGTGCACAACAAAATATTCTTATGCGGAGTGGTGTGGACTGAAAATTTGAAGCACTGTAACACTAAGCTGGTAGTTCCAACACTTAGTTAGCTTAATGTCAAAGGGGAAAAATTGATAACCATATCTCAGTAGGAATTCTAAACAAAACCACCATCAAATAGGTATGTCAATAATTCAAATCTCACAAGATGCCTAGTAATACTCCCCCACTTAAAATATCAATGTACTGTTACAGATTGTGACCCATGGAAATTCACACTATGTTTTTCACCCCCTATATTAATGATTCTAACTGGGTCCCTAATTTCCTAAAATTATATATTCCATTTCCCATTTATACCAATTTATGAGATATTACAAGCATTGAACAAATGCAAGCAATTAATATTTTAGAAACCTTATGATCAAGGGAAAATCAAGAGCAACATTTTGGAGTATCATTGCAACAATTCAAGATCCTGTCATCATGTCAAATCTTATGTGATTTTATGTGTGTTCATGTTATCATTGTTTTTTTAAGGTTAACACTTTTGTAGGTCTCCAAAGCTTTTCAACAATCAAGCAAGAAAAATAAAGTACTTGAGGTGATGTGTATGACTTTCGTCCTTTAAGGAAGCCATTAAAGGGTGATGAGTTGTAGAACTTGGTGATTTTATCATTCCTTCCTATCCATATATCCATTTTATCATTGACATTTCCATTGTGGAAGTGGAAAGACTAACACAAAATTTGACTAAGGCAAGCCCTTAAATGGCACAATGTTTCTTCTTTATGTGAATTTGCAAATCTTAGGTTGAAGTGGATTGAAGGAAGTGTGAAGAAAAATTGCCAATTGTTGCATTTGAAGCCCTACATCTTGTCAAGCCACAAAAACTCAATTATAGATTTATTCAACAACATTCTAAAAATTATACAACTAAAAATCAAAAGCTCAAATTTGTCATAAGAAGACCCAAAAACAAAGCAGAAGTTCCCTAAAAAGAATTATTTGCCCAAGGCGGCGTAGTCCTACTACAACACTCATATTCAACTTTTGTTGACATATACACAATCCTCTATACTTCCTAGATCTATCTACAAGTCTCTATTTCAATTTGTATATTTAGAAATATTGTATTTTTAATATTAGGTGATGCAGTTTAAATAGGTTAATCATCGAAAATCATTTCCAATCCATTGTCAAGGCCCCAAGAATGTAGATCCAAGTTTGATCTTGATTCACCTTGTTGATTTGTATTCTAAAGTAACTTTGAAAAGGGAAGCCAATTGATCCTAGGTTTAAGCATTGAACATAACATCACCATTTTTCTTCTTTTCATTTTGGTGAATTTGACATCTTAACATCATAAATTTTTGAAATTGGAAGTCTTTCAAACTCTAGATCTAGGTTTTGTTTTGCATTGTCTTGCATTTCTCATTTAGGATTTCATATTTGCATCATAAAAGTCTTTAAAAACTCACAAAAGTTTAATATGTCTAAGTGGCCATCTTAACATTCAAAATTTAAATTTCAAATGGCGGTTATCGGGATTTAATTCTTAGGAAATGAGAAAAATGCTTATAAATACATAGTCTTTTCATCATTTGAAATCTAAGTGAAAATATATTAGCAAACTTATGATCAAGAGCAAGTTAAGAGCAACATTTCAGAGTATCATTGCAACAATTCAAGATCCTAACATTATGTCAAATCTTATGTGAGCTTATGTGTGTTCAAGTCAAGAGATTTGTCATTAGCCATGGTGAAGAGCATCTTGAAGATCCTCTTTGGTTAGCAATTGTTCATAGAGGAATTTTTGAGAGCTAGACTTAGTAAATAACCACTCTCATGCATCATTAAAGAGTAGTACCTCTTTAGAAGTGTCCTTTTGAGTTGTAAATTCTTTCTCATAGTACCTAAGAAAGGCTTGAGGAATGTGCCCAATTAAAATTCATTGGCCTTCTTTAATCTTTTTAATAGCCTAAAAACTATGTTGAGCATGCAAGACCTAGAAAAAATCCTTAGAGAGTGTCTCAAATATTCAACTAGCAAAGATGGGATTTAACTTGATCATCTCTTGTAGTATGATTATTTGAAACCCACTTCTGGTGGTAGAGCTTAGTTATGCATAGTTGCAAAGAAAGAGTAAAAGGCTAAGCCTCTAAAGTGACCGTGGCTTGGTGGAGTTATGAGTGGGCTAGTTGGTGCCCATAGATTACACCAATCAATCTAGCCTATCTATTGCATGGCATGGGGCTCCAAGTTCCAAACATGTCAAATATGGGTAACATAGTCTATTTGTAAGCAGTGACATGTTTTACAAAAATCGAGTCTTCTTGGCCTTGGGTTTAGCAAATTGTCATTCAATGCAAAAGTTGTACACACATATGATTTTATTTGGATAATTGTATCCACCTACAATTTTTTGAATATTTCCTTGATTACAGTTTTTAATTCCAATGGCAATTAGAAAGATCACTCACAAATAAGAGGTCCAGTCTATTGACTTGACTTGTTCATCCCTCATTTTTAAACTTGTCAATTTAATATAACTTTATTCATTTATTTTACTAATTTAATAAATTGTACACATATATGATTTTAATTGGATTTTTGTATCCACCTTCTAGATGTTTTGAATATTTTCTTGATTATGAAATGAGTTTTGAAGTCCAATAACAACTAGAAAACTCAGGTCAGAAATAAGTGGTCCGATTTATTGACTTGACTTGTGCATCCCTCGTTTGTAGACTTATCAATTCAACGTGACTTTCTTCATTTAAGTTTTAACTTATATGGCCAGTGATATACGAAGTCTATATAAAGATAGAATTAAAGGCACATATAACACTCATTTCTTATCCAATAACTATTATGTAATGACTTTGGACTTAAGGTGAATATGACCTGGTATCAGAAAGCGTTGAATGAGAGAGCATCGAATAAGAGGTTTCAGACGAGAGAGCGTCGAATAAAAGGTTTCAGACAAGAGAGCGCCAAATAAGAGGTTTCAGACAAGACAGAGTTGAATAAGAAGTTTCAGACAAGACAGGCACGACGGACGTCTATACAACACTCTACTCTTATACAATTTACACAAGTAGCGAAAGAAGAAGAACAGTTTGAGTAGAGGAAGTGTTTTCTTATCCCTTGCGGGCTGGTTTAACCAACACACTCTAAGTGTTGACTATTTAGGTGGTTGGTGTGGGCGGTGAATTTTCATTTGGTGAATTATTGACGAGGAATTTTTCGTTTACACAGTCTTCGTCGTTAATTATCCAAAATTCAAAGTGGGAAAATTCAAACTGTTCCCACTTGAAAGTACAGTCGATGCATATAAGCATTTGATATTCACCTTTATTGTAGTTCATCTTTATTTTGCATACATGTCTATCCTTCTCGGGCACGACAGAGTAGGGCTTCCATGGAGATTTTGAGACGTGTGTATTTATTCTGTAGAAGGGCTCTTCATTGGCAACTGTTTATGCAAATGGTTGTTGCATTGAGGACAATGGGAGCTTCAGAACAGGATATGGGCATCCATCAAACCATAACGAGGTGGGGATTATTGTCAGGTATTACTGTTGGAAATGCTCTGGTAAACATGTATGCGCAATGTGGAAGCATAGACAAGGCACCTGAACTGTTTGATAGGATGCCTCAAAGAAATGTGGCCTCGTGGAATGCTATGCTTGCAGGATCTGCACAAAATGCGTTCCTTGAAAGGATTTAGAAACTTTAATCAGCAGGTGTAAAGCGAAACGTTGCAATCTTTGCCAGCATCCTACCTGCCTGTGCCAAAATCGGAGCTTTGGAATGGGGCGTCCACAGAGGAATTTTGTCAGATCTTGTAGCTGCAACTGCCCTGGTAGACGTGTATGTAAAGGAGTAAACCCATAATTTTAAATGGAAAAACAAAAATACTCCGTTTGCAAAGATGCTAAGTTCATGTGACATAATATTTTCAGCATGCCAATCTATTTTCATTTGTTTTTTTTTCTTAAATGTTTAGAGTATGTAAATGTAGATTGGTAGTTATTTTAATTTTATACTATTTTGGATTGATGATTTGAATGTACTATTTTAGTATATGATTTTTATTATTTTGATGCATTTATTAATCTAAAATTTAGTTTATTAAAGTATTATGTCATATTTTCTTGTTTAGAATCTTCTTGTTCTTAATTTGAATAGATTATTCAACTGCAATAAAATTCTAAACTTGCAATTTGTCATTTTATTTTAAAATCTAATATTTTATATTTCAAATTTTGACAATTCTTAAATCTAACCATTACTCACTTATAGACGTGCCAAAATTTTAATTTCATATATCTAGGGTGTGTATTTAAAAATATTCTGAGACATTTGGAGATTATGGAGAGTACTACTATAAAAAGAATGTTTTGACAAAGCATTGAAAACATTTTTCTCCTAATTGTATATGCATCATTCAATCATATCATAAATCAATAGAAAATCAACTTTATATTGTCAATTGACATCCATTATCAAGCTAACACTTTAAGGTACACTGTAGCACAAAATAACAATTGACTTACATTAGCAAGATTAGCACTTGATATAATGATATTCATTCTCTTATTGATTTAAGGGCATATGGTTGGAATGTGAAATCCTACAAGTCATCAAATTTTGTGAGTAAACTTTAGCATGCGTGTCGAAGAAGGAAGATCATGCAACAACATGCATTGTGCCATGAGTGCTCCATGATTGATAAGCTCACATTGTATGTGCATAATAGCAAGAAGACTAAGAACAAATGGTGATGGCTAATACAATTTCCACATGGTAGTTTTGGATAAGTGATAGATGTCAATCAAAAGGAATAATAGTTAATTGTTGCATGTCATTCGATGGTCCAATCAATATTAACTTATACATTTTTTAGATCAGCAACAAATTTTATGTCTTTAATGTAGTATACAAAGTTTAAAATCTTGAATGTTGAAGCAAGTTACTACATTAATAAAAATTGGTTGGTTTTGGTCACTAGAATCTCATTATAAAATTTAATAAAAAGTTGTTTAGTGTAAATAGTCAAGGTCTTCTTGTTGGCCTTTACAATAGGAGTTGAATCTAAATATATAGTTAGGTTTGAATAATTATGTATTTTATCTATAAATTTGTAATCTTTGTCATTAAAATCATTGAAAAGCATTGTTCTCATACCATCTCTTTTTGTTTTCTTCCTTATTGTAAGTGTGTTCTTCATTATGAGTCTCCTTGCTATATGACTGGGTATACCTTCACTTGGGATATCAAATTCAAATTGTATCAGTTTTGGCTCTCATTTCCTAAGGTTTGGCTTGTGGAGTCGTGAAAGCATTACATGGCATTGATAAAAGTTTAAAACTAAACATTTTATATGCTCCATAAAATTTGAGGATAGAAGGTAGTGCATATGTCCTCAAATGTGTTGGTCATTGTGTAGAAGGTGTGGTGTTCTTTTTTTTTTTATAGGAAGAGTGTTAAGGAAGGAGACAATGAAAAATAAGGAGTTATTATCAACAAATGAGGAAGGAACTAAGCACCTAGAATAAGAAATCTGAAGAAAATTTGGCGTGAACTATACGAGATGTTGGAGGAAATAGAGAACACTCAACAAAGAGATATGGGTATAGAGTAGAGTGATGATGAGACACAATCTATACACATGAACAAGGTTGATGAATACCCAACTAAGAGTTATAATGAATAAACCTTCTACAATTTCCATAGAGTTAATGAATGTTGTACATATACTTGTGTCATATTCGAGTTTAAAATCATAAATCTCATTGATAAAAATAAGTTTCATGTTAATGGTTTGAATGATGGGGAAAATTGTTTGGTTCCTCCATTAAAACAAAATTGGAAAATTTATGCTAAGATTTTTCAATTGCATATGCAATTTGACAATATTGAACACTAATAGGTATTCAATCATCCTACTAATTATATCATGTATGCACATATGAATACAAATCATGTTTGTTCCTCTTCCCACACTTTTAAAAATACATTTATGGATATTACTCATATAATTTCACCAAGCTATGTACCTTCATAATTTCATTTTATGAGGAGATCCAATACCATAATTATTATGGTCCACTTTATGGTCATGGTTTCCTTTGCGGTAAAAAATGTGAAGGTATTCACATTGATCTAGGTAATTAGTATAACATATGGATACAAGAATTTTATATAATTAAAAATTTAGCATCAAACAATTATACACATGTATGTGTTTGTAAGAGAGGGGGACTGACCATGTCAAGGCTCTAGGTCATAGAGAGCCAAAAACATAGGGCTTCCCTAAATTACCTCACTCTAAAGGATATCTTCGTGTGAGGATTGAAAATGAAGAGAACTATATAGTACTTTTGTCACTCTATATACCTAAACTTCAAGTTTAGGCTAAGCAAGTTGGTTTTTGGAGTTAGTATTGTACCTGAAACAACTCTTTGTTTGAGGATGGCAATGCGGTTCTAGGATGACAGCGCGACACACTGGTGTCTCTTGGGAACGTTGGTGTTCATACAGGTAGAAAAAATGAAGTATAGTAAAAAATACCTAAGAACTTACTGACAACCTAGCTAGTTGATTTTGATGGGGAAAATAGAATGAGAAAGTATAGAAAATGGAGACAGAGATGATAAAGCAATTAGACAAAAGTTAAGGTGATGAAGATGATCTCACAAAATCACTTGTTTGCTAGCTAGCTCCACATATATGCTCACCTACACACAAACAAGAAGGGGAAAATTGTTGGGGTTGTATAGGGACTTGCCTTAGTCAGACCCCCGTTTTGGTGTTTCCAACTCCATGAATAGCCAGAAATCAACAAAGTAGAATATGCGATAAAGAAAGTAGAAAGAAAGATTGCAATGAACACTACAAAAGACACATGTTACTCTATCAAATCACAAAGGAGAGGAGTGAAGTGTTACCACCTCCACCCAAAAGCTCACTAGCCAATGGAGGGAGAATGCAAGGTATGGACTTGGAAAAGTCACCATAGCTGCAACAGTGATGAAGGGAGGTATCACAACACTCCAAGCCCACAAATTCTATGATAGCCTCGCACTTGCAATGTGGAGTTGATGGAGTGTCAATGTTGCTACCGCAATGCTAAAAAATGGAGTGCTAGAATGTTGCTTGAGAATGAGAATTTGCTTGAGAGATTGAAAGTGAATTTCTAGAGCCTAAAATGAAGTGAGAATGATTTTTTTTGAAGGTGAGATGAGAAGGAAAAAGGCATTTTCAGGTTAGTTGGTCGAAGAGGGATGTTACAATTCGACCCCAATCGGGTATGTAATGCCTCTACCAACTTTAGACGAAGGAATCCATCAGGGACAGTAGTGCGCCACACATAGTCCACATGCCACACGTTTGTCCCTGAAAAATATTCCCTCACTGACGCATGGGAAAAATTCCAAGTGGATGGAAGGTAGGTAGGTGATGTGGAACTTTTCCTTCAGATTTGATTTTCTAAGTTGAGGGTATGTGAAAGGGGAATTTGCTTAAGGGGTGAAAATTTTCTCCTATACAATGTTTCTCTAAAAATAACCAATGACATTCTTGTAGACACTTTGAGGAGTATCAACCTTCCTCTTAACATCAAGATTAGTAGGTGGATGAATTTTTCCATATCATTCCACATTAGATAGATGTTATATTTTACTTGGGATACCTTAGTTACAATAATTAAACACGATATCCGAGCTATGATACATCAACATCTAAAATATGTTTTTGAAGTGAAAATTATGAAAGCGACGAGATATACATATGTACCTATTTTCAAGTCAACTAGTCCAAACTTCAAAATTATGTTGTCACTCTCATGGATATTTGTTATGACATCAAATGTAAGGAACATCAAGTAGGAGATCCTTATGAAACTAAAGATAGAATTCATTAATTATGATAAATTCAAGTACAACAAAATAATTAAGAAAAAATAAAAAACGAGAAATACAGAGAAAATGAAGCCCTCTTCATTACTTACTAATACTCCTCTATCAAAAAAACCAACTTAAAAATCTTGTCCTCCACCAATAAATAAAGAATAGCATAATTCTATTCCTTCATATGTACCAAAGCAAGGGTGATTTCCTCCTTATGCTCTGAAGAAGAATAATAAAACAACTTTCAAAAATCCCAATGCCACCTCTTTTAAAGGTGGTACTTTTATATGGGTTCTAAAGAAAAGGTAGAATATTAAAAAAAAAAATTGAATCTAACTCCACAAGTATAATAACAATATTAAAAAGGGTATTTCTCCCATTCTACATATATCAAGCACATTCAATGACATCATATCATGATGACATTCAATGACATCATATCATGATGACATTCAATGACATCATATCATGATGGCATTCAAAATGTTAAAGGTGGTTGCAAACCACATAAATAATATTAGAGCAATCTATTAGATGGATTTCTATCTAATATTATTGATTGAGATTTGGAGATTCCATATTCTACATACATATATATTTATATACTTTATTTGGGAGGCATATACTATGGCCTTTTTCACTACCTTACTATATCAATAAAAAGCTTAAATATTTTTCCATAGGATTGCAACTATAAATGATTAAATAAATATCATTTTTTATCATGTTACAAACATAATATTCTCATGATGATTGCAATATTTTAAATATATTCCACATGATTTAAATGATTATGATTATATTTTAGAGTCAAGTCACTTCACACTTGAAAATGATATTGGACACTCTCAATGACATTTTTTTACTATAAGAGTAAGGAATATTAAATAGTTATTTATTGTGGAAAAAAATAAGGAGCATATAAAGCCTTCTTTATTTCCTCTATTAGTTTAGTAGGCTCCCTTTGAATCTTCAAGTACTTGCAACAACCTTTTGACCTCTTGGACCAAGATTTCCTACAATGCTTGTCTTAGAGAATTTTTTCCAAATCACACTTTTGATAGTGTAGAGATTTCAGGATTGTCCTCCTCGACCTCAACCCAGATCACTCTATGCTGAATAGGTTTACAGAGCTACCAATGTCAAATCTAGATAGATTATCTTGTGCAATTATGTTCGCAACAGCTGAAGAGTTCTTCCAAGGACATTTATCATCAGCCTTCCAACAATGCAACCTTCACTTCTTCTTAGTGAGTCAAAGAACTCCCTCTTGATCCCTACCTCAGAGATTGCAAAGAATACTTCTGAAAGTGAACTCCCTCTAACCACCAAATCAGTCCCATCGCTGCAAGTTGTGACTTCATGCTTGATCATTTCTTTGGTCGGCATGACTTCCTCACAAGATGCCTCAAGCTTTTCATCACTAATCAATCTCTCATCACCTTCTTGCCCCTAGATTTGTCCTCGAAGCATTTTAGAGAGAGATTACTAACAATTTATAATTATCCAAAGAAATATCAAGGCTAGAATCATACAAGGTTCAGGTTATAACATAAATACAATATTAAAAACATGAATAAATAAATCAACCTATAAGAGAAATATATCAAAAGATCAGAATGAAGGGATAAAGAAACTTATCTTTATTGGATTCTAATATAACTCTTTCTTTCATCTTTTACTCCTCTCGAGAGTGCTAAAATTAGCACAACAAAAGATAATCTGCACAACTACAGATTTCTTGAATGCATTATGCAGTTAGCATGTAGAACCAACTCTCTCAAAGAGTTCAAGTCTCTATCACAGATCATGCATTAGAGAATGATATCGATGTGACCAATGAATCACCATCGAAATTTCAATTCTCTTTTTTATTTTAGATTCACACTTAGAAATCTGCACAACCAACATGAAATAACTTGCAATAAATGAAATATTCAAAGGATCTTATGCTAGTGAACACATTTCAAGAGAAACTGCTATCTCTCTTTACTAATTACAATATCCAAATAAAAGATATAACTTAACAACAAAGAATACTTCTCTTTAAATATTCTGATGAATGCAAATACTAGACACAGTAAGATACAGTACTCTCATGCTCAGATCAGCACACAACCTTCATGTCTTGAACATAGGCCCATGACCTAGAATAGAAATTCCCTAGAATCCTTATAAGGAGAGATATCATCCACATCCACAAATGAAGCATGCTAATTAGGCCTCGTTGGAAAATCCTTTGCATAATGACCAAACTGGACATAACAAAAACATTGGACTTTGGAGAGGTCCCACTTCTTCTTGAATGCAGGAGCACCATCAACTCCTTTATCTCTATTCCTCTTGGAATATCCTTTATTTCCACCTTTTCCTTTCTTCTCTGAGGATTGAGCGGAAAGAACATGAATGTATTCATTTGTAGAGCTTCGACCAATACCTCTTACAACCAACCTAGACTCTTCTTGAATACAATCTACCCTCAAATGATCAAACTTGGGAAGTTTCAATCTCGCACTGATTCCTTGAATGTAAGACTCTCAAGATGAAAGAAGACCATTAAGGGCCAACATGGTCAAATCCTTGACATCAACAATACAACCAATGGTAGAGAGCTGATCTCTCAATTCAAAAATCTTCATGAAGTAAGCAATGATAGATTCTCCTTCCGCCATCTTAACATGATGAAGTTGTTGCTTCAATGCAAGTACCTGGATGGTATTGTTGATTTTGTACATCTCCTCCAAAGTTTTGAATATATCTCTTGTTGTATTCAACTTGGAGACAATCAGAACAATATGATCCTTTACAGAATCAACTAACATCTTTTTTGCCTTGATGTCTTTCTTCCTCCACTGGACCTTTTGTTCCTCCTCCATAGGCTAGGGGACTTTGGTCTCCACAAACTCAGCCAAGTCATTCTCTTCCAAGGTGAGCATAATTTTGAACCTCCATGATGTGTAATTTTATGCTCCCTCAAGTCTATCCTCAATCTTAAGACCATTCACCATCTTGACTAATAGATAGAGATAAACACCAAAGAGAAGGAGAATAAAGAGTATCGTTGTTATAAGAAATATGATCATGATCTTCTTCAAAACCGCTTTGATACCATGTTAGTTTTATGATCAAATGTAATGCATAGAAAATTAACTTCAAATTCAACATAAGAACACAACAGATATCCTAGGAAAACCCTCCTCTTGAGGGGAAAAACCCAGCAACAAATATCTCTCTATTATATATCAATAATGGCAACAAGTCTCTTTACAATGAGGCCAATTTCAAGGCCAATATGCAAGACCTTCACAAGATGCAATGATAACAAGTAATCAACACTTCCTTGTAACTTAGATCTTCCCTTAAGAAATTCGCTACCTGCTCTTGATAATTCACAATCTGCACTTGATTGATCTGCACTTGAAGAATTCACACTTGGAAGAGAAGAAATGCTCAAAATTGATTGATACCCAAATGGAGTGGAATGATCTTGTATTTATACTACTTGAAGGAGAGAGGTTGCACCTTTTCATGCAAGGTCGGCTATCATAATTTCAATTTAATAAATACAATTTACAAGGAAGGTCGACCAAGAAGATAATTACAAATTTGACATATGAAGCACCTCTTTACATTGAATAATCACATATAAATAAGGAAGTATGAAGCCCAAAGCTGCAATTACATCAACATCCTCCTAATGCTCCAAAGCACAAAAACCAACTTATAACCCTTCTTCTCTAATAATAAAGAAAGAGAAAGATAATTTCATTCCTCCATACATGTTAAAACAAGGAATATTTCATCATTATGCTCCAAAGAAGAATAAGAAATAAAATTTCAACAAGCCCAATTCCACCTTATTTGAAGACACTAATTCCACATGGGTTCCAAAACAAAATAAAAATATTCAAAACATAATTGATCATTCTATATTTATGAACTCATTTAATTTAAAATAATTAATCACATTGAATCCCATTGATCCATAAAATCCTATCCAT
>VDFB02000003.1:479039648-479118686 GCA_007258455.2 Sequoia sempervirens | reverse complement strand
AAAAAATTACATATTTTTCAAAAAATAAAATATATTATGAAATTTAAAGTACAAATTATATAATTCTTATAATATTTATATTATTATTTATTGAATATTTTATAGAATTTAAACTAAAAAATTAGCCTCCCCCTCTCGCTCTCCCTCTCTCTACATATATCTCCCTCTTCCCCATCTTCTATCTCTCCCTCCTCTACATATCTCTCTCCCTTTCTCCCTCCCTCTCTCTATCTCTCCCCATCTCTCCCTAATCTCTTGCTCTGTCCCTATACCCCTATCTATCTTCATAACTCAACCTATTTGTCCCTTTTATCTTTCCCATATTCCTATATCTATGCCTTTTCTTCCCATTTCATCTATCTCTCACTCTCTCTCTATATCTCCCTACTTACTCCCTCCATCCTTCTATTTTTTCTTTTTATCTCTCCACTTATCTCTCTCTCTCTCTCTCTTTAACACTCTCTATATCTCCTTATATCTCTATCTTTCCCATCTCTCTCAGATATATATATATATCTCCCTATCTCTATATATTTATTTCTCCCCTTCTATCTCTCTCTTTATATCTCTATTTTCCTATTTTTATCCTTTCCTCTCTCTATCTCTATATATTCATCTCTGAAATTCTCTATCTATAGGAGAGATACAAGGTGAAGCATTTGACCTCTCCCTGTAAAAGATCCACCAATCTCAACACTACTCCCAAATATTTTGGATACGTATACATATTGTATGCTAGATTAGGGAGGCATGTGTCAAAGCTCGTATTTATTGATGCAAAATAGGTCCAAAGTCACAAATTTTACGTAGAGTTAGTTATAGTTTTGTACAAAATTTCAAGTGCCACATAGAGCAAAGATATTCCAGCTTTTTATATCATGTCATCAAATTTGGCACTTCATCAAGATTTGTATCTTCATCAACATTAACAAAATCAAAGGTATGTACTTGAATCCCTTGCATTTAAATTTTTCTATATATATAAATATTTTAATATTTTCCCTCAAATCCATAATATATATATTAGTGTGTATTTATTTATTGCAATAAAGAATTAACCTAAGTAGCACATTAAGAATTCTAAGGATTTGTGCTTGGAAAAAATGCATAACAAATTTTTTTGTTGGATGTCATGTTGTATAGTTTAGAAAAGCTGAAAATATGAATAGGATTTTAAGGCCATATATTATGGTAGCTTACAATGCAAAAGAAGGAAGGAAATCTATTATCAATTTTAATCTACAATTTAATACCATATGAAAAATCACATGTAGTATTATCTAAAATTAATTCTTGACATATTAATTTTATAAAATACACTTACCATTCAATAAACTTCTCCCAAGAAAGAAACCCTAAGTGAACATTAATTGAACCCTAATTGTAGATTCATAACTCTAATCATAACCCTAAGCAAACACTAATCCTAATCAAACCCTAACCCTAGCTTAAAGTTATCATATAATCTAATTATCTCTCTTATCTAAATTTGGGTTGAATTATTTTTCCTTTATTTTTAATTGCATATATTTTTTGTTTATTAGATCTTATTTTATGAATATATGCAAATATAATTTTAGTTCTACATTCATTCTATGCCCATTTTTTTCATGATATTTTAACATTCATTTTCTAGAATATTAGATCAATCTCACACATATAAATATGAAACTTCAACATTTTAAAATTGAATTCTACCCAAAACATAGACACACAATTGAACAAATTCTCAAAAGAAGAAAGAAAGCATCATTAAAATTTCATTCAAAATTCACTCAAATACACATAAGGAGAGAAAATATATTAGAATTATACGTTTATTCATGCTTTTAAGTCATATCTACATATAATTTAAGATAATTTGCATATATTCATCCAAAACTCAAAACAGTCTATCTATTCTATTCCGTCCGCTTGGGGTTTTAATAGCCAATGGCACCACATATATCACTTCCTCATCAGAGGACAAATATATTTCTACCCATATGTTCAACTCAAAACTATCTTTCTACCCATATATTGAACTCAAAACCTAGCTAGAGATTTCATCAGTTCTCTTGCTACAAATGAGCCTTGAATTCCCTTTTATATGACAAGAGAGCAACAAGCTTCAGGCTCAAATGTAATTTCACTACAAATTTTCATTTGAAAAAAATCTCCATTGCATTTTACTTTCATTACAAAACTTCCCACACATTGAATCTGGAAAACATATATAGTGCATGAACTGGGGTAGTGTAAAAGAATAGGGAACACCAATTGTCATCAAAATCCCCTTGTCACTATCCACACAAAAAAACCAGGCAACCAAATTGTCACAAAGGCACTACAACTTGAATTCTTATTTACCTACCACCCTACCCTTACCAACACTCAGACCCTGGTATACATGCCTGCTTCTATTTGTTGCCCAATACGGTAGACCCTCAGCCTCGTCTTCTTTCTTGTCCTTGCCCAATATGGTTCTAGTCCATCCACTTGGGGTTTTAATAGTTGATGTGCCCACACATATCATTTCCTCATTAGAGGGTAGACTGCGATTGAAGTGACTTAAATACCGCCAGTATTCTGAGTTGGTCTTGGTTACATCATTAGAAGTGTTGTTTATAAGGTCAATGGGCTAGTGTTGGCCGCATCCAGAGCACACCGACTACTTACCTTTGTCATCTACTAGTTGAGGAGCAATGTCCTGGAATTGCAACCTTGTACTATAACCAGAGTAGTAGAAGGTTGCAATTCTAGGACGTTGCTGCTCAACCAAAGCACCTTCCTGAATAGCAGAACAAAGCTTTTGTGAGCTCAAACAAACAAACCTCCTTACTGACTTACTCATTTTATCTTCTCAGACAAGCACTCAAACTTGATTAGACTCAGCCCACAAAGCGCTTTGACTACTACAAGAATGACACTATTAGCAGTTAATTCCTCTTGTATTTATTGTGCGAGGTAATGGCAACCTTCATCAATGCTTAGTAAATATGCATGTGCAAACATGGCAATTTGGCAGTGTATGTACTATCACCGTTTAACTAGAGCTACATGAAAATCCAAAGATCACCCTTCATGATTGCCAACAACAGCATCTTCACATAGATTGAGATCGACGTGACTACAAAATAGGGGAATAATTCATTAATGCTTCACAACCTTCCTCTTCCTCCTCGAGCTAGCAGGGAACAACATAGATTTACATTAGCTTTTGATCTTGGTTGTTGATCTAAAACCATGGGTTATGAGCTCAATAGTGGAGATTGGGCCCCACATTCCATATAGGACACACATCTGCCTTTTGCTGACCTCGCGCCAAATAACAGGGCGACACCTTAGGTCTGCGAGTTGGCGGGGTATGATCAAGATCTTCTCCCATATCTTTGAATCTGGAAAACCTACACATTGCACGGTTAGTATTTAATGAAAGATTTGGCTAAGCGATCGATGACATGACCACTGGAGTTAATGTCTTAGGCTTACATCACCAGATTAAAATTAAAACCCAACTTTGATTTTAATACTTTATTTCCTCCGCAGGGTTTTGTTTCCTAAGTCTCGGTTGGCCCGTTAAATTCTTATCCCAACCTTAACAAAGAAAAAATGATTAAGCTGAGGATTGTATTTGTTGTTTTAACTTTAGTTCTAGAGAATTCTTAATTACCAATTCTTATTTGTGCATTTGTATATGAATCCAATTGAAAACCTTTCTATATCATTATGGAAAATTTTATTATTGCAACCCTAACTCTAACACTAATTAAACCTTGACCCTAACCTGATTGAACTCGTATTATAACCCTAACTCTAACACTAATTGAATTGTAATCGTAACCCTAGGTATTGTTGAAACCTAACCCTAATTGTATAAAAAACCTAGAGAACTCTAATTGAACCCTAACCCTAAAATAGACAATAACCCTTACCTTAATTGAACCCTAACTCCAATCCTAGGCCTAATTTAAGACTAACCTTAATCCTAACCATAATTAAACCCTAATTATATTATAGCCCTAATTGATCCCTAACCCAAATTGAATACTAATTGAACCTTAACCCTAAGTGAATAGCAACCTTAATTAAACTCCAACCATAATCCTGTTTGAATTTTGACCCTAATCATAACGATAATTCAATGCTAACCTTAATTGAACCCTAACCCTAAACATGAGTTCAATTAAGTTTAAGGTTCAAATAGGGTTAGACTTTAATTAAAATTAGGTATAAGATTCAATTAGGATTAGGGTTGGGGTTGGGGGTAAAGATTAAGGTTCTATGATAGAGCTTGGGGTTAGTGTTAGGGTTCAATTGGGGCAAGGTTTAGTATTAGGGTTAGGGTTATGGTTAAATTAGGATTTCATTAATGTTAGTTTTAGAATCATAGTTATGTTTAGGGTTGGATATAAAATTAGAATTAGGTTTGAAGTTAATTAGTGTTAGTTTTAGGGTTGGGGTTATGGTTAGACTTATAATTAATGTTAGTATTGGGATTAGATTCTATCACTTTAATAAAAATAATCTTCTATAAATTCATTCAATTTTTTTTTGAAATTATATAATTTAAAATATTTTCAAATTTACCTATGTTGATATATGAGAGATATAGCAAATCTAAACTCTATACAATTTATAGTTAACTTGACATTGTGTATAAAAAGGTTTAATTATGAATGCTATAATATAAAAAATAAATGTGTTTTCAATGTTTATTTGTCATTAAAAGATGTGCCAATAATGTTGCAATCACTAATGATTAATTTTTTCTTGATGGTTAAAATAGATTGGTAAGTAAATTTATCTATAATAAGTAAATTTATCATTGATTTTTCTTGATAGTAAATCAATATTTCATAAATTTATCTATAATTTTATTTATTTTTCTTAATTATATTAAATTATATTTTATTAAATTGTTAAAAAATTTAAGTTGCTTATAAATAATTTTATGTGTTTTGATAATTGACTTGATATTGTGTATGTAATTTAAGTTATGAATGTTATAATATAAAAAATAAATTTGTTTTCAATGTTTATTTGTTAGTTTGATGTGAGAATAATGTTGCATAGTAATGATTAAATTTTTCTTGATTGGTTAAGTGATATTGTGAAATTATTTTATGTTAATTTAATGTTATGAATGCTATATAATATAAAGAAAAATATTTCTAATATAATTTTAATGCATCTTTATATTTTATAAACAAACATCTAAAATAAAAATGTGATTGTAAAAAAAATACAACTTAATGAGTGAACATACATTTAAAGTTAAAAGTAAAATTATAAAACAAATTGTAAATTTATTTTATTTTTCTTCTATAAATATAATTTTTTTATTTGTCGTCTGCCTACTAATGCCCACTTCTCCTTTTAATGAATGTTTTATTTTGCAAGGGTTGATTTAGTGCTGTCATTGATCTATTTCCTGCAGATATCAACAATGCCCACCATCCTGTGATCAGGAATTGAAGGATCGTGAAATCACGGGTGGGCACCACGTGTCTTATCCTGGGGATCAAATTTGACCTATTGCTGACCAACTACCATTTGATTTGAGTCGTTCCCCACCATCCCATGATGGTGCTTGGGTTGATTGCAAAATCATGGGCGGGCGCCACGTGTCTCATCCGATGAAGCCTAAAGAGTAAAAGAAACACTAGCCGACTTTAAATGTATTAAGGGACAGATTACTAAAGTGTTCTCGAGATGAACATGTTCTAAATCGATGGATATGTTATAATCTCACTGGAAAAGCTGCTCAAAGGTTAACAACATGGTTGGCGACTATGTTAAAGGAACGAGATCAATGAAACTCGCTATCTCGCGATCACGGATTACAGGGATTGCGATATCACGGGCGGGTGCCACGTGCCATTCCTAAAGGATGAAATCTGCATGACCATTGATGAGCTATCTCTTCAAGATTGACGGTGCCCGCCATCCCGCGATTAGGAATTTTGGGATCGCGATGTCATGGGTGCCTGCCATGTGTCTCATCCAATGAAGCCTAAGGAGTGAAGAAAGCGTTCGCCAGTTTTAAATGTATTACGAGGGAAATTACTAATGTGCTTGTAAGATGCACGTGTTTTATTTCAACGCAGATGTTACGATTTTAAGGGAAAAACTGCTCGACAGTTAAAGGAAAGGACGACGACCATTTTTGAAGGAGCAGGATTTATGGTAAAAAGATTGACAGTGCCCGCCATCCCGCGATGATAAATCAAAGGATTGCCATATCATGGGAAACTGCCACGTGGCATTCCTTCATGGCGTATGACATAGTGGGCCCCTTTATTTCCATGTTGGTGATTATGTCAGCCTATTTTGAAGATGGTCGTTGATGATTTGATCAAATTGAAGGATCAACAACTCAAATTTAAATATGTATAAAATTATGGTTGGAGCCGTTTGTGTAGCCTGTGAGTGAGCTTTAATGGTGGATGAGACATCCACTAGCAAAATTTGATTGACATAAAATCAATTTACTCATCTCATTTGTATCACAAAGCATCCAAGTATTTCGTGAAAGTAGTTTCAAAGCCAAAGGTGAAATTGTGAGAAATTGCTGCCAGAAATTGGAGTTTGTACGAAAAAAGAAGTGAGTTAATTTTCTCTGTTTCCTAGTCATTCTGCACCTAAATTTGGGAAAGCAGGGGTGGGGGGGTCTACTATGCTTGTCACTAAGTTCATTAAATTTTTTTGTTAGGGCCATTTTCTAATCATAAATTGTGAGGAATTGCGGTATTTTTACTCTATAATTTCCCATCTCTGCTTAGTCATAGCCACTTGAAGTGTAACATTTTAGTGAGGCCCTAGTTTGTCTAAAATGGTGCCAACCAAGCAGCAGTCTGGCCACATTGAGTATTTGAAAAGAAACTTGTATGATGATTTCCTAGATCAATTTCCATTATCAACAAATGAGAGAAGGAAAGGTTTGGTGTTGATGTGAGGGAAAATCCTAGGGGAGGGGTTGGTGTGTAATAATTCCAACATTGCTGATGCTAGGGTTCCACTCATAGGCTTATAAATGTTCAGATTATGGTATGGACAGAGGAATTTTCCTCATCCTTTTTCAAATGGATGGATGTACGACATGGGAAAGCTAGTTGTTCCAAATGTGTTCCCTGATGTGGAATTACTTAGAGCAGTGGCCAAAAGATATGACCCTATCACACAGGTAATCAAAGATAATGATGGAGGGGTTCTATTAGAAATTAATAGAGATGTTATCTAATAGACTTTTGATTTGAGTGAGCCAAGTGATGACTTGGTTCCTATTAATCTTGAAGAAATGAAGCATGAGTATACAAAATTCCAATATATTTTTAGGGTTAAGCTGCTTCCAACTCATCTAGTTAAGATAGTGGGTTCACAATTTCACATCAGCCCTAGTGACTAGGAACACTTCAGATTGAATTGTTTTGGAAAGCCTTTCCTAGTTACTTTCTATTCACTATGTCAGATTTTGGTTTTCAGCCCTGGTGCAGTAATGTCGATTGCATACATGTTCATGGGGGTGCAAATACAACACCCTAACTTCTCTGTAACATATGACTTTACTTATTTTTTGGTGGAGAGGATAGATGAAGGACTGTCGAAGCTGCAGAATGGTGATACTGGTACTCAATTATTTTGGTATTCCATGTTGATGCATATGTTCTTGTTTAGGAATGCTGATTTCTTTGCTGAGAAGATGAACTTAAGACAATCAGTTAATGGAGAAAGATTGCTAGTACAGATATGGGTTGTAGATTTGTACTGTAATAAGGAAAGCACCAGTTATGTGCAATTTGATCATTGTTTTGTTGCAAGATTAAGGGCTAGATTGATGGTAAATGTACCTAGGATCCCTCAGGAAGTGCATGATTTCCTTAGGCTGAAGGAGAGGAAACTAGAATTGAGGGTTTTACATAACTGGGGTGACATTATCCCATATCCAGTCAACACTGTCCTGAGAATATATGGATTTCAAGGAACCCCTCACATACTACCATACAATGTGCCACCAAGACTAGGGTTTGTAGAAGTTATGTGGTAGATGGGGTGTATTCATGAAGATAACCTAACTAGAAAGGGGAAGGGAACATTATTCCTTGATTATATAGTAGTGTCTAACTTTACATTTTCAAAGGGAGGTTGGACACATTTTGGCAAATTCTTTGTTGATTACCATTTAAGATTTGGTCCAAGGCGACAACATGATCTTGAAGGTTTCTTTGCTCTTTTTAGACAAAGAATAAAAGGTGGAAAATTTGCACATGAGTTCAATTTCCCTAAGGAACTAATTAGGAATGAATTTGATTTAAATAGATAGGAATTAAACAAGGAAAAGTGGATAGCTTATAGTAAGCTACTAGATATTGTGCATGAAATGGATCTGACATATGATCTATTGATGGAATTCACTCCATACCACAAGAGAATTAATTTTTTAATGAAGAATTTCAAGGAGATAATGGACACCTTGACAACCAAAAAGATAAATTTAAGGCTAAGTCTGGATATACAAGGACAAAGTGATATGCCAATTGAAACAAGGCCAATATGTTAGCCTATAGAAAGGCGGCCCATCCATAGGAGGAAAAGGGATACTGGCAGTGATGAGAAAGAAGTAGACAGAAAAGGGAAGAAAATAATGAAGGCACCTTCACGACCAGGCTAAAAATTCAAAGTACCTCGGGTTGTCAAAATCACTGAATTAAAATCTTCACCAGAGTGTAGTCCCCCATCACCACCACCTGAGCCAAGTCGTAAGAGGCAAATAACTAATCACCTACCTGAGGATCTCATAGATGAAATTATTGTTACTGATCAAGACATGAAGGTTGGTATGTCATCCCCTCCTAGGTCAGCTAAATTGGTTATATCCGATTTGGATATGAAGGGTAAGAGTGTGTAGGATGCAAGAATGGAGGCTTGCAAGAAGTTCTTAGATGACAATGCATTTGTAAAGAATCCTATATTCTTGCAATTGGCATGCAGGATGAAATTTGAGGAATATCAAAATAAATGCAAAAAGAGAAGAGAACTAAGGCCTGACAGGTTAGATAAGGAGAATGATGAAGAAGTGAAATCTGAACTAATGGAAGAGTTCAAAAACATTACTCTTGAAGAAGGAAGACAACTAGTGAATTAGGTTGGTGTTTTGATTTTTCCTGAATGGGACATCATAGATACAGTGACTTTAAATGCCATTATGAAGTCCAAGAATCCTTTTCAGTATTCTAAAGGAGAAGTTAAAGAAGCATTACAAAACTCTGCTTCAGTGAAGAATATGAGACATTGGCAATTTGGGCATTGGCTCCACAAGGAAGAAAGCCAAAAATTGCTGATATTAATCCAAATTTCAAAGGAGGATTAATAATAAAGAGGGCTTTAGAGACTACAACAACCGAAGCCACTAGTTTAACTATGAATGTGGCCAAGTTGGCCCAAAAGACTGCTGAAAGGGAGGAGGTTGAAAGAAAGAGCCTAATGGAGAAGTATAATATTTTAATTGAAGAATATAGTAGAATGCAACAGAGGAATGTTGAGATGCAAACTAAAGTAGAAAGGTTCAAGTATAGACATACTGGGGAAACATCCAATGCTCTAGGAACCAACACATCAACTCCCACAGCAGGGTCAATGCCTCCTTCTTCTCCAAATGTTTTTACACCAAGGTCTCCCATTCAAAATCCTGCTCTTACCCCTCCTCTAGAAGAAGTTGATGAAAAAATAGAGTGCTTTGTTGATCCAACAAAGAGGCAGCTCATGTAGGAAATTGATCAATTACAGACATCACTAAGGGTAAAAGAGGAGGGTTTTCTTTCAAAAGAAAAATAAATTGTTACTCTTGTTTTGGAGCATTTAAATGAAAAGGTGGATAATAAACTACCCTCTATACATTCTTTGTATTATTTGCTATTTGAAGCAATAAATAATATTGATAGGGATCAGGGGATAGTGATTCCAATAATTCAAAATTGGATCCCTAGGTCAAATAATCTAGATGCTATGAATAAAGCCTCAACGTTTGATGTAAATAACATGCCCCAATCATTGAATCCTACTTATATATTAGTTAAATCATTGCAAGGTTTTCAGACCTTACTAGATGATCTAAGTAGGAAGATTAGGGAATTGGTAAAGAACTTCAATGATTGGGGTAACACATTGTTACCTGATATAACTGATGAGTAGGGGGAAATCATAACACTCCAACAATGGCAGGATCAAGCAAGTAAAGTCATCAATAATCAAATTAAAATAATTTGTGATGACTCAGATTATGATTTGTTGGTAAATTGTATGGATAAGATTATTGGTATCGGCTCATTTTTGGAATCTTTTGAAAAAGATGCTAATTAGGTAGCGGTAAAGTATTTTCCTTATAGTACAAAGGTAAAAGAGGTGATTAATTTTGACTGCCAACTGACGAAGAATACCAGAGGTGGGTGGCTAAGTATTTGAATGATAATGAGTAAAAAGAGTGGGCTACCGACAGGTGGCAAATCAAATGTTGTGGTTATAGCATTTCTAGTTTTGTATGGATGACTTTGTTGGCGTTAGTTTCGCGTGGTTTTTTGTTATTGCATCAACCTTCCTCCACCGACATGATGAATGAGAATATGCTCCAAGATGATTGCTGTTGTAACGATTTTTGAATAAGAATATTTTTCAAGGTGGTGGCTGTTGTAACAAATTTTGGAATATCACCAGGTGCTCCAATTGATTGGTGACAGGTGTACTTTTTGGCCCAGTGCTTGTTTTCTCCTTCATTTTCTATAAGAAAGATTTAAAGGCCAGAAGTACGGGTTAGCAAGTTAGATAATTTTTGTTGAGTCTAGGTGAAGTTGCAGAGCGAATTGTAAAGTCCAATGGTTTTAGAGAAATGCAATTTAGGTTTTGAGTCATTATGTAATAGGTTTTGAGTTCATAGAGATTTGATGTTGTATAACAGTATTAGCATTTGAGTTGAAATGAAAATTCGAGCTCATGTCTCTCCATTGTACATGCATATCTGAACTTTGAATGAAATAACTAAGGGTTATTTTATCCATCTCACTGTTGTGGTGTGTATGAATCTATTTTAGCTTTAATTCAAGGAATTAATCAAAATGCTTGAATGGGATTATAGGTGTATATGTGTTGTATAAGAATTTGATAAGTAGTCCTGGGTTAGAATGCACACTGATGAAATTGTAATGCAATATTGTCAGGGATCTTATATGTGATGTATTAAATCTGTTATAAACCTCTAGATGCTTATGAATTTGACTCCTACAATGGATATATGGCACTGATCTAAGTTGTAATTATTTGTGTAGTTCAGTATTTGTTTGTCTTTTCCTAGAGCTTGCTACAAATTGCAAATCATTAACTATCTTATACAATGGATTGTGTTTAGTTATCTCATGCTTCAGATAGTTGATATTGTTTATGAACAACCAATTCTAGTTGATATTATGTTATCGTGTTGAGCTATTAAGTGAGATCATTTGATATTGTTAATGTTGTTTATAATAATGGTGCAAAGATTGTAAACACATTAAGGGATCACCCTCCTGAGTCTAGCAGAGCCCGAAGTGTACGAGGATTTTAAAGTCCTCGTCAGTTGGTCAAGGTCCTTCAAGCTGCCTTCGATTGGAATTGGCAATTCTATAGGTATATTAGAAGACAAACCTGGTTACATTGTAAAAAGAACCAACATACAGGTCAACCACTAAACAACCACCTCTATAACTGACTTTTTAATCTTTTATGATCACATGAAACATAAAACACACTAATTTCAAGGTTGTTAACATCACTATTGAAATGTTTTAATTTTTTTGACCTTTCAAACATAAAAAGTACATCATTAAATTAATTATGTAATGGAATAAAAATTAAAAACATCATGAATTAATTATGTAACCACATAAGTCATATAATTATATCAAGAAATTAATATCAAATAGATAATATAATCGCATAACTTATACATTTCAATGTCATTGATCTTCTTCATCCAACTCTTTATCTGTATAATCTGATCTACATTTGGCATTGTAAGGATTGGTCATATCATCATCATCATTGATATCAGTTTCAATAATGTCATCATCCACACAGATGTCATCTTCATGAACATTAACTCCTACATCATCATCATCTAGTTCCTCCTCTTCGACATCTTCATCAGGGACATCATCAACTAACCATTGATCCTAATCATCATCTACATCATCTTCTAGTTCTTCGGTATCTTCTTCTTCCACCACATTATACTTTATCAACCTTCCTCTTGGATCATTTCTAACAACAAATGACCAACCCGGTTTACTTGGAACCTTTGAGTAAAATACCTACTCAGATTGGCTTGAAAGAACATAGGGCTCATTTCCAACTCACTCGATCAACCTTGTATTAACTATGGTAAATCCATTATCATGTTCAATAATAGTTCTCTCAGGATCATTTTAATTCAATCGTAGCTTGTACCATAGGACGACAAATAAAATTAATCTGAAGGACTTAAAGTCACACTCATGTATATCATCCAAAATCTCATAGTATCGATTTTCTGAGACTTCTGGATGTATGTCGCTTCTAGATGAAACATTAGTCACTTGAAAGACTGCAGTTATACTAGAATCACAAGTTTTCTTCATGTCATCCAACATTTTGATTCAAAATTTACAACCATTGGACCACAGAGCCTTGTGGTGTTTCACTTGCAATATGTCAAACATGTAAAAATTATTGCAATATCGTCAGTTAATAATCATATTTATTCTTGGCCGAATGTATGCAAAGAAAACAATCTCAAGATATATATACATCAATATACTTGAAAATGATTAAATAATATGGGTGATTAATATATTTATATGTACCTGTTTATCTCTTAAACCATATGCTAAATCAATTTCCCTTTGTGTAACATTGGAATCTCCATTACGATGAGCTTCTTTAACCAATGAAGTCACACCTTCCCATGTTAACGCGCTACCAGATTGTTGACATTGTTCAATCCATACCGTCATCCAATCAATATTGTTGGTGATGTACAAATGTAGTGCATCCCACTCTTGACCACCTATACCAAAATAAATTAAAATTCACAAACGACGTATAATTAGTTAAATACCACAGTATACGACCTTAATTTATAATTGATGTATATTGAAGATTAAAAATTAAATAAGTACAATATACATAAAAACCATATGTAAAATGAATTCCAATTAATCTCCATGACCATCTTATAATTACCTCTCACTTTCCTCAATCTACCTTTCCCCAACAGGTACTCCCCTTCGAATTTGTTATTGGACTTGGGATCCCAAATGCGATCTAAATGGATCTTTGCTGCAAACTTAGGAAGATATTCACTAATGTACACCATGGTCTGGTATACCATATGTCCCTCCACCATAGAACCCTCATGATGTGCTCTTTGTCTAACCAAAGCCTTCAAAAATTTCAAGTGCCTCTCAACCATCCACATTGACCTTGTGTGTACAGGTCCACACAATTCAATTTCCTCAACTTGGTGTATGAGGTAGTGTTCTTGTGCATTGAAAAATGGTGAAGGTAGACACTTTTTCATTTCACACATTAGACGAGGAATTTTTCTCTTCCAATAATTTATATCTTCTTTATGGATTTCTTTAGATGATAGCCATCTACAAGTGATTCAAGGCACAAATATATTAACAATATTTAACAAAAATATATAGTATATTACATAACAAGTAAAACAAATGACAATTATAAGATGTATACAATGAATTAAACAAATCTCATTACTTACCACATGTATTTTCCAAGATCATATATAACTTGCTTGAAATTGTTGTCAAAGTTGTCTAGGAGAGATAGAGGTAGAACGTACTGCAACAATTATAAAATAATCTTTTCATTATTTTTCCAAAGGTATTAAACACAATATACTGAAAAGTACATGCATTATACAAGTGTATATAATATACTAGAATAATTACCTTAATGAAGTTATTCCAATTGCGCGTTTTCATCCTTGACCCAAATTCACCTTTCTTTGTTATTATATTGTTTATGTTTGCAGCAAATCCTGTGGGAAATCAATTTTTTTGTATGACTTCTTTTATAGCATTTCTTTGCTACTTTGTTAATAACCAAGGAAGGGCACTTATATTAATTTGGTCTCCATCACTATTTAATTGAATTGCATTTTTCATTGCATGATTGGCTTCTTGAATGTCACTACAAATTTTGACAATTTTTTCTTTGTCATGCCTTCCATCCAATATTTTCTATAATGTTTCTATTATATTCTTTCCAATATGCATTGTATCAAAAAAATGCACAATTTGTAGTTGCTCATAGTAGGGAAACCTACTAAATTATCTGGGATAAATTTTTAGTCCCTGTGGAAGCCGACCATTAATGCCTTAACGACCTTCATGAATCATATAAGTTAAATCAATTAACAATGACAATCATTGTCAATTACAACATGAGTAAACACAACACAATATAAAAATATAAATTCAAAACATATCATATATGATAGATAAATAATTTGATCCAATGTATAATCTTGACAATTAATTCTATTATATTCCAACTTCCATAGGCGAGGTGACATTCTTTGAGGTTTTAATGTATTATCCTCTTTCCCATTGAAAAAATATTTTTCAGTAGTTCGATACTTATTATTTCTATGGAGGAAGTGCCTATACTCATCAAACACCTGCTTTCCTAAATTTTTTGAATGACAAGATTTCATCTTTGGACCACAAATTAGACATGCAAATTTTTCCTTTGTTTGAAGACCTGCAAGATGATATATAATTGGATTAAATATGTCAATTTTTATAATTATATATAATGAATAGATTATTTTAAAAACATTCATGATATCTACTTCATCAAATTAAATATTGTTAAAGTGTAGTAGAACGTTATAACATACCACAAAAATATGTTAGCCTTGGGGCATCATGAATTGTCCATACAAGCATTGCATGGAATTGAAATTGTCTTTTTCTTATTGGTCTGGAGACATCATACATAGTGATGCCAATCCATAATTTTAGTAACTCGTCGATAAGAGGCTCGATATATACATTCATATCTTTAACTTGGTACTTACCTAGTTGAATGATCATAAACATTACATAATTATTATAACCATTTTACTACAATATATAAATTAATGTGCATGACTATTGAATAAAAAAAATATAAGTCATTATGCAACAAATAAGACAAATGAGATGCTACTACGTTAAAGAAAATTGATGTAAACAAATACCTAGAACAATCATTGACAACATTATGTGCTCCCTCTTTATTGAAATCCATTAATGAATGTTATTGTTGATAACAAAAACAGGCCACACTGAGTAAATAGAACTCAACTCTCCAAATGGATTGACACCGTCCGCTCCCAATGAAAGCCTGAGATTACAAGGTTCTTCTTTAAAGTGTGGCCATTTTTCCTCCATGTCCCTCAATGTAGAACCATCTACAGGCATTCAAAGAATGTCATCTCCACTTCTATTCCATGCATGGTAATCCATCAATTGCATTAAGCTTTCACACCTAAATAATCATTACATACGTGGAATAATGGGAATATAACGAAGAACCTTGTGAGGCACCCTTTTTGTTAGTTGATCTATTCGATATCTACTGATATGACATTCCAGGCATTCTGTTGCAAATTCTTGTTGTTTATGATATATAATATGATCTTTGGGACATGCATCTATTGCTTGATACTCCATTCCAATATCTTTCATAATGGCACATAAATCTCGGTATGAGCGAGGTAAAATATTTGATGATGGTAACAAAAATTCACCAATCAATCTACAACAAAAAATAATTTGTTCATATAAAGAATATTAATGGTACACATTTCATCCTTTATTTACTAGTGATGAACTAACAACAATTAAAATAGATGAAAAAGATGACATATATGACATACCTTAACATTCGTTAGATTTCTATGTTTGATAAACCATTCATAACCTTCAAGTTCAACAACAACAATACAGTAGAGAGAAGAGTTGTTTCAGAGCCTTCATAAAGGGGCTCGTATGCCTTGTCAAGTACAGGTAAATCATGAACATCATCAAAATCATCTTGATCATAATGATCAACTCTGCCACTAAATGTGGCATGGATCAATGTATTCGTACCATCATCTTCAACTGTGTTTTTTGGCGCATGATCATCTTCTTCCATAGGATCATTAACTTCATCTTCGATATTCACAGCTCCATGTTCGTCCGCTTGCAAAACCACATTCTTTGGGCCGTGATAATCCATATCATCTGCCTTGGGGTGCCCCACCTTTATAGTAATGATAGACACCAATAAACCATGATCATGATCAAGTGATTATATATATATAATGTTAAAACAATATAAACATTTACAAATTCAATCAATATAAACACATATAATGAACAACTTACCAATGGACAATAATCATGCCCCCCTTCAACGTGACCATGCTGCCTATAATGTTTCAGCTGTTGTGATTAAAATTCATCTCATCTTTAAGCCCTTGCAATTATTGCAAGGACAATAACATTTCCCATCACCCTTTCTTTTCAATCTAGCCCACAATCTATCAAGTGTCTCTTCATTTTGTTCTGGACTAATATTATCTGACATGATTTTTCTTTACCAAGGTTGACTATTTAGATCTTCAAAAAATATCAAACTCACACTCCAATAATTTTTATTCATAGACAGGTAACATAATCTAATAATTCTGATATTTTACACCAAAAAAATTTGGCATGCAACCACCCCTATAAAAGAGAAGATAGTCTTAAGTTAATGACCCCAAAAAAACTTTACAATGCTAATTCCAAAAGCTATTAAATTTTGATTTTACTATGATTTCCAACCGTTAAGACTCCTAAAATCATAATATTGAACTTGATCACAAAATTCCTATAACAATGGAGGTAGCGATCTAGTAAGAGCAAGTGACCCATTCCTAAGGAGCAACAAGTCAGAATCATCATTGCTAATGTCAATACGGATTTATCCTTTTAGTTAAAGATGTAATGTGTCACTTCTTATGATGAGCTTATCCCTAAGGCCCTCAACATTGAGAGAGCCCTAATAAAAAACAACAGAAGCATTGGTAAGAGCATGATTAGGGTACAAACCCTAGGCCTCCATAGAAACATAAACAATAACTATAGCGGATTAGTGAGGTTGCAATACCCGAAAGATTGAGACATTGTAGGTAATAAAAAAATATTGCAATCTAAAGATTATAGCCAATAACAAGGACACTATGTAGCTTAGTGACATTTGTAAATGCAATCTATAGTAGGAAGAATGACAGTCACTTGAGATGTGAAAGTCAAAAACAGGCTAAGCAATGACAAGATAATAAAGCTCAAACCTTGCATAGTAAAGTGGAGATTTTAACAGTGAGTTTCCTTACCCCCTTGCTGACCTTAAGGGTTTTTCAAATGCTTTTGGTAGTGTTAGACAAGGCAAATGAAATTAGGGAATGAATTTCCAAATAAAATAATAGTGGTAATCATAGGTTCAATGTTTCTTCTTATCCATTAATATTGTATAATGGAGGTAGTGGATTGCATGTTTGAGCAGTGTTTTGAGACTCACCAAAGATGGGAGAATAGTGAATAATACCTTGTGGACTATGAAGTACTATCAATAAGGTTGAAGGATCTTAAGAACTACAATACCATGAAAAAATGAGTCCCCTATAGTAAGTAGGCAGTCTATAGGGCATAGTTTGATTTTATAAAAGGATGCTCATGAAAGGAATCTTCAAGTGATAGTGAGTGAGCTATTTGAGATTGAAATTGAGGGTGCAATACCCAGTCTTAAAGGAAGTTAGCAAAGTAGTAAATGTGCAAGAAAATCGAATCGTACACAACAAACAATTCACAATGTCATCTTCCATAATGCCTTGAGTTTGAAGACAAAAATCTCATTGTATCTTCATGATGAAAGTGGTGACCTTAATGTTCAATCACTGCTAATCATGATTTTAAAAAATGCTATTGTGCTTATGGAGGAAACATTTTAAGCAAGGTAGTGAGTGGTGGTTTGGAACAATGGCAGGTATGAAGGACTTGCTTTATATGCATATTATGCAGTCTAGCTTAAGACAATGTTCTTAGAAGAGATTGAAGGTGGATTATGGAACTCAAGGGTTACCATGAAAAGGATTAAAGCAAAGACTAAGATCTATTTAAAATCCACGGTCATGAAGATATTAAAGATGCCACATGCAAAAACCTAGTAGCTGGAGTAATGAATACAGTGCCAAAGAGGATAGTGTGCTGGGGAAGATTTAGGAGATCTCCACATTATCTAATTATAGGGAAATACATCATTTATTTATTTTTTTAATTAAAATAAATCATTCTAAACCCTATATAGGATACATTGATACTTCAAAAGCCTTTGAAGGAATTTGAGATTATGCAAATATATGTTAAGTAACATTCATAAGGTTTAGAAAATCTTGATCACTCTCTAGAATAGCCCATTAAACATGGGTTGTGCTTGAATGCACTACATAATTGATATAACACAACCATTCTACATATCAACCAAAGTTATAGGCTCTTTATTGCAGCAAGAGGTAATCACTCTTCGATCATGCTATAATTACATCCTAACCTATTAAACTTGAGACAACCTGAATGCACCCAATGATGATTGACACCTAAATTATACAACCCGAATTAACTACATTAAATGAGTGCCTCCATTTCTATCACAACATAGCCACATTAAAATTGGGTCACATATGAATGCATCTTGTATTTGTTATAGCACAACTGTGCCACATGACTAATAGAGTTATGGATCACATAATTACAGTCACAAGAATCTATTCCTCAGTTGTGATCTTATGGTGATTCCACACAAAAAAAATTGGACATGAAATTCTCAAAACCCTTAACCTCTAAAAATGAAATCTGATGAGATGTTGCTTTAAAATATGATTTTCAAACCTAGAACTACAAATCTTACTTCACAACTTAATTCTATAAAAAGACAATGACTACCCTCAACCTGGCAATATCTTCTTGAATTTTTTCTAATTTTTCCCAAGAAAATCGTCCTTATTTCTCCACAAACTGTCTCAAGTAGAGCAAAAAACTGTTGCAATAAATCAGGTGCGAACTCACTTTTCTTTATATCGGCCACAATTTGATTTTTTTAAAAAATTCATGTTTGTCAAAAATTCGATGAAACTGATAGCTGACATTTTGATGAACCCTAGGTTTGTCGAAATTTCAACGAACATCGGGGATAAACTTTCAAAAAATTGGAAATTACACATCAAATTTTACAAGCACCCGACAAACATCGAATTTTACATATTTCGTCGGATAGTTTCATCATATTTTGTAGTCAAATGTATTAGTGTGACCACAAACAATGCCATGTTGATTAGACAAAGTGGAATTGCTAAGATTGCAAGCTTTCCTCCATGCCTTGTCACTCCTGAATTGGTCATGGCCTGCGAGTAGGCATATCAACTAGAGACTCGAACAATAGTTGATAAGGAAGGAAACATTCTAGCTGATATGCCTAGTGAGGCAATTACAAAGACTATCCACATCCCTACCTTTGGAATGATGGAATTTCCTATGATTGAGGAATACAAGGCAATGTGGGATGTAGATCCCATTGGGTGCAAAAAGCTTATAAATCAATATTGGCTCAAAGAGAAAAGGGGCAGCACTGCAAAAGTTCCTCAAGAACTTTTTCGCAACAACTTTCACAAAGATTATCATGACTTGGTGACTCTATTGAGCAGAGTAATGGGCCTTCCCATTGTTGTGTATTTTTAGGAGTGGATGGTATATTTTTTAGAGCAGATTCTCTATAGGAAGGAGGATTTCACCACACAGGCCTCATTCTATTGGGGGGGAATAATAAGCGACTGCTTCCATGAGAAGTTCATGAATATCAAGAAAACCTCTAGATTCTACATGACCTCTTATCTTTTTTACTCACTGGCTGAGCAAAGGTAGTATAGCAAGCTATTCAGGGCACCTACCCTGATTCAGAATCTAGGTGGAAGCTAAAATTTTATGATAGATACCCCCAACTCCAGTTCAAGAATTTTATGAAGGATTATTGTAGGGTGAATGATGCCTTCGTGGGTCACATCATTAGACTACTTGGAGGGGATTTTGAAAGGATAATTTCTCATAGTGCTTAGGCATTCTTGAAACAATACGCCTTCTTGTTTATCCAATACCCTAAAGGGTGATCCCATAATAGTGGTTTACAATTTTTGGCCAAACTAGACACTGAAATTATTATTTTTAACTAAATCTTCACATTTAGGCACCTATAGCAGCTAAACTGTGAGGAATTTGAAGATGGTGCAAACTAGATTCTCATCAAATTTTGTTTGTAGATTCTAAAAATATTTTTTTCAAAATTTTTGGAATCAAATTGCACTTCTTTTTCCATCTCCCACAAAAATAGATTTTTTTCACAAAACAACATTTTTAAAAAGTGATGCATCGTATAACGCATAACTTTTTTCATGAAGGATAAAATTCTAATTCTTTCAAATTTAGATTTGTAACTCTGATATCTAGTGCTTCCACTTGGTTAGATAGTTTTTATTGAATATTTTTTCCTTAATCAAGTTTCAAAGTCAAATGAATTACAATTAAAAACAAGAATCAGATAACACGAACTTTTTGTATATGTCAAAATTTAATTTAATCTTTTTGTTGCATCAAGGACTTCAATATCTGGTGCACTCATATTTTTCAATTTTTTTTGATAATCTTCTATTTTTCCACATGTGAAGAAAAAAAGAAATTCATTTTGATGAAAAACCTATGTTTTAATAAAACTTAAAAAACAAATACATAACAAAACCAAAACATATTAAAATTATATTCATTGGATAACTTGTTATGAGGAATACCATAATCATTTGAAATAAATTTTAAATGAATTCATTTGATCCCCCAAAATCTAAATCAAAAGTGATTTTTTATCAGCATTTTGATAGGTGTAAAGGAGACACATTTGTAGGTATGGTTTAAAACTAGCGAGGTTCTATCCAAGGGGGTTTGATCTAAGGTGATTTGATCAAACCCTCTTCAATTGGAATCCTTAAAATAGAACTTTTTAAGGCTTAAATCATTATATTTTCTAAAAATATGTGATTTCAGCTAAAATTCGTTCCTCTCAGGAATTGTAAACCACTATTATGATAGCACCCTAAATTCACATACATTTGTGCCCAAGGTTACACAAAGAGGCTGAATAAGCTACCCTGGTACCCCAACGACCAAATCATATTGTTAGAACTCTCTTGATAGTTGCACCATGTACATTCTATTCTTAGCAATAGGAATTTTGTGGGGATCCCTTATCCACTTTCTTCTGGCCAAGGGATGTATAAGCTACAAACCTCTTAGTGTGCAGGAAATTCAGAAAAAGAGCTAGCTGAGTATCATTTCCTCCTTCACACTACTCGCCCACGAATGGACCTATATGGGCGCATAAGGAAAACACTGGGACCAATGTATGCCCATTTGCATCATGTAGAAGATTTCTAGGAAAATTGCAAAGACAACAAGGAGGTACGCATGAGGAACTACATGCGAATGACTACGCACTTTGTAAAAAGAGTAAATATATTTCCTGTAACTAACCAAGTTGAAGAAGATGAAGGCACCATAACAGACCCTAGGTACAATGTAGTTGCTAACTTTCCAATTCTAGAAATAGATTGGGATGAGCAAGAGGTCGATGACCTAGATATTATAACCAAGCCTGTTGAGGCTTGCACCAAGGAATGGGTCGATGGGTGGGTAGCTCGATTGAAGCAACAAGGGGTTGTCCTAACATATGAGAGGATCAAAAGTGATCCTATTGCCACAGATGATGCTACTGCCACAACCTCGATAGGAGAAACATCCAAATCTCCTCTACTAAGAAGATCAAGGAAATGAAAAGAGGCTGAGGAGCAGCCAAATCCTAAAATGTATGCAAGGAAGGCTTCAGAGGATGAGCCCTCAAAGAAACAAAAAAGGTCAGGAAGCGTCACAAGGCTGTCCACAATTCAAGAGGATCCCCTTCATGAGAGAGAGGAAATAGAGATAGATCCACCAACGTCTCCATTGACCACTTTTGATATAGTTGTCCCTCCACCTATTTCTCAAGCTATAGTTGCCACATCTCCACTTCCGGTGGATATTTCGGTCCACCTTGCTTCCCCTTCACCAACTAGGCCCATAGTATTGGTTGATTCCTCCTCTGCTACAAATTGTTTGCTTTCCTCTGCCACCATGTCTCCCACCACATTGCTTCCACTGGTAGCAACATTACCAACAACCATGCTCACATTGCTAGAGGCATTCTCATGGAACATGAAAAATGTTCCCTTTGATATTTCCCAATTATTATTGAATCCCACCATTTAGGCTACCTTAGCACAGGTCCTCGCTAGTGTTCCACCCTCAAAACCTCCAACATAACCACCATTAATGGAAGCTACAATGCAAATATCCAAGGAGCTGAAACAATGAGAAAGGGAAACTTCAAAGGCATTAGAGGAGGAAGCAAATGAGTATCATGAGCATCCAGAGTACCAACACTTATAGATTGACAAGGTGGTTTGTGAAGAAGAAAAATGATCCTTTGAAAGTGGAGATGAAGAAGAAGATGCTAGTGACAAGCTTATTGTTCAGGCTTTCAATCTAGACTTTGAAGAAAAACTAGCCAGGCAGCAAAGGGATGTTAGAGAAGAGGTAGGAAGGTCACCTCCCAAAGAAGAAGGGAAAGAAGATGACAAAGCAAAAGAAAATGTGGAGCTTCCTACAGGTGAACAATAAGAAGAAAGCTCTAAACACAACAAGGAGAGGCCTTTCTTTGAAGCACAAGAAGAAAAAGATAGGAAATAGCATGAAGATGTGTCATTGCCTCATAAAGAAGAAGAGAACATAGAAGGGGACAAACCTAAAGGTGAGGTTCAAACTAAAAAAATCCTCGAAATTGGACAACCTAAGGAGCATGTGCGTAAGAATGAATAGGATGAAGAAGTTGAAGAAAAGGAAAGAGAGGAGATTGAGAGAGAAGAGGGTCCCAAGGAATGGTTGCCTACTAAGTCTCCCATAAAATTCCTTCTCTTCATCCAAGATTCTGATGAGGAAGAGGGAGAAGGCACTAAAAAAGAGGAAGAGAATCTTGGAAATCAAGAAATAGAAGTCCAAACAAAGGAAGGGGAGGAAGATGACAACAAACTTCATAGAGAAAAGGTTCAAATACCCAAATGGCTATAAATTCAACTTGAGAAGAAGGCTCCTACCCTGAGAGATCCAAGAGAAAGATTGGAGGCTATCCTAGCTTGAGCGCAGATCATTACCAAGAAGCATAAGAAGCCCAAGGTCAAATCAAAGGTGATGATGGATGTCTCCGGATCAAGGACTGTACAAGTAGCCATGCCAGTAGTAGGAGAAGAAGGAATAAGCTATAATGTTTCTACTATTGACTTAGGAACAACTACCAAGGAACAAAAATTAGAACATCTTCAAGAGTCCATCGCTACCATAGTGCATCTCATTGAACAAGATAAGAATTTAAAAGAGGAACTTAAGGCACAAATAGCTGATTTGATGGAATACATCCAACAATGGTCTTTAATGGAGGAAATTCCTACCACATCCATAGCTCTGCCACAACTGCTCTCAAAAGAGAAAATAGACAAGCGGGAGAAGAGAAAGAACTTGGAAAAGAGTACAAAAAGTTGGTTGCGACAGGTCTTATATGTTGGAAACATGGGCATTGGCTGTGTTTTTAGAACAAGAAATAAATTCTTGAATCTCCAGCAGTCTCTTGAGGGTACAAGAAAAATTTGCATTGACTTCCCTGTGAGATATGAGTCCACCTACCCAAAGATTGAGGCTATTCTCAAACTACCAAGTGTGACTTGGGAGAAGGAGCTTGCATTCAAGAAAGATGATCAGTGGTTGATGGATGTATGGAAGCAGAACTTTGAGAATAGGAAGGAAAGGTTGGAGCAGGTGCTTGACAAGGTAGATCTAGATATTGAATGGGCTAAATAAATTAGGGCAGATTACTTAAAGCTGATGATGGTGTATGACATGCCTGTCATGTAGATAGATCCAAAGAAGATAAAGCCCCATTTCCATAAAAATATGGAGGATGAAATGTCAGGTGAGGCCACCACCGATTTCATGAGTTTTGTTGCTTGGGCCTTCACCCAGTAAGAGCTATTTAGAGACCATACTACCAAGTATGATGAAGACTAGGAAAATCTTATAGACAACTCCAAGGAGTGGAGTTACCAATTGCTATGATCCAAGATTTTGGAGGTCAATAATCTCTAGCCAATAATTTTGAAGTTCATGGAGTATGAAACTTTAAAGAAGTAAGAGGGAAACCCTATTGTTAGTGAAGAATTCCTGATAGAGTAGCTACAACAAAAGAGAAATGAGCAAAAGACAAAGTGCTACAGTGTTGTCACTAGAGGACAAAATAGGGATAAAGACAAAGTTGTATTTTAAATTGTAAAATATTGTGTGGTAGGTAGAACCCTAATATGTAATGAATCCTGGCCACACAATTCAAATTAATCTTGGCCATTCATTCTACTTTTTGGTCACTATAAATAGGGGTTCTCCTCTCATTTTCAAGAGAGAGTTGAGTTGTTGTAATGACATGAGGCAGAAATTTTAATGAAAATACATTGAATTTGGTGCATTTTACGAGGTTCTCTATGTTTCATGATTCAATCTCCCATAGTTAGATGTTTTAGTTAGATTTACATTGCTGTTCTAGTTGGTTTTAGATTGTTTAGATAGATTTGGTAATGTTGTTCTATGGTTATGAAAATTTCTACTATGTAGATGCCTTCCAGTCCATACTTTTTTCTATTTTCTACTGGTAAATGGTTGTGTAAAGTTAGTTTGGGCTAAAACTTAAAGTTGATTTAAAATTTTATCTTTATTCATGCATGCATATGGTGGATGAATGGTAAAATATCTGCAAACCTTGGAAGATAGCACAAATTTCATGATACTATAGGTTTCTTGGTTAAGTGGAATCCTGTTTGAAGGAAGCTATCCATAGCAGAACCTCCATGATCACTATGCACAGTTAGTTGTAGATCCAAGAAACTCTCTTCCCTGCCATTTTTCCCTTTTTTTTTAGAAATAGCCCATGGTAAGGTTCATTGCACTTTGTAAAGAAAAAACTTGAGAAAACATTGGAGTTTCAGATTGTTGTTCGAACCTACAACAAAATACATATCAAATTCCATCCCAGGAACTTCAATTCACAAGATCCACTTTGCATCCAGCTACGTAAGTCTGCCTTGTGATTACTAGCAAAATCACATTAAATATCAACTAAGGGATTCCATGCAAGTCATGACCTAACACTCGAGAGACCTTGGGGTGATTTTCAACAACTTTCTATTAGAAGTCTCCTTTCAAGAGAGGTAGTGCATCCACGTACTGCCTATGTTGAGAAAGTGTGCAAAAACACCCATCAACAATAATATTGTCTCATCTCATGCCTCTTATTTGACCAAAAATTTATTTTCTCACTCATTTCTCCTACATGAGATAAAATTGAATTCAATGATTCAACAATCCCTCTCCTATAAGGGTGGGTTTCAACATGCTCGGTTAATCTTCCAATTAATTGTTCAATGTCTCTTTATTGTTTTCAATTTTATTTAGAATATTTTCTTGTGTTCCTTGAGGATTCCTATGAATTGATGGAGGGGTTTCAAGTTGTTCTTGAAGAGGAGGCTCTTCCTGAGGGGGTAACTATGAATTCTCAATGTTTGGAGGTGGAGATTCATTCCTTGAGAATTAGAACAAAATTTTATTACAAGAACCTATTTCAATCTGCATTCTAAATCAAATTTGAAATAAATAGAATAAAAATACATACCTCTTCACAATCTTTGACGTCTTTGACATGTTGGCAGCATCCTCATGAAAAATAGCAAGCTAAGGGTGCAAATAATGGATAATATTTGGCAAGCGCGAGTTGCAGACCTCAAATCCTCCAAGCCAAGCCGCAGGTTGAAGTGAAATGAGTGTTTCAAATGCATTTTTTTCTTTTATTCAACTTTTCCATTTTTTGCACACCAAATGACTTCAAGTCATTTGTTGCACGCAAAATGACTTCAAGTCATTTTCCGCACGCAAAATGACTTCAAGTTTTCAAGTCATTTTCCGCACGCAAAATGACTTCAAGTCATTTTCCGCACGCAAAATGACTTCAAGTCATTTTCCGCACGCAAAATGACTTCAAGTCATTTTCCGCACGCAAAATGACTTCAAGTCATTTTCCGCACGCAAAATGACTTCAAGTCATTTTCCGCACGCAAAATGACTTCAAGTCATTTTCCGCACGCAAAATGACTTCAAGTCATTTTCCGCACGCCAAATGACTTCAAGTCATTTTCCGCACGCCAAATGACTTCAAGTCATTTTCCGCATGCCAAATGGCTTCAAGTAATTTTTCGCACGCCAAATGACTTCAAGTCATTTTCCGCATGCCAAATGGCCAATTTCAGCCTTTTTTTGTGATTTTTTCCAATTTGGCACCTAAATTGTGTCATAGATTGGTGCACTTACCCTTTTCACAAATGTTAGTATCTTTCTTTTCCAAATTTGCAAAGAAAAAAGGAATTAGAAAGCATGTTTGTTATGAGAATATCCTAGTGAAAGAGATTGAGCTTGTTGACATATTCCATACTACCACATTACCCATCATCCCCTCATCCCCTAATATCTCTCCTATTTGTGAGAAGGTTTTAGTGAAAGAGGATGTAAGCATAGACAATCATGATAAACATAGTTTTTCTTCTCCTGATACCCCTCTTATTGGTGAAAAATGTATCTTGGTGAAGGAAGATAAAATCATTGAGAATCATGAAAGTCTTGTTTGTCCCTCTCCTCTACCTTGGATAGATATTAGGACACAAGAAGATGAGATCATTGAACTACTTTATCTAGTCCCTATTCATCTCCCAACACCTCCCCTACTTGTTAGAATACTTTAGTGGAGGAGGATACAATCATAGAAAATTATGAAAATCACATTTGTGAGGAGGATATGTTTGTGTTAAGAGGTCCAATAATTGAGAGCTATGCTAATCCTACCTCTCCTACTTGGAAAGACATTATAAGACATGATGATGTAATTGTAGATAACCATGGCAATCAAATTTTTTCTCATCCTAATATACCTCCTAGATGTGAAGATGATAGTTTGGTGTTAGAAGATACACTTATTGATAGTCATGACAATCTTGTTCATCCCTTCCCTAATGCTCCTACCATTTGGAAAGATCTATTTGAATGAAAAATTCCAATCATTGGTAAGCATAAAAATCATAGTTTTCCTTCTCTTGATGCCTCTCCTATTTGTGATGAAGCTACTTTACAAAATCTAACCATGGAATGTGATGAACCTCTTGCTTTCCCCTCTCCTAAAAACTCCCCTACTAAGGTGGATGTAGACACATAAAAATGACCTAGGCTTGCAACCTCTATTTTTCACCTTTTTCTTCGTAGCATAATTAATTTTTTTTAATTATGTCCTTGGTCTACTTTCGACTATTAATTAAATAATTCATAATTATTTAATTAATTCATGTCTTTTTATTCCTCATTTTATTTATTTATCTAGATACGTCACTAATTGTCTAAAGTCTCTATAATTAAATAAATTTCTTAATTTATTTAATTATCCTTGTCCAATAATTCCTCTTGATTATTTAAATAGATAAGTTCTATTTATTTATTTAAATATGTCACTAATTCTTAAGTTTTCTTATAATTAAATAGATTCTTTTAATTTATTTAATTATTGGTCACCTTCTCTAATTAAACAATTATCTTTAATTATTTAATTATCTTATTTGACATTTCCCTCTTTTAGTAAATAATTTAAATTGATTATTTACTGTCATATGGTCCCACCTTTTGAATTAAATTAATTTTTTATTCAAAATAGTCTTTTTCCTCCAAAAATCAAATAATTTCTATTATTATTTGATTTTCCATCCACCTCTTTTTCTGTGCCAATCTTATCTCTTGTCACATGCATTGTCAACCCTTGATTTGATTTTCTAAAAATCAATCTTGTCCATTCATTTCAAATTTGAGTTAATGTTTCCCTAACCCTAATTGTGGGTTGTCAAATTGAATCTTGTCCATTGATTCTAGGGAAATTGTCAACTTTTGATCTTGGCCATTCACTCAAAATTGTATTTTCTATAAAATGGTAATTTTGGCCTCATTTTGTCACCTAAGGCTATCTAGATCTCATGCAATCTTGTTTTAGGAACTCTTGTCATTTTTCTTGCAATCTTGTCATCTTAGCTCTTGTCATAGGCATATTTACATTTCATTGGCATAATTTAGACATAGTTTAGATGCTTACTAGTTGCATTATAGCTTAGTATTGTATATAATCACTCAAATCCTTCAACATTTGCTTAGGGCTTGTCATTTTCATTAGATTGCTCATCATAAATATGAGGGAAACATCATATTTTCAGTAAGTTGAGAAGGTATAATGGAGGTTAGCCATGGAGAATGAAGACATTTTGGTGAGATTGTTTTTTTTTTTCATGTTTTTCCTTTGCACTTCATTATTGCTTTGGGTTTTTGTGTTAATGCATTAATCTGCTAACCCTAGGAAAATTCCCATAGTTACATTGGTGAACCTGACAACAAAATCACAAATATTTGGTTTTTTTTGTACAATTTTTTTTGTTTTGCAAGTACAGGTATGACTGCGATGCATTTGATTTGTAGAATGATGCATCTGATATTTCATGATGCATTTGTTGCCTAGAACGACACATTCACTATGCTACAACACATTTGACTTGCATAGTGACGAATTTGTTGGGTCGCGATGCATTCGAATTGCAAGCTGCCACATTTGTCTATCAAATTCTAGAATGCAGAACCAAGCTACATTTGTTTATCAAATTCTAGAAAGCATAACCGAGCCACATTTATTGTATAGAGTGATGCAATTGCTCTGCTACGATGCATTTGTCTGGTAAAATTTTGCTCTCATATTTTTCTAGATTTGACTTGATTTCTTTTTGCATTCTATTTTTCCTTTATGCAATCTATAGTTTAGGGATTTTCTGGAACTTACTAATGAGTGGTTGCAGCATATGGCTTTGAATATTTTGTAGGTCTAATAAATTTTCTTTGTGAAACTAATAACTTGAGGTTTTGTAGGTTTGATTGTCCAAGGCTATCAATATGAAACATTGTGTTTATTTATTTCTAGATTAGAAAACACTTCAATTGGTGCACTAAAAAGAACATTGCTTGTCCTTTTCTTGATTAAGTTTGGGGTGGTAGGTGATTATGCTCTCACCTTGTGCAAACTAGGTGATAAAAAAACCAGACCCATCCATTTTTGTGTTTACCCCGATTCAATAATCGAAGTATCCTCTCCCCTTGCACACGTGTGTGATCTTGAGTGTAAGAGAAATGATTATTGACTCTAGGAATTAGGCCTTCCTTGGTGGGAAAAAGTACTCACCCCAAGGCAACTAAGACTTGCAATAGAGCTCTTTGCCCAAGCCACCCCCGACTAGTATATAAATGTGAATCTTAATGGAAAACTTAGGATTATGAGTGCAGATGTGTCACATAGACAAAGTAGAATTCCCGAAAACCCTATTGAGTGTAACCTATTCAAGATGGAATTCCTCCTTTAATGGAGCTTAATCTTTACACCATGTGTGGCCACTCAAATGGGGGTCCTGAACTAAACACCTTTGTGTAGTAGCCAAAATCCTTTTATTTGCTAGGGAAACAACAGTCGTTGTGAAGGCACCCACATTCTCACAGTTCTTAGTAGAGGTGATCAATCTACCATGGGTCATGGGGTGAAGCTTGGTTGGCCTGAGAAGTGAGTACAATGTAAGGGGGGTCTCATATGACCAAGCTTTTAGATTCACAAGCTAAGAATAAGTGCAGTTGGGGAAACCCACGTGGAATATAGCGAATATTGTCCTTGCCTAACCTAAGATTGTGCTTGTCTTTATTGTGTTTGATCAAAGACAAAATATTGTGTTTTCCAAGTGTTTTCAGACATTTAAACAAGACAAAACATCACTTTTAGATTTGGAAATAGATAGTCAACCTCAAACAACTTAAAATTTTGACCAAAATTGCAAACAAATTAGACTTTTTGCTTTCTGCACCACATCTAACATGATGCATTCACTCTACTATACCACATATGCCTTGCAGAAAATCACATTCGCTCTATAAAAATGCATTCTCCTTGCAAAACAATGCATTTACCGAGTTTGCATTGCGTTTGATTCCTATAATGTCGCATTCACTGAAATAATGCCATATTCGCTACACTGCGATGCATCTGTGACCTAAAATGACACATTTGCCTAACAAAGACAAAAACTCTATCACAGACTAGAAATCAAACTCAAATCTATCCAAATTGTCATCAAACATCTTTTTCCAGAGGAATCTGTCAAAAACCATACTAGAAATTTCTCAAATTATTCAACCATTTTCATCTTGAGCTTGCATTTTATCCATAGGTTCATCTTTACAAATTTTAGCTTCATCCTTAGGATTCACCATTTTCATTTTCAGTCATAAACCAATAACTAGGTCCTCATTTCACTTGCATATTTTGGATTAGGATAACCTTACCATACTTTGCAAAATATTTTCCTGCAAAACTAGGATATCATTGGACTTAGTCATCATTTTCTTCTTTAGTCATTGTCCTTTTGTGAGATTTTTCCAACTCAAAAGTCTAGTTAGGAAACCTCACTTGTCATTTTATCCTTGCCATTTAGTCCTTCAAACAAGTCCTTTGATATTCCAAAATTGAGACATAGATCAAGCATAGGGTGGTTAAGCAACCTTTTTCCAAATCATTTGGACCTTTGCATTTGCATACTTTAGACATTCAAATTATTTGTCCTTACCTTGCATATCTTATCCTTAAAAATCCAAAAATATTGTCATAACTTCCACCAGAGTCCTCATTTGGCATCTAGACTTTGTATTGGTCATTTCCTTAGTCAACATTCTCATATTAGTCCTCATTGTCACCTTGGAATTTGGCATCCTTTCTTGAAAATTTTATCACCTTGCATTAGTCATTTCCCTTAGAAAAATGTCATTATCACCTTGCATTGACATCCTTTATTCCCCAAAATACAAAAAAATTAGCATCATAACTTGTCATCCTGGTCCTCATTTTCCTTTGACATTAGTCATTTCCTTTAGATAACATTGTCATATTGCATCCCTTATTAATGAAAATCCAAAAACATAGGGTCATTTAGTTGTCATTTTCACCCTCTTTCTAATTTGAGCAATTCCTTATATGGTTGAGACTATGCTTTAAAGAAAAAGAAGACAAATGGCTAACTTTGTACAAGGCAACAATATCTACAACTTTTCCTATGGTATGAATCAAAACATGAACCAAGACACATCTTTCGTTAATCCTTTTAGTGAAATGAACATGCCATATTCATCACGAAACCCTTTTGAACCATTCATGCAAAGAGACCAACATGGACAAGTATACACAAAATAATTAGAAGCTACAACACAAAATCCTGATGTATCCTCCTTTGTGGAAGATTTAGTTCTACATGACCCTCAAAGATATCTTTCCATTCTCTTAGACCAAGGGGTTAAGTTACCACATGGCTTTGACATTAACACCTTGAGACCAACATCACCCAACCATAATGTTAACAATACAAAAAACATGCCCAACACTAGTCAACCTCAAAACAATACAATCAATGCTTCTGTTGGTGCTATCTAGCAAACTTCCACAAGTACCATTAATTCTACCTCCCATGACACAACCAATCAAAAAAATTCCAATTCAATCAATGCAACATCGGTTGGAGGGACACCAACCATGTCACAAGCCATGACACAATCAATGCCAACAATGTCAACAATATCATCACAATTAATTGGTGCCACCTTTGGGTCCTCATCATTGGGGGAAAGCTCTATAAATCTTCTATTTGGATCCTCATCTAGTGATATGGGTGCCTCATCATCAAATCCTTTCATTGGTACCTCATTCAATTCCTTTGGAGGAAGTAAATGATGTGTCTTTATTCAAGGACCACAACCAAATGTTAACACGTCATCAAAATTTAATGGAAATACTTCCCAAAGGAAAAACATGAACATTACCCATGGACAATTCCAACAATTTGGACAAGGAAATCCGAATACGTAGCACATGGCATCATTTTGACACCAAAATATTCATGGTCAACATATTGTAATGCTCGAAAGATGATGTTCATTAAACCACTTATGTTGCCAAAACTCATTACATTTCAAGTAAAGTAAAAGTAAAGGATGCATAGATCAAGAGTTTCGCATAAGAGCTCAAAAGAAAGAATAGTAATAAATTTCATTTCATGTATCCAAAAGAAGTACATTGCATCTACAACAAGGATACTTTGCATTGATACATATGTTTATGTCAATAGCATCTCAATGAGTTTCCATAAATTCATTCATATTTAAATTACATTAATAACTTTCAATCAATACATTTGTTTCAATATTACACAAAATATTTCATTCAATACATATATTTCAATGTTGCAATAATGAATGTCAAATAAAGTTACTTTTAAAAGTGGCTATACAAGCCTTTCAAAAATAATACATGAATATATCTATAACATAAGAAACTCTGAACCTCAACCGCTATGACACCACTAGTTTTCTTGTAAGCTGGGGCCAAAAGTGTGATTAAGCTGCCTTTTCTGCCCAACCACGAAGTACAAGACTTCCCCAGGTTTCTTCCTAATGCGAAGAAATCCCCGGTCCTACATCAAGAGCCTAACAACCTAAAACAAAAAAGCAGGAGGGAACTCTCGATGCAAGCCTGATGCCTATATGCATTCCTAACATGAGAATAACATATTTCTTGCAAATAGGAGGTGACGGAGACCTACATACATTTATTTCTAGGCTTTTAATTCCATCTATTTAAATGGTACATGTGCTTGGACAAGGATAAATAAAATTAATGATAGTTTTAGAATAGGTAAAACTACCATTTCTGTGAGTCCACATTCAACATCCTGTCCCAAAAGTTTCCAAAAATAACGGGTATGTGCAGGATTATCATGGAAAAAATAGGCCCTTAAGTGGCAAAAAATTCAAAAAAATCAAAGTTAGGAAACTTGATGTAAAAATTTGAATAATTTATCTATATTATTTAAAAAATATGTAAGAATAGAATTTGTAGAAAATTGAATGTAGTTTCTAAACTACTAGGTTTATTTTTTTAAATAAAATCTATTTGGTGAAAATTTGAAATTTCAATGGAGTAGTACTTAAATTTTAGGGAAAAATAAGAAGTAGGTGTTTGTCTAACCACCCTAACCACAATAAAATGATAATATTTTTTATAAGTAGAGGACTCATGTCTTGATGTGATGCATATTTTTTTGTAATTTTTTCAAAGTAAATAATTAATTATTATTTTTTTTTATTACAAATTTTAAAAATATAAAAATGTGTACCTAACCACCTTAACTTGGTCAAAACATGAAATTCAATTCTCTTTTTAATCCTCTAGTATCGATAGAATGTGACACATGTTTTGATTTAAAATGTGATACCGTTTGAAAGTTATAGATTTTTTCAATCAACTTATCAGTCAAGACTTTAGTCGTAATTCAAATAGAAAATGAATAATAATTATTCACTAAATTCAAAGTAAAGCATAATTTATATTGGTGGAAAGCTGAAAATATCCTTTAAAAACCCTTTTCATTTCATTAATTTTGGGTAAAAAAAAAGTCGTCAACCACATACCCTACAAATACCCACCATATTGCCACTTTTTGGCCAATCATGATCCTACACATACCCTAACAATAAATAATGCATGTTTTCCATCCATAGTTTTCATTTAATCATAGAATTTTCTACCTCAAAGGAATTCCATCACAATTCTATGTGCACACAAATATTTCCCAAATATCTTTTCATAAACACATTCAGTTTGGGAGATATTTCCATACAATTTATATTGAAAGTCACTAGGCAATCTGAAAATCAATCTTTTGTAAAGAGGAGGCTTAAACTCACAAGTTCAATTTTCTATTTAAACAATTTGACCAATATAAGTAATTTTTATAAGTTTAGAAAAAGAAAACTACTCTATTCAGCCTTATAAGTATGGGTAAAATAACAGTTTATAGTTTACTTTCCTATTTAATAGGAGTATGTCTACACTTTTATGAAAAAAGAATAATAAGTTGAATTTCAAGTAAAGAAAATAATTTTCACTCACTTTTACTTCGAGTGACATAATTAAGGTTGGAAATTCATCACTCTCCCAGTGGAGATCAAACCAATAATATCATCTAATTAGAGTGCAATAATATATTTATATATCTACATTTTCGTGTTTTATATTAAAAGTCAATAAATTAACTAAATTAAAAAAAAACATTCTCTGTAGAATATAATTGTTAACTAATAAAATATCTATCTTCAGCTCTTTATAAAATATTATATATATTTCATTAAGTTTTACAATGGTGAATGGTAAATCATATAGTGCACCATTATCTAGAAATAAAAACATTTTTTTAAAAATTAAGACAATATAGATAACCAGATTTGTATATGTATTCACTTCTTTTTTTCCTACAGTGGTAACAAAGATTTATATTTATATTTTGGTAGGTATATTTATATAAGTTTCAAAACACTTCACACACACACACACATATATATTGCTCATAAATTGTAGCATTCCAGATATAGATATTTTGTTCACTAGATTTACATATTTGTATGCACATATTTCCTGCTATAAATAGAGTTATATGTATTTATATAAATGTATATACATGTATATATATATATATATTACATCAATTTAAAATTTTAGATATAATGTTTATTACCCAAATCTATGTATATATATATACGCAATAAATATATTTAAATATATTGCATACATACATATACATAAATCTGTGTTTACAGCGAATCTCATAATCCCTATGCATAAAATGAATCTCATAATCTCTATGCATATTTGATGGTATCCATGTCATTTAAAAGAAATGAAGAAAGAGTCTACTGGGGAGGTTGATGCCTCTCCCCATGGGGAAGGCATGGCCTATGAGGGGGCAACGCCACCTCTATAGGCCATAGCCTGTGGAGGGCGTTGTCCCTCCACAATGCAACCCTGTTCCCATAATGGGGAGTGGTTATAAACTCAACACTCTGTTACTTGCTAGTTTCATTAAATTACAAACTTCAAAATAAAGGTATTCAGTCCATGGCTGCGTTTATAGTATTTTATAGAAATTGCACATATATATATATGTATTTATGTACATTGATAGGAAAATATGTGTACATATATATAAACATATATATATATATATATATATATATATATATATATATATATATATATATATATATTTCAATTACAGAATATATGTATAAAAATTTAATAATCTAAAAATAGGATTATGGACAAAGGTTTGCTAAAGAAAGAAAACACCAATCTAGTAACAGAGAAGTTGTACAAATTCTTACAAATGTATACAAAAGAATGGGGAATTTCCACCAATTTCACAGTTTACAAAAAACAACCATTTGAAAATTCAATCTTTTAGCAATACTATTATATTTCAAACACTTAGGAATTAAATTCATGGAAAGAAAATTAGAAACCTGGATATTTTGACTCCAACTATAGTTTCTCTCTAGTCAAATCTTCTCTCTTTTTTTCTTCTGGAACTTGATTTTTGAAAGAGTTGTAAGGAAAATTTATGGCATCTCAGAGAAATCTCCAAGAATAGTGGTGCCTTTGGTAACTTCAATTTCGATTAGATTTCCTCAAAGACACAAACAACTATGTCCTAAAGCGAAAATAGACATAGTTCATTTCCCACATTAATCCTTCTGAGAGAAGCACATGTAAAATCAACAACAAGTAATGACATAGTTGAAAGATAAGACAGAAAACCAGAACACACAGATTTACGTGGGGAAAACCCTTTTGGGTATAAAACCCCACACTCCAAAGATCAATCCATTGTATTAATCAACAACTGAAGGTTACAATACAATTCAGGCTCATAGCCTTTTCAGAGATTACATCTTGTTCATTCTGGATACAATCTGGTAACCAACTCTCCCTCTATACATTTCCTGATCAACCTCTCAAACCAAAAAATCTTCATACTGTTGCAATACCCTCACATAGTATACAATACAAATCAACATGAGAGATCAACCATAGCATTTAATCTTTGATCAAGAGAGAATTCGACAGCATAACCCTGCCTCTCACTTCCTCTATTTCGTCCTCATGGCCTCGACCTTTCAGCCAGCCCCTTGGCCCTCACTCTATCACTCACCAATATCGAACAATCCCAACCAAGCATCATCTTGTATTCCAGGCTATATACATTTCATTTCTATCTATCGAGATTCCTCTCAGAACTGCCACAACGAACTTCCTTCCAACAGTTCCCATTCGGCTACTCTAATTGGTCCACAACGAGCCACATAGGATGGTCTTCACTAGGTCAAAAGGATTCAATCTGTGTTGGCATGTCGGTGAGACACTGACTGTGTCTCCCCAATGCCACACAGCTTAGCAGCCGATATTGCCAAGAGTTTCCTCATTGGAAAGACTCATATCACTATTCATAAGTCACACTGATCTCAACATTGCTATCAATAAGACTTACCGCTTCCCCAAGACGTTACACCGAGACTTCTTAAGTTACACCGAAGCATCCAAATAGTCGGCAAGACATACTACTTTTTCCAAGAGGTCATAGCGAAGTTCACAAGTCACATAGACAGGAGTATTCCCATTGGAAAGACTATCATCTTTTGCCAAGAGATCATACTGATGCCTTCATGTTATACCGAAGCTGCCTTTCGCCAGGAGTCATACCGAATACATCCCACAGTATTGGTGAGACAAACGCCCATCACCAAGAGTTCTTACCGAACCCTTTCGATTACCCCGATGACTCCAATCGGTGAGACATCTCCATGTCACCAAGAGTTCATGCCGAGGTCTTTCTGTTACTGTGAAGACTCCAAATGTATACCCATTGGTGAGACATTCCTTCATCGTTGAGACTTCTACCCAAGACCTTTGTGTTACCTCGAGTGTAAACCATCGGTGAGACATACTACCAGTTGCCAAGAGATCTTTCTGAGAGTTCAAGTCACCCCGATGACTCCACTGTCGGCAAGACTTCACACATTTGGTAAGACTACATACCGAAACACATGTGTTACACTGAAGACTTCTTTCGCCACAGGTCTCCTTGACGCCCGATAAAAGCATTCTGTCAGCTAGAGGTCTCCACTCGACAAAAGGTCACACCAAACACAAGAGGTCACAGCGATAGACTTCATTCGGCAAGACATCAACTCTGTCTTGGCGACATGAAAATTTCAAAAGGATTCAAAACTACTAGTCGGCTAGACATGAATAATGTCACGACTTTGCTCTCTTAGAGGTTTCAGCTTGTGGGATTGAGGCACACAATTACAACAATCTCCCACTTGACGAAGATCACACAGGCACCTCCAAAGCAACCAGAAACTAAGATCACACTAGCTCCACTAGTTCAGACCCTGCAATACTCAAAACACCCAATCAACAAGCTTCCACATATAATAGACCATAAGACAATCTACAACAAAGATTAGGCATCCAACTGCAACTCACTGTCCAACAAAACAACCGAAATGCAACCGATCACAGCCTTCCAGGAAACCATATAGACCTCAAACATGCTCTCATGCTCCATCAAGAATTCTGCTCCAACATCTAAGATTTCCACCATTCAGGCAACAATCCTTGTCATCTTCCAACATGCCACCTGAGGAAGAAAGATGAAAGCCAAGGTGAATAAGCACCATTCCAATGAACATAAGCAAGAGATCCCAGTGATATCATCAACAAGATACTGCAACCACTTCATTGTGCTCAAATGCTATACAGAAGCAATATCAACTTCAAAGCTTGAATCAAAACACAACAGTGAAGTCATTCTCCAAAAAGATGACAAAATACATCAGCTAGAACAACAATTAAACTGACCTCTTCCATCCAACTGATAAACCCATGCAATTAAAAATAGCACCCACAACTTGTGCTATTCCATCCAATCTCACATACCACATAGGTATCACCATTAGTAAACTTATGCCAAACTATAATCAACTCAATAACAACAAATACAAGCTCCAAGTGCCAACTAGTCAAAGAAGACAACACACAACAGTAACTCCCACTGCCTGAGTAATTCCAAATCTAAAAGATCAAAGACATACCAAGTCTACCCAATAACAACACATGGAAAATGCAACCATGTAGTACCAAAAATATCCACAATGATATGCACAACCTACAACACACCGTTACAAGATTCATTTCTCTCACCACAATTCTTCACAGTTCTCCCAAGTTCTCCACATGCAATCAAAGGAAAAAGGATTAAGAACCTCCATGTCATCACCCATGAACATGAGTGAAAATGCATGACCACAAGCAAGTGATCACTATAGCTCCAACCAAACCTCAAACCAATGAAATATGAAACCAAACATCCAGGAAGTAAACCAAGACCAAAGAGAGAAACTCTGCACACCATATCCCAGTAGAACATCCTCCTATATATACACTCCTAATAGCTAGCTATGTCAAGAATGATCTCCTTCTCATCCCAAAAGAAAAGCCTTAACAACATCCAACTGTTCAATCACCAAGATCAAACCAACTTCTAATATCATGTAATCAACATGGATGTAAGCCTCTCAAAGAAGATCAAGTTAGTTCATTCCCCATTTCAGGAAATCAACCCATACATCATCTCCTACCAATTCTCATTAGTAAAACACAAAAGCTCAAGGAGATAAACTAATTGTACAACTTCCACTATGAATCCTCCAGAACCATTAAACATCAATTAAAGATCCATATCATGAAAGTAAACAAAAAACCACATCTGAAAAATATAATGGGCCAAATACCTCTCAGATAAACTATTGAGCAGACCAAGAGTGAGAACAAGAATACTCCTTCAAGATATATAAGCCACCATGACTAATCCAAGAGCAATCTCCTCATAGGTCTCTTATTGAACTCACATTCAACCAAGGTGTAGGCTTATCAGACTTTCTGCTGAAAAAATTTAACAAGAGTAACAAGCAGCAATACTTCTCTCATAAGAGAAAAACAACCTCACCTTATTCTTCATGTATCCATGAGTACTAGCAACCGATTATCTCATTCTAAATTTCAACTGCATTGTTGCACTATCATGAAGTATCAAGCAAATAATCAATGCACCAAAAAACACAAAGAATTTACCAGACCACTGTCAAAGCTCCAATCATCTGAATCAAAAAATTATCATGAAACCATGATCTACATATCCCCTTAGGAATACCATGCTTCAAGTGACTTCACCATGGTCTCAAGTACAATGCACAATTCCAAAAAACTAGTGCACAAACAAGAGTATATCATGACATAAAGCAAATAAACTTAAAACCAATATCATAGGTGTCAAGCACCACCAACACCTCAGCCAAAGACTCCAAGCATCCTCCATAGATCCAAGATGTTGCACATCTTCAAATAATGCCCATGCAAATGCGAAAGAACCCTTTTGTAGCAACATGATCTAAAAGCTCCCCCTTGAAACAATTGCAACACTAAAGAAGACCATTCACCACCATGTGATGAAACCAAAATTACTGCTAAAGCTCCCACTGAAATGTAACATTCAAGCTCTCCAAGCATCATGTCCACTTGCTTTAGGTTCCCATACCTGACTATTCAGGTACTGGACAATATCCATCCTCTCATCTCAAAGCAATCACACCAATGCACAAGTGACCACAAACAAGGCTAGCTAACAAGTCTGCACCAACAATGAATCAACCTCATGGATAAAGACAGTCCACATCCAAGTTATCTCACTACAACCAATTGGTAGCTAATCCATCAACAACATAACCCGTAGATCACAAACATCGAAGATGGAAACCCATCATCGCATTGGAAACTGCAACACTAAGATTTCAAAGAGAATAACCATGTAGACAACATGACTCAAACACCAGTCATGCCAAATCTGATTTTCCAATTCATGTCCACAATGAGCACCATAATCAAGGAACTCACAAGTACCAACACTCCCATGCAGAGAAGAAATCACACCTTCTTAAACCATGCACAAAGCATGCATGCAAAATTGCAACTATCTCATCCAACAACACCCCAAAATTCAGGGTCTAGAAAATAGCTTAATCAACAACTCCACAATACCACAAGTTTTTCTTAACTGTGTAAAACCTGCAAAACCACAGGGCCATGCAAATACAAAACATCCTTAAAAAGGAATCAATAGTTCAAGAAAATCTAGGCCCCTTTCAGGCCAAACCTAAAACCACCAACATGTACATGCATCCGAGAAAGAGAGAAAGGCTATTTTAGAAGCTTGCAAATCATCTAATGATTAAATTCATAGCCTTGATGTATTCGAGGTTAACAAGAAACTGTGCCTTCCAACACCAGGAAACACCACCTAGCACAAGCACTCTCTTCCATGGCTAAGAAACACACTAGGCTTCTCCATATCATCAAGGAGCCTATTTCACAGACACCCAATATGAAAGCTTTACTGCTACACAACCACAAAGCAAAGAAATCCACCTCATACACCAAAGATATACTCCTACAAATCAGGAGACATAGATCACATCAAAGCAACATGATCAACTCCCTTCTCCATCTCCACCATCCTTCAAGCTGTGTGCTATCTCCGAATAGCACAAGACTTCCACTCACCAAAGGATCAATAAATCAGTGCATTCCTCCAGATTTCCTCTAGCCCAACAAACTGAGAAATCTTCACAGGAGAAATACTCAGAACCAACAACCAGAAGAAGGCTTTGATACCACTTGTAAGGAAAATTTATGGCATCTAAGAGAAATCTCCAAGAACAGTGGTGCCTTTGGTAACTTCAATTTTGATTAGATTACCTCAAAGACATAAACAACTATGTCCTAAAGCGGAAATAGACACAGTTCATTTCCCACATTAATCCTTCTGAGAGAAGCACATGGAAAATCAACAACAAGTAACGTCATAGATGAAAGATAAGACAGAAAACCAGAACACATAGATTTACGTGGGGAAAACCCTTTCGGGTAAAAAACCCCACACTCTAAAGATCAAGCCATTGTATTAATCAACAACTGAAGGTTACAATACAATTCAGGCTCATAGCCTTTTAAGAGACTACATCTTGTTCATTGTGGATACAATTTGGTAACCAACTCTCCCTTTGTACATTTCCTGATCAACCTATCAAACCAAACAATCTTCATACTGTTGCAATACCCTCACATAGTATACAGTATAGATCAACATGAGAGATCAACCATGGCATTTAATCTTTGATCAGGAGAGAATTCAGAAGCATAACCCTACCTCTCACTTCCTCTGTTTCAGCCTCATGGCCTCGACCTTTCAGCCAGCCCCTCAATCCTCACTCTATCGCTCACCGATATCAAACAATCCCAACCAAGCATCATCTTTTCTTCCAAGCTTTATACATTTCATTTCTGTCTATCGAGATTCCTCTTAGAACTACCACAACGAACTACCTTCCAACGGTTCCCATTCAACTCCTCTGATTGGTTGACAACGAGCCACATAGGATGGTCTTCACTGGGTCAAAAGGCTTCAATCTGTGTTGGCATGTCGGTGAGACACTGACCGTGTCTCCCTGATGCCACACATCTTAGCATCTGATATCGCCAAGAGTTTCCTCATTGGCAAGACTCATATCGCTATTCAGAAGTCACACCGATCTCAACATTGCTATCGGCAAGACTTACCCCTTCGCCAAGACGTTACACCGAGACTTCTTAATTTTCACCGAAGCATCCAAACAGTCGGCAAGACATACTGCTTTCACCAAGAGGTCATAGCAAAGTTCACAAGTCACATAGACAAGAGTATTCCCATTGGAAAGACTATCATCTTTCGCCAAGAGATCATACCAATGCCTTCATGTCAAATTGAAGCCGCCTTTCGCTAGGAGTCATACTGAACACATCCCACAACATCGGTGAGACAAACGCCCATCACCAAGAGGTCTTACTAAACCCTTTCGATTACCCTGATGACTCCAATTGGCGAGACATCTCCATGTTACCAAGAGTTCACGCTGAGGTCTTTGTGTTACTACAAAGACTCCAAATGTATACCCATCAGTGAGACATTCCTTCATCGTTGAGACTTCTCCCCGAGACCTTTGTATTACCCCGAGTGTAAATCGTTAGTGAGATATACCACCAGTCGCCAAGAGATCTTCTCGAGAGTGAAAGTCACCCCGATGACTCCATTGTCGGCAAGACTTCACACATTTGGTAAGACTACATACCGAAACACATGTGTTTTACCAAAGACTTCTTTTTCCACAGGTCTCCCTGACGCCCAATAAAAGCATTCTGTTGGCTAGAGGTCTCCACTCGACAAAAGGTCACAGTGATAGACTTCATTCGGAAAGACATCAACTCTGTCTCGGTGACATGAACATTTCAAAAGGATTCAAAACTGCTAGTCGGCCAGACATGAATAATGTCACAACAGTTTTTCTCTCTTAGAGGTTTCATCCTGTGGGATTGAGGCACACAATTCCAACAAGATCTTCCTCTTCTCCTCTTCTTTTCCTATTACTCTATTAACTCCTTTCTCATACTAATTTTAAACCTTCTGAAACTTTTGAAAGAAAAGCATTTTCTTGGCATCCATTAGAGCTGAATTTGCAGAGCATATTTTCAAGAAGATTATCAAGAACCGTTATCCCCTCTTGGGAGTTCCTGTTCTTATGTAAAAGTTTTTATTTTTCTTTTTCCCCTCTTCAAAACCTAATCTTGAAAATAAGAGATTTTAAAATAAAAATAAAGATATAGCTTATCCCTTTCTTTCCATTTCCCATGCTCAAAGGAAGAGTACAAAATAATATTTAATTTAGTTGCAAATAAATTCCCTTTTTGGAAAATATTTACCCAAAACTAATTCTAATTTTTACAATGTAAATATTTACCCAATAATTAAATAAATATCTTCTAACTATTAGTTAATTTATTAAATAAAAAATTCACCCAAGTTAAAAGAAGAATATAATACTTAGATTTTTATCATGCATAGACATTTAAATCACAATCTATAATTAATTATAAATATAATTAATTATTTTACTTTATTCTACTTGTATTTCATTATTTATTTTGTTCTACTAATCATTATTTAATTGCAAACAATCAAAACAATCAAACTAAAATTTTCATTCCTAAATGCAATCTACATGAATTTAAGTGCCTAGGTGTGATCGAGAGAACATCCTACTTTATCCTGTCAAGAAGCTAACCTCTTGTCCTTAATCACACCCTTGGTCTTTGACCACTTGCATCTCAAGTGCACTTAGGAACACAACAATAAATTGAATTAGTATCCCATAAAGATATAAATCAAAACAATATAATGCATCAATTCAAATGTTTCTATTCTATTTTGCTTTATTTTCAAAATAGAGCACATTTGATACTATTAAACTTTCATAATTTAAAGCAACCACTTTTATATTTCATCACACCAAAACACCATAGTATTCATCGTTACTCTGGCACACACATAAGATCACATAACAAATCCACACAAAACCAAAAGTGCAACCTACATCAGAGTTTGAGACATGACATCCTTCCCCACTTGGAAGAGACATCATTTCGGTGTCTTATTACAAATCCACATAACAAGATCTGAAACATTAGAGTATCATAAGTCTCTATATGCAAGAAAAGAAAAGTATGCTAGGATCTCAGATGGGGAAAAACTTTGTCAATGTCCTTGAAATTCTCCCAGGTGGCATTATCTACCGAATATTGGTCCCACTAGACCCTATACTGCATAATATCCTGATTCCACAACTTAACATTGCGCTCTTCTAGTATCCTGGCGGGCTCCACTTGCATCACTCCTGGGTCCTGTACCTGCAACGCATGCTAGTCAAGGATATGAGCAACATCTGGTTGATAGAGCTTAAGCATTGAGACATGTAAAACATTATGAATCCGAGATAGAGCCTATGGTAGAGCAAGCCTATATACAACCAGATTAACCACCTCCAAGATATCAAAGGTCCCAACAAACCTAGGGGTAAGCTTAGAGTTCTTGCCAAAAGAGATTGAACTCTTATGTGGCCGAACTCTCAAAAAGACCTTGTCTCCCATGAAAAACTACCTAAAGGTCTGATTCTTATCTGCAAGACTCTTTTGTCAATCTAAAGCTTTCTTTAGCTTTTCTTTGATAAGCTTCATCTGATCTTTCGTTTCCCTCAACATATTAGGACCAATCACAATCTTGTCCTCCACCTTATCCCAACTGATGGGTGTTCGATATTTATGTCCGTACAAAGCCTCAAATGGTGCCATACCCAAAGAGGTGTGGTAGGAGTTGTAAGCAAACTCCACCAAAGGAAAATACTCTTCCCATTTATGTTGCTGCTCCATACAATACATTCGGATGAGATCCTCCACTATTTGGTTCACCCTCTTTGATTGACCATTGGTCTATGGATGATATGCAAAACTAAACTTTAATTTGGTTCCTAGGGAAGAATTCAGAGTAGTCCAAAATCTAGAAGTCATCCGAGTGTCACGATCTGAAATGATCATTTCTAGCACTCCATGTAGTCAAAAGATTTCCTATACAAATTTCCTCGGCAAAACCAGCAATCCATCCTTGAGATTCCTAGGAATGAAATGGGCTACCTTAGTCAATTTTTCCACCACAACTAAGATGGTATCATGTTGATTCCTAGACATCAGAAATCTGTGAATAAAGTCCATAGTTATCACTTGCCACTTATATTCTAGCACTTTATGAGGTTATAAAAGTCTTGCCAGATGTACATGTTTAGCCTTAACTTGCTGGCATTCCAAACAACAGGCTACAAATGCAACAACATACTTTTTGAGTCTTGGCCAGAAATATAAAGGTATAAATACCTTTACCATTTTAGTCACACTGGGGTGCCCTGGATAAGGTGCATTATGGAATTCCTCAAGCACCAATTCTCTCAATCTTGTGGAGTTAGGAATATACATGCATCCCTGGAATATCAAGGTTCCATCAAACTCAAGTACATAACCAACATATCTATGATCCAAAGGATCTTGCTCTAGGGTTTGTCTCACCCTCTTGTAATGCTCACCCTTAGGTAAGGCTTGAACCACCTGCTCCTGGGTGATCCCATAATAGTGGTTTACAATTTTTGGCCAAATTGGACACTGAAATTATTATTTTTAACTAAATCTTCACATTCGGGCACCTATAGCGGCTAAACTGTGAGGAATTTGAAGATGGTACAAACTAGAGTCTCATCAAATTTTGTCTATAGATTCTAAAAATATTTTTTTCAAAATTTTTGGAATCAAATTGCACTTCTTTTCATCTCCCACGAAAATTGATTTTTTTGAGAAAACAACATTTTAAAAATTGATGCACACCATTATACTTGCATAACTTTTTTTTCCATGAAGGATAAAATTCTAATTCTTTCAAATTTAGATTTGTAACTCTGATATCTAGTGCTTCCCACTTGGTTAGATAGGTTTTATTGAATATTTTTCCTTAATCAAGTTTCAAAGTCAAAAATTACAATTCCACAGCACCGTATAGCGTAAATTTTTTATATATGTCTAAATTTTATTTTATTTTTTTGTTGGATCAAGGACTTCAATATCTGGTGCACTCATATTTTTCATTTTTTTTTTGATAATCTTCTATTTTTCCACATGTGAAGAACAAAGAAATTCATTTTCGATGAAAAACCTATGTTTAATAAAACTTAAAAAACAAATGCATAACAAAACCAATACATATTAAAATTATATTCATTGGATAGATTATTCTAAGGAATACCATAATCATTTGAAATAAATTTTAAATGAATTCATTTGATCCCCCAAAAGCTAAATCAAAAGTGATTTTTTTTAGCATTTTGATAGGTGTAAGGGAGACGCATTTATAGGTATGGTTTAAAACTAGCAAGGTTCTATCCAAGGGGGTTTGATCTAAGGTGATTTGATCAAACCCTCTTCAATTGGAATCCTTAAAATGGAACTTTTTAAGGCTTAAATCATTATTTTTTTTAAAAATATGTGATTTCAGCTAAAATCCATTCCTCTCAGGAATTGTAAACCACTATTATGACAGCACCCTCCTTGAAATTAGATTTTATGGTAACCATGGCTGCAAGATGTCGTCTCCTATTCAAGGAATCTGCTACCCTATTTTCCTTCCCTTTAATGTACTCTATGCCAAAGTCATATTCACTCAAAATTCCAACCACCACCTCTATCAGGAATTTAGGTTGGGTTGAGTCAAGATGTATTGTAACCCAACATGATCTATTTTTAATTCAAAGGGCTTTCCCAAGAGATAGTGTCTCCACATCTAAAAGGCATGAACTATGGCTGCCAACTCTAAATCATGGGGTGCATAATTTAACTCATGTTGTTTCAACTTTCTTGATTCATATGCCACCACTTGTCCTTCCTACATGAGAACTGATCCTAGCCATTCTCCTGATGCATCAATAATTACTATAAAATGACCATTTGGATCAGGAACAACTAGAATAGGTGCAGAAGTGAGTTTCTCCTTTAGCAACTATAAAGCTTTTTCACATCTATCGCTCCAATCAAATTTATTTCCCTTCTTCTAGAGTATAGTAATGGGTGTTGATATTGATGAGAATCCTTGCACAAATCTCCTGTAATAACCTGCAAGCCCCATAAAACTTCAAACTTCAGAAACATTTTGCTGTGCTGGCCAATCTAAGATTTCCTTCATCTTATCTGGGTCCACGACTATCCCTTCTACTGAAATAATGTGCCCCAAATAGTGCACCTCAGATTGGAAAAAGGTACATTTGGACATCTTCCCATATAACTTATGTTCTCTCAGATGCTACAATACTATCCTTAAGTGCTTTTCATGCTCTTTCTTTGACATAGAATATATCAAGATATCGTCAAGGAAGATTAAGACAAAATTATCTAAGTAGTCCCAGAAGACACTATTCATCAAATTCATGAAAGTTGTAGGGGAATTGGTTAGCCCAAACAATAGCACTATGAATTCATAATGCTCGTACCTTGTCTTGAAAGCAGTCTTGTGAATATCTTCATCCTTTATTCTCAACTGATGGTACACTGATCTCAGATCAATTTTTGAGAATACCTTGGAATCTTTTAACTGGTCAAATAAATCATTGATACAAGGAAGCATGTATTTATTCTTGATAGTAACCTTTTTAAGCATCTTGTAGTCAATGCATAATCTCAAGGTCCCATTCTTCTTTTTCAAAAAAATAACAAGAGCTCCCCAAGGTGAAACACTTGGTCTAATGAAACCCTACTTCAACAATTACTCCAATTGGGCTTTTAGCTCATACAACTCCGTTGTGTTCATCATGTATGGAGCTTTAGATTGAAGTTCCACTCCTGGTAGAAAATCAATAGAAAAATCAAATACATGCTTAGGTGGTAGCTTAGTCAGCTCTTCAAGAAAAACATCCTCAAATTCTTTTAGAATGGGATGATCATTAATTGATGATTTTATCTCATCAAGGTCCTTGACCTTTATTGCATAAATAGTGCATCCCTTTCAGCCTACCTTCTTTAATTGCATGGAGAAGACTTGCCTAAGCTCTAGAGGCCTTTTTGCACCATAAATATCCACATGGTTTCCTTGATCATCAAGAAACCTTATTGATTTCTCTTCGCAATCCACAAGGGACTTATGTTCAAAAAGCCAATTTATCCCTAAAATTATATCATAAGATCCCAATGGTGCTACATACAAATTAACTTGCATCTTGAGACTAGGGAGTTCAAGTTCACTGCAAAACAAGCATTTCTCTACCTTCCTCTCTACTTGGTTCCCATATTGAAATTTCCATGAATTTTCCATATAGCCTAGTCTAACTGATAGTCTAGATACAACATGAGGATCCACAAAACTATCAGTGGCACCAGTATCAGGGTGATCCCACAATAGTGGGTTACAATTTTTGGCCAAATTTGACATTAAAATCAGGATTTTTCACCAGACATTCACTTTCGTACACCTATAGTAGTTAAACCATTAAGGTTTTGAAGATGAATCAAACTAGTTATTTGTTAGATATTTTGTGTAGATTCTAATTATATTTTTTTAAAAAAATTAAAAAATAAATTGTAAATCATTTTATGTAATTTTTAATAACTTATTTTTTCTACTAATCAGCATTTTTAAAAAATGATGTTCACTTCGGCGCACATAACTCTTTTTATATATAGGATACAATTCTGATTTTTAAAATGCAATTTTTTCACACCAATATCTAGGGGATGGATATTTTTTCATAATTTTTTGTTACATTATTTTTTTTTAATTAATTTTCCAAGTCAGTGTAATTATAATTTGGATAGAGGTGTACTCCGACACACATAACTTTTTTTGTATTCATTTGAATTAACTTATTCTTTTTTTGTTTGAATAAGGACATCAATACCTAGGGCGCATGTATTTTTTTAGAATTTGTATTCTCTATTTTTCTATTTTTTCGTATGTGTGAAATAAAGAACTTGATGTTCATTGAAAATCCTACATTCACAAGAAATAAGAAATAAATATAATAATCAAATTAAACATATTTAAAATTATACTTTTTAGGAAGCTTATAATAAGGGCTATAGGCTTGCAAAGATAAAATTTTAAATGAATTCATTTGATCACTCAAAAGGTAAATCAAAAGTGGTTTTTTATCAGCATTTTGATAGGTGTAGAGGAGACTCGATTATAGGTATGGTTTAAATCTAACAAGGTTCTATCCAAGGGGGTTTGATCTAAGGGGGTTTGATCAAACCCTCTTTAACTAAAATAATTTAAATGGAACCTTTAAAGTCATAAATCATTGTATTTTCTAAAAATATGTGATTTCAGGCAAAAATCAGGATGTCACAAAAAGTGTTACCCATTATTGTGGCAGCACCCATCAATAAAAATAGAAATAGGGCATCCAAAAAGTTTACCCAAAGCTGGATAGGAGTGGCCTGATAATCTGCTTGGTGATTGTCAACCACTGCACATATATGATGTTGATTCTTGTTATTATTTCTGTTAACCCTTTGAGGGCATACACTGGTGTAATGATCACCACCAAAAGTATAACAACCTCCACGAGGTGCTTTAGGTTTGTTAGAAAATCCCTCCTGTTATTGTCGTTCTTCTTATTGAAATTATCCGTCTTATTATTATTCTGGTTTCCATCATTATGATTTTGAGGACTACCACCCCTTTTAAAATTTTTGATCTCCCTGTTATTATTTCCTTGGTTACCTTGACTACTCTGATTGCCCTGATTATTGTTACCTTGGAGATTTCCTTGGGACTTCTTATTGCCATACTTGGCTTCCTTGCTTTTCTTGTAGTCCACAACCTGTTGCATTTTATGTTCCTGCAAAAGTGCCAATTCAAAGGCTTTGTCCATGGTAGTAGGTCTATGCACATCCAACTCATTTCCAATTTGAGGTCTAAGCCCTAGAATGAATTTATGAATTTGAAACCTCTCATCATGCTGGTACTGAGGTACGTACTTAAGCAAGTGAGAGAATTTCTCCCAATACTGTGTCACCGTCATTCCTCCTTGAATGAGCACCTAAAATTCTATCATTTTCTTATCAAAGTAGGACTATGGAAGCCACCTCTTCCTGAAGGTTTGCAAGAATTGTTCCCATATTACCTTACCAGGAAAAAACTACTTATCAGCCCTTTCATTTTCCCACCATGTGGAAGCTTCACCTGTGAGCTGGTAGGATCCCCATTCTGCCTTAGTCTCCTCGGATAGGTTTCAAAGGGAAAAGTACCTTTCCATTTCAATAATCCATGCTTCTTCCCCATCCCCAAAGGATCTACCTTCAAAATTGGGTGGCACAACCTTCTTCAGGTCCTTACCCAATTCTTCAGCTACCATTGTTAGCTTACTTTGATTCCTATCATTTTCATAGTTTTCTCCATTTGGTTCATTTCTGTTGTTTTCACTTTCACCAAGATCAGACCTTGTTGTCCTAGTCTATCTTTCCTATTCAGAGTTATCAATCTTGGCCTCTTACCTACTTAAGATGTCCAAAATATGATCCAATTTATCATTGGGATCACCATAGGTTCCTCCTCCCTGTTCCTACTAATAATATCTACCCTCCATTAGGGGTTACCCTGGAAAAACATAACATCAAGCATAATTAGGCATAGGTCCTAGAGTTGAACCTTGCTACTCTAATACCAAAATGTAACACTCGAAAGATGATGTTCATTAAACCACTTATGTTTCCAAAACTCATTGCATTTCAAGTAAAGTAAAAGTAAAGAATGCATAGATCAAGAGTTTCCCATAAGAGCTCAAAAGCAAGAGTAGTAATAAATTTCATTTCATGTATCCAAAAGAAGTGCATTGCATCTACAACAAGGATCCTTTGCATTGATACATATGTTTATATCAATATCATCTCAATGAGTTTCCATAAATTCATTCATATTTAAATTACATCAATAACTTTCAATCAATACATTTGTTTCAATATTACATCAAAATATTTCATTCAATACATCTATTTAAATGTTGCAATAATGAATGTCAAATAAATTTTCTTTTACAAGTGGGCTATACAAGCCTTTCAAAAATAATACATGAATATATCTATAACAGAAGAAACTCTGAACCTCAACTGCCATGACAACACTAGTCTTCTTGCAAGCTAGGGCCAAGAGTGTGATTAAGGCACCTTTTTCCACCCAACCATAAAGTACAAGACTTCCCTGGGTTTCTTCCTAACTTGAAGAAATCCCTGACCCTACATGAGGAGCCTAGCAACCTGAAACAACAAATTAGGAGGGAACTCTTGATGCAAGCCTGATGCCTATATGCATTTCTAACATGAGAATAACATATTTCTTGCAAAAGGAGGTGGCAGGGACCTACATAGATTAATTTCTATGCTTTTAATTCCATCTATTTCAATGGAACATGTGCTTGGCCAAGCATAAATAAAATTAATGATAGTTTTAGAAAGGTAAAACTACCATCTCTATGGGTCCTCCTTCGACATCCTATCCCAGAAGTTTCAAAAAATAACAATAAATAATGCATGTTTTCCATCTATACTTTTCATTTAATCATACAATTTTTTACCTCAAAGGAATTCCATCACAATTCTATGTGCACAAAAAGATTTCCCAAATATCTTTTCATAAACACATTCAGTTTGGGAGATATTTCCATTAAATTTATATTGAAAGTCACTAGGCAATCTAAAAATCAATCTTTTGTAAAGAGAAGGCTTAAACTCACAAGTTCAATTTTCTATTTAAACAATTTGATCAATATAAGTAATTTTTATAAGTTCAAAAAAAGAAAACTACTCTATTCAACCTTATAAGTATGGGTAAAATCATAGTTTACAGTTTACTTTCCCATTTAATAGGAGTATGTTTACACTTTTATCAAAAAAGAATAATAAGTTGAATTTCAAGAAAAGAAAATAATTTTCACTCACTTTTACTCCGAGTGACATAATTCAGGTTGGAAACGTTCATCACTTTCCCAGTGGAGATAAAACCAATAATATCATCTAATTAGAGTGCAATAATATATTTATATATCTACATTTTCATGTTTTATATTAAAAATAAATAAATTAACTAAATTAAAAAAAAACATTCTCTGTAGAATATAATTGTTAATTAATGAAATATCTATCTTTAGCTCTTTATAAAATCTTATATATATTTCATTAAGTTTTACAATGGTGAATGGTAAATCATACAGTTCACGATTATCTAGAAATAATTTAAAAAAAAAAAACAATAAGACAATATAGATAATGAGATTTGTATATGTATTCATTTCTTTTTTTTCCTATTGTGGTAATAGAGATTTATATTTATATTTCTATAGGTTTATTTATATAAGTTTCAAAATACTTCACATATACATATATACATACACACACACACACACACACACACACACACACATTTATATTGCTCATAAATTGTAGTATTCTAGATATAGATTTTTTTTCACCAGATTTACATATTTGTATGCACATATTTCCTACTGTAAATAGAGTTATATGTATTTATATAAATGTATATACATGCGTATATATATATTACATCAATTTAAGTTTTTAGATATAATGTTTATTACCCAGATCTATGTATATATATATATGTAATATATATATTTAAAGATATTACATACATACATATACATAAATATGTGTTTACAAAAAATATCATAATCCCTACACATACAACAAATCTGATAATCTCTACGCATATTCGATGGTATCCATGCCATTTAAAAGAAATGAAGAAAGAGTCTACTAGGGAGGCCAACACCTCTCCCCATGGGGAAGGTGCTGCCTGTGAGGGGGCAACACTTCCTCCATAGGACACAGCCTGTGGAGGGAACTGTCCCTCCGTAGCACAACCCCCTTCCCACCATGGGGCATGGTTATAAACTCAACACTCCGTTACTTGCTAGTTTCATTAAATTACAAACTTCAAAAGAAAGGTATTCAGTCCATGGCTGTGTTTCCAGTATTTAATAGAAATTGGATATACATATATATATATACATATATATATATATACATATATATATATATATATATATATATATATATATATATACATATATATATATATATACATAATATATATATATATATATATATATATATATATATATATATATATATATATATATATATATATACATATATATATATATATATATATATATATATATATATATATATATATATTTATATATTATGTACATTGACAAGAAAATGTGTACATATATATATATATATATATATATATATATATATATATATATATATATATATATATCAATTACATAATATATGTATAAAGATTTAATAATATGAAAATAGGATTATGGACAAAGGTTTGCTAAAGAAAGAAAGCACCAATATGGTAACAGAGAAGTCGTACAAATTCTTACAAATGTATACAAAAGAATGGGGAACTTCCACCAATTTCACAGTTTACAAACAACAACCATTTGAAAATTAAATCTTTTAGCAATACTATTATATTTCAAACACTTAGGAATTAAATTCATGGAAAGAAAATTAGAAACTTGGATATTTTGCTTCCATCTATAGCTGCTCTCTAGTCAAATCTTCTCTCTTTGTTTCTTTTGGAACTTGATTTCTAAAAGAGCTTCCTCTACTCCTCTTCTTTTCCTGTTACTTTATTAACTCCTTGCTCATACTAATCTTAAACCTTCTGAGACGTTTGAAAGAAAATCATTTTCTTGGCAACCATTAGAGTTGAATTTACAGAGCATATTTTCAAGAAGATTATCAAGAACCGTTATCCCCTCTTGGGAGTTCCTGTTCTTATATAAAAGTTTTTTATTTTTCTTTTTCCCCTCTTCAAAACCTAATCTTGAAAATAAGAGATTTTAAAATAAAAATAAAGATATAACTTATCCTTTTCTTTCCATTTCCCATGCTCAAAGGAAGAGTACAAAATAATATTTAATTTAGTTGCAAATAAATTCTATTTTTGGAAAATATTTACCCAAAACTAATTCTAATTTTTACAATGTAAATATTTACCCAATAATTAAATAAATATCTTCTAACTATTAGTTAATTTATTAAATAAAAAATTAACCCAAGTTAAAAGAAGAATAGAATACTTACTCAGATTTTTATCATGCATAGACATTTAAATCACAATCTATAATTAATTATAATTAAAATTAATTCTTTTACTTTATTGTGCTTATATTTCATTATTTATTTAATTTGACTAATCATTATTTAATTGCAAACAATCAAAACAATCAAAATTATCATTCCTAAATGCAATCTACATGAATCTAAGTGTTCGTGTGTGATCAAGAGAACATCCTACTTTATCCTATCAAGACTCTAACCTCCTATCCTTAATCACACCCTTGGTCTTCAACCACCTGCATCTCAAGTGTACTCAGGCACACAACAATAAATTGAATTAGTATCCCATAAAGATATAAATCAAAACAATATAATGCATCAATTCAAACGTTTCTATTCTATTTTGCTTCATTTTCAAAATAGAGCACATTTGATACTATTCAACATTCATAATTTAAAACAACCAATTTCATATTTCATCACACCAAAACACCATAGTATTCATTGTTACTCTACCACACACATCATATCACATAAAAAATCCACACAAAACCAAAAGCCGCCTGCATCAGAGTTCAAGAAATGACACATATTTCCCAAATTTTGACTAAAATGGATGGAGGGAACATTCTGACATATTCATCACACATTCAAACTCATCAACAAGTCCCTTATCCAAACATTCAATACCAACAACATGCAAATACAAACACATCATACATCTCACAACAATTTATCCCACAACAAATGGGGACCCATGTGTGATGTGACAAATAATCCTATAATTGATGCCTTGATGGCTCAAGTGGCTCACTTACAAAAGACTATATAGAAAACATACAAACGTATGACAAGAAGTCACACCTGTCATATGATCTATGCTTATATCCTTTTGACACAAACTTATACATGCCACCATTTCCTCCTTGATATGTGGCACCACACTTTACCAAATACAAGGGCAAGACAAATCCTATTGAACATATTCGAGAATTCATGACCAACTGTATGGACATTTCCTATGAAAAAACTTACTTGATGAGACTTTTTTCTAAGAATCTTAGGGGACCTGCACTGGAATGGTTCTCCACAATAAAAGGGATAAAAACATGGGACAAACTTAAAGAAACATTTGTGAAGAATTATGCATATAACATTGAAATGGATACCTCCATCACTAGGTTATGCAATCTTACACAAGAAGATGCTGGTGAAACATTTATCCCATTCTTCCAAAGATGGAGAAGTCTAGCAGGTCACTATCACATTGACATACATGAGAAAGAAAAGGTTGACATGTTTGTTCAAACACTCGTAGGACCATTGAAATATAGATTGCAAGTTCATTGTTGTAGGACCTTCATAGGCCTAGTTAAAAAAGGTTTCCATGTTGAGAAATCTCCTATTGCTAAAGGATAATTAAAATATTATCCTAAAAAAACAACCAAAAATCCATCCCTAGAAAAAAAAAATATTGGGTCAAAAATAAACATGTTACTAATGATGGCATTGTTTATGCCAAGGCTATAAACACGATTGGACCAGTGCTTGCTCTTGAAGGAGATCAACCAAAAAAAAAACCAACAACAATATTGAAACCCCCTGCCAATAACCAAAATGGTCAAAATATTCAAAGTCAAGGACAACCCCACCAGACAAGGCAATTTTTGAAAAGACGAACATACACTACTTTTGGAGAGCCAATTGAGGATGTCCTTAAAAAAATCCTTCAAAATGGTCTCATTACACTTGAGGACCCTAAGCCATATGATCTAGGAAAATTTAAACCATCATGGTGTGATGATAAGGATTTTTGTGATTACCATCGGCCTAAAGGGTATAAAACATCTTCTTGTCAACAACTAAGAAACATTATAAAAGACCTCATTGAAAATTGCATAATTGAATTGGGTGGGCCACAATTTGCATCTAATGTAGACCATACCATTCACAAGAACCTATTGCAAGACCATGGTTCTAATAAAGCCTCCACATCATGTCCCAAGACTAACAACAATCAAGCCAATTACGCTCATGTTGCATTCAATTATTCAGAAGGAACCATCATTAATAATGTCTGAACTTATGATGAGTATGTGAATACAATAACTATCAAAAGAGAACCTGAATGTAATGCCACTACTCAAAGAAAAAAAATCACCATAGTTGGTCCACCTCCTTAGAAACAAAAAATTATAATACCTGGTCCATCTACAAAAAAAGCACAATTAGGCCCATCTGCAAAGCAATCCCAACCTATGAGACATTTTAACCTTATTGAATAGCTAGGAAAGACCATTGTGCAAATATCCATACTTGGGTTGCTTCACATTTCTCCCACGCATAAGGAAATACTTGACAAAACCTTGCAAGAGTATGTTGTCCCTCATGACATTGATGTCAACCAGTTTGAGGTGATTGTGGGATATCTCACTACATCTCATCATGTAACATTTTTTGACCAATATTATTCATCACCTAAGACTAATCATAACAACACATTACACATTGAAGTCTTTATCCATAAGCACAAGGTCAAATGAGTTTTAGTAGATGGCAAAGCAGGACTAAACATATGCTCCTTAAAAATAGTTAAGGCTCTAGGATTTTTTGATGCTTCCATAAACACAACAAAGAGTATAGTCATAGAGGTGTATGATGATGAAGAATGTTCCTATTGAGGTGTTAGCACTCTTCCTATCAGAGTTGGACCAGTCATTGTGGACACACTTTCCAAGTCCTAGATCTTGAATTACCTTATAACATCTTGCTTGGATGACCTTTGATTCATGCCCTAATAGTTGTTCCATCCACATACCACCAATGCCTAAAGTTTCCCTTTGATGGCACAAAAATCACCATATATGGAGACCCCGATCCTTTTTAGTATTGCACCAATCTAAGGGATATTTTTGAACATCAAGTGCCCATCAATCGAGAGGCTCCAATCTCTTTTTCTTCCAAATTCATTGACCTATCCACACTCACATCATCATCCACATCTTATGCCACACTATCATCTTCCTCAATTCCTAAGGCTAAGTCCATTATCAAGACCCAAGACCTAGGTTGTGGAGAATTCAGAATGAATATGGAATATTCCATCACAACAATACCCAAGTCTCCTAAGGTCTATGGTCGGCTGTGTTTCAAAATGGAGCCTAAAGAAATCTTCAAAGTTCTGCCAAAATAGTTTTCATAAAATAGGGAGACATGAACAATGAGGACATTGCTGACATAGTAGGATGGCTTTATAAAGAAATGGAAGGCTTACCCCCATTACAAGTTAAGATATATGGCAAAGGATATGACATGATGAAGGCTAAAGGATATGAGGGAAATACTTGCCTTGGTAGGAATAAAATTGGGAAAAGAGATCCCATAGAACCTTCCAAATGACCAAATTATCTTGGGTTAGGGTATGGTCCACCCTAAAATGACAATCAATGTACCAATGGACTTTTGAGTGAGAGCGTGAATGCTTCAGAAAGTGTCGAGACTATGGAGAAATCCCTTACTGAAATTGACTCCCATGAATGGGAATTTGGCTCCCAATGATCCCTAAGTGACTGTTGACTTGATGACGTGTTCCTTGAACTTGGAGAAATTACCGCTAAAAAAATATTTTGGAAAAGGTTTAAAATTGACACATCTAACAATTCGAAGATCCCAAGGAAACAAGAAAGCTAGGATAAGCTCTTTGACCCAAGGAACAATGAAAAACCTAATTCATCTTCTAGTCCTATTAGCCATACACCCGACCTATCTTCCCGAGCATTTGAACTAAATGAGCATCATCTGGATTCATTCGAGTTGTCACACAACACTACCAACCATAATGATAGTCCTTTTGTCACTTATTTTAAAAATGAGTATGATTCAAGTGAAGGAGAATATTGGATAGAATCTGATTGGGAATTGGACAATGACAACTTCATTTCAATGTCTCTGAATCTATATGCATACTTTCCACATCCTCCCCACAATTCACCAATACTGATGATGGTATCTCCTTAGTCTACCCACAACTAATCGATTGGGACCAACAAGGAATACCACTCATGGACATATTTCAGAATGATGTGGACATTACAAAATTTATGGGAATACATGAGGGAATACCCAGTGGTGATCACAAGGATGGATTCACTATTGACCTAGATTGTGCAACTTACTTCGAGGAGACTACTCTGTTGTCTAGTTGGAAAATGAAAAAGAGAAAAAAAAACGTCTTTAAGTGAAAACTGAAAGGCACCTTTTGATGACAAAAAAGTAAAAATAAAGGATGAATCTAGAGGTGAAAACCTCTCTGAGGTTACCCAAGATGGAGGACTGGAATTTCATCTTGTGGCTCAAGAGAAATAAACAATGCTCATAGAGGACATTATAGAAGTCAACATATCAACAACAAAAGATCCCAAAATGGTCCTCCTTGCAACATCCCTGACAAAAGAAGAGAAACCTGAGTTCCAAAAATTCTTTGTAGAGCGAAAGATTAATTTTGCATGGTCATATGTTGATATGCTTGGGTTGGATCCAGAATTGGTTTTGCACCATTTTCCACTACTTCTAGATGCTAAACCAGTAAAAAATAATCTGCACAAAATGTATCCTCAAATCGCCCTATTAGTCAAGGCTGAACTGAAGAAACTCCTAGATGCAAAATTCATATAGTCCATCAACTATGCTAAATGGATATCTAATATTGTACCAGTAACAAAGCCAAATGGTAAGATCCGTGTCTACACAAATTTTAGAGACTTAAATAAAGCATGTCAAAAAGATGACTTTTCGTTGCCAAACATAGGTATCATAGTCGACCTCATGATAGGGTATGAGATGCTATCCCTCATGGATGATTTCTTAGGATATAATCAAATTCGTATTCCCCCCGAAGATTAACATAAAACAACATTCACTTGTCCTTGGGGTACATACTACTAGAATGTCATGCCTTTTGGTCTTAAGAATGCAGGCGCCATGTATCAGAGAGCTATGACAATGATATTTCATGACATGATGCACAAAATAATGGAATATTATGTGGATGGCCTTTTGGCTAAATCTTTGAAAAGAAAAGATCATTTGAATGTGCTAGAAAAAATCTTCAAGAGGCAGGAAGAATACAAGTTCTATTTGAATCCAAAGAAATGTGTCTTTGGTGTAACACCAGGAAAACTTCTGGGATACATAGTTTCTCATAGAGGCATTGAGGTCGATCCAACCAAAGTGAAAACAATATTAGACATTCCTCCTATAAATGGGATAAGTGAGCTTAGGACATTACAAGGCAAGTTACAATCTATCTGATGCTTCATAGCCCAATTGGCCAAGAAGTGTCAACTGTTTCAGTATCTTCTATGCAAGGGTATCCCCTTTGTGTGGACAGATAAATGTCAGGAATCCTTTCAATTAATAAAATATTACCTCTTGTCACCACCTATTTTAATGCCACCTATTGAAGGGAAACCTTTGATTCTATATGTTTCTGCAACAACTTCTGCACTGGGGGCATTACTAGCACAAAATGACCATGAAGAAAAGGAACATACCATATACTACATTAGTCTGACATTGGTTGGATATGAGTTAAACTATACATCCATTGAACGTGCATGTATAGAAGTTGTCTTTGATGCTCAAAAGATAAGACACTATATGTTGAATCACGGGACACAGTTGGTAGCAAAGATTGATCCCCTAAAATATCTCTTGAGTCATGCAACACTGATAGGATGTCTAGAAAAATGGGTCATGATTTTGAGTGAGTATGACATTCAATATGTGGAACAAAAGGCCGTAAAGGGACAAGTGATAGTAGAACAACTGGCAGATGCACTTGTACAAAGTGATCATCCATTAGTGGCAAACTTTCCTAATGAGTCCATATTTCATATAGAACCTAAGTCACCTTCAAGACTATACTTTGATGGGTCTCATACTAGTCATGGCTCGGGGGTAGGAATATTGTTTATCACTCCACAAGGAGACTCCATCCCTAAGTCATTCCATATAGCTTTCCCATGTACAAATAATGTTGTAGAATACGAGGCACTTGTGACAAGACTCAAAATGGCCATAAAATGGAAAATCAAGACACTTCATGTTTATGGAGATTCCTAGCTGGTTATCAACCAAGTTAATGACAACTATGACACCAAGGATGATAAATTAATGCCTTACAAATGAATGGTTGAAAAATTCCAGACATATTTTCACATGTTGACAAAACAAGTTCTGAGAGCACAAAACAAGGAAACATACACAATGACTACGATTGGCTCTCTCCTAGACATGCCAAGTAATGTGCCACAATTTGAGTTATTGGTAGAACAACTGTTGGTCCTTGCATATGATATCCGAGAATCAGAGATGGCATGTGAGCTTGTTGGTCCCAATTCTCCCTAGTATCAAGACATTTATGACTATCTTAAGTCCCAAGCCCTTCCTTCCAACCTATCCAACAACTAGCGAAAGTCCTTTATTTGAAAACTCACCTGATACACCATCGTCAATGACACCCTATATTTTCGTAGCTTTGACAACACCCTCCTTTGATGTCTCAACACCAACGAAGCACACAAAACCTTACGTGAAGTAGATGAGGGTATATGCGGGTCTCATTCAAGTGGTCCTACTCTAGCCAAAAAGATAATGAGACTTGGATATTGTTGGCCAACCATTGAAAAAGATGCACTTGAGTTTGTCAAGACTTGTTGCCAATGTTAGATACATAGTGATTTAATTCATGCTCTAGCACAAGAACTTTAGTCAATTATGTCTCCATGGCCCTTCGCACAATGGGGACTTGACCTCATGGGAAAAATCCACCCTACCCCCTCCAATGGCCACAAATTCATTATCACCACCACTGAGTAGTTCACTAAGTGGATCGAAGCCATTCCCCTTACATACATAACTGACAAACAAATTTCCAAGCTCCTTCTCAACTACATTATTTGTCGATATGGTATCCCGTAGTCTGTCATCATAGACAATGGACGTCCATTCAAAAATCAACATGTTTGTGAGTTATGTGAGTGATTCCATATTCAACATCATTTCTCAACACCATGTTACCTAGAAGGAAATGGTCAAGTTGAGGTGTCCAATAAAACCATCCTTAAAATTCTCAAAAATATTGTCAATGACGCTGGTCGTGACTGACACATCCAACTTAATCCTTCTCTATGGGCTTATTGCACTAGCATTCACACGCTTACATGAGCCACTCCATTTTCCTTTGTCTTTGGAAATGAATCCATATTTCCCATCAAGGTTGAAATTCCATCCTTACGAGTCTCCTTGAAGAGTCTGGTAGATGATGAAGAATATAGACAGTCATGACTACAAGAACTGGAGATGTTAGAGGAAAGAAGCCATAATTCCCTAAACCATCTACAAGAATATTAGAACCATCTCTGTCACAGTTAAAACAAGAGGGTCATGGTCAGGAAGTTTGACATTGGCGATTTGGTCCTCATGCAAAATCCTAAAAATCAAGCTGACAGAGAAAAACCTAGCAAGTTTGAACCAAATTGGCTAGGTCCTTATGTCATCATATCCTCCTTTGGTTATGGGGCATATCATCTAGCTACTCCAGACTATGAACAACTGATAGAACCCATCAATATTCTACATCTTTGCAAGTTCTATGCATAGCATTAGAAAGTTGGACTGAAAACCTTAAAAATACAAAAAATTTGAAAAATATAGAAAAAATTGTCATCCTGATGAAAACTTGGTAAATAGTCATCTTGGTGACACCAAAAAAATAAAAAAAAATGACAAAAATAGTAAAGAGAAATAATTCATCCAAAAGTGAAAACCTGGTAAACATGCGCTTTGGATAAGTACCATGGTGAAAACCTAGCAAATAGGCACCATGCATAGTTGGTCATTGCTCTACCATCTACTATCACTCTATCTGCCTTAGTCCATAATAAACACTCACCTTTCTAACATCACCTTGCCACGTATCACAAAAAACCCCGTCGTGGCTAATAATGATTGACATCAAGTCTTGCACGTCACCCATTTGTCACCCGCACACGTCCTTTCTGTATCCATCTAGTTGGATAGTCTTGGACTTGACTAGGGGAAAAATTTCATCATGTGACTGGAATGGGTATCGTACATGGTCTCAACAATTGTAAAAGTTCTGAAAAAAATCCTAAAAATCATAAAAAGTCTTGAAAAAATAATAAAAATCATAAAAAGTCCTAAAAAAAGACCTAAAAATCATACAATGTTATTAAAAAAGACCTAAAAATCATAAAAATTCCTAAAAAAACCTAAAAATTGAAAAAAATCTTGAAGAAAAAACACTAAAAAAGTCAAAATATCTCAAAGAAAACCAAAAAATAGATTCATTTCTTGTCAATTCAACCATTAGTCATTTTTTCGAACTACGTTGTCTCTGCGCATTTGCTATGTAGGCAAGACTCACCTTGGAGCCCTCAAGACATTACATTAGTCCTTTTAGGTTGTCAAAATAAAAATCATGGCTCAATCTTTGGTCATCAAGACAAAGTTATTGGTCGTGTCAAACTACAAGGTCTCTGAGTGTATGATGTAGGCATGGCCATCAATCAATGATCCCCTGAGGCTGCACTAGGTTAATCCATTAGGGTTTATAACATTGCACTAGAAAACACATAAAATGTCTTCAAGTCAAGCATGCCATCTCAAAACAAACAAACTACTGCAACCAAACTCTGACAATTTTTCAATAAACACGTGAAACACATTAGCATATCAATGTTGACATGCAGTCAACAACAATCAACCTTTTGTCAAAACTTCAGACAAACTTTGGACAATTTTTTTCAAAATAAATCAAACTCAGTCAAAATTAGTCAAACAGTCAACTCTTGGTTATTCTTCAGATGTTTCCTTCTAAAGCATGGCCTTTGTCATTTACACCTCATGATGCGTCCTTCCTAGGTAGTGTTACTATCACCTAGAATTTCGAGGGATCCTATTGACATTTAAGGATTGATCCTCTTAACATCAACATTATTTAGGATATGTCCTTGAATTTGGCATCCTTGACATTCAACAAATTTGACACCTTTGGCATCTGACACTATCAAACAAGACATCCTTGGCCTTCGAAAAATTTGATACCTTTGGCATTCGACATCATCAAACGTGACATCTTGACATTAAAACACCCGACATTCAAACAAACTTGGAAAACACTTGGAACTTGTCTTTGGCTCTTTCATCATGTTACTAGTTTCTTAGTGATGTCCTGACAATAGGATTTAGAGAATCAATGACGTATCATGATGATTGTCTTCTCTTATCTTTTTGGCAGTGATGTTGCTCGTTCCTCGAGGATGTCCTGGTAATAGGATTTAGAGGAGCAATGATGTTTCATGACTTTTCTTTCTTGTCTTTTTATGCTTATAGCTAGTTATGCCAAAAAGACTGGGGCAATTGTGCTTTTACTATGAGTCATGATCATCGTTGTTTGTGATTGATTTTCTTATGTGATGGTATGACCTTTCAACACTTTGATCTAAGCCATATCATGGTTTTTTTTGTCCATTACAATAATCCTCCCAATGATGATTAAGAGCAATAATTATTAAAGCCCTATAGTAATATGTTGAAAGATTTGGTCTCTGCGCTAACACTCATCTCCTTCCATCTTGTTGTCCCATCTCATCCATCTCATGATGATATCCCGCGACATACAAAAACATAAGTGCATACATGATCAGATATGCATTGCATTAGGTCCATACATACATCATCTATATCATCAAAACCATATACATTGCATCACATATTGCATCATACATATATAGTCATGCATTAACATAACCATAAACATGGCATTCATGAAAATAAATACATTATGCATATCATCATCATCCATGGCATACCATCATCATGACATACAAATAAACATCACATCACTAGGGAATCACATCATAAAAGCATACATGACATGGCATAAAAATAACATCATCATCATAGGCATCACATGGTAATTATAACTGCATCATCATAATAATCATCATATAAACATACATGATAATGCATAAATCACATCACATCACATAATACATATCATATAGGCCACATCAAAACTATATCGTATATATATCCTCAAAAACAATGTCATAGGATAGAGTCATGAGATATCCAAAAAATAAGAGCTTGCAAGCTCGATGGTCAAATATAAATGTCATAATATAAGTGTCTAAAATGTCCTAATGCAAGATAATAATAAACATGGCTATGCAGAACTCTCATCATCCCCTCGAGGAGAAGATCTAGGGGATTGATGCTCTACCAAGGGAATAGATGCCACTATAGGTACTATAACCTATGCCTGGGAAGCTGAAGGATCCGTCACTACAACTCATGCTTGGGAAGTAGAGGGATCTCTCACTATGACTTGTACTAATGACATCATCTCTATAGTAATATGGGGCTATGTAGACACTGAAATTGACGGATCTATCACTGGAGGGTGGATGTGTGCTGACCTATGCCCTGACCTAGTGGAACCATGACTATGACCTGGCCTATGAATTGAGGCATGCCTATGGGAGTAGTTGGACATGTGCCCTGATGAATGTCCTGAGGAAGTGGACCCCCTACACTACTCTAGCTTTAGCTGTTGTTGCCACTCCCTGACCTACTACCACTGGTTGTCCTCATTTGTGATCATGCTAGGGTGGGATCATGCCTCTCAAGTGGTACGACCTACTCATATAATAGCCTGTACCATCCCAAATAGGTGCTAACCCTAGAAAACTCTCACAACATATCCCCTAATGGTCCATTGCATAACCGTGCAAACTCTATGCACCACTGAGCCAACTCTTGCTAGCGGATCATGCTATCTGATCCCGCTCTACCTGAGTCACCTATAACTCTTCCTATAGGGGCCTAACCTATGTTATGCTTTCATCCAACCTCCTCTGTAGGCTTAACACTCATTGATCTGTAGTCACATCATGTGGTAGTGGTGATCATAAACGTGCATCCTCCTCCCCCTCTACCATCTTCCACCTCAATAGTTGCTCTACCTCATCTATGGCATCATCATCATCACCTAAATCATCCTCCTCTCCCATGTCCTCCTCTCCTTTGACTCCCTCATCCCTTAGAATCTCAACCTCCATGGGTATGTGCAGGATCATCATGGAAACAATAGGCCCTTAAGTGGCAAAAAATTTAGAAAAATTAGAGTCAGGAAACTTGACGTAAAAATTTGAATAATTTATCTATATTATTTCAAAAATATGTAAGAATAAAATCTACAAAAAATTGAATGTAGTTTCTAAACTACTAGATTTGTTTATAAAAGAAAAATCTATTTGGTTAAAATTTGAAATTTCAATGCAGTAGTACTTAAATTTTAGGGAAAAAAATAAGAAGTAGGTGTCTATCTGACCACCCTAACCACAATAAAATGATAATATTTTTTTATAATATTTTAGATATAAGTAGAGGACTCATGTCCCGATGTGATGCATATTTTTTTGTAATTTTTTTCCAAGTAAATAATTAATTATGAATTTTTATTACAACTTTTAAAAAATATAAAAAAATCATATGTCTAACCACCTTAACTTGGTCAAAAATTCATGAAATTCATTTTTTCTTTTTTTAATCCTATAGTATATGAAGTATAGAATGTGATGCATGTTTTGTATTCAAAAAATGTGATACTGTTTGAAAGCTATAGATTTTTTTCAATCAGTCTATCAATCAAGATTTTAGTCATAATTTGAATAGAAAATGAATAATAATTACTTATTAAATTAAAATTAAAGCATAATTTATATTGGTGGAAAGCTAAGAATCTCCTTTAAAAACCCTTTTGGTTTCATCAATTTTAGGTAAAAAAGTCGTCAGCCATATACCCATCATGATCCTGCACATACCCCTATCTCCATGTCTTGTTTGACCTCCTCCTTTGCCACATGTACCTCTTGTCTCGCCTCCTCCTCTTCCACATGCTCCTCAAGTCTCTCCTCATCTTCCACATGCTACTCCTACCTTAGCTCCTCCTCTCTCTCCTCCTCCTCGACTGCCTCAAGGATCAATACCAAGGGCACTCGGTTTGTACATACTGTCTTACCCTCCTGGCCTGCCTCCCACCATCTCCTCCTCTCCTCCTCCTCCAACCATCTCCCCCATAATCTATGTTATCTCCATCCCTCCCTCCACCCTTTCCTCCATCTCTCCCTTGGCCTTTGCCTCTCCTGATCTTTGTCTCTACTTCCCTGACCACCTCATGACACACGTGGAATGACTGATCTCCTATCAATAGGCGCCGATCCATCTAGATCTGTCAAAGGAATTGGGCGATGCATCTGCCACCATAAATTGTAATCTACTGTGGTCCCTAGATCAACCACCCCTCTAATACATCCCCACTATTGCACTACCAACCCATCAATATGTAGCTATACCCATAGGAATGCCCTATTGCTCACTGAACTGCTATAGTACCCTCTGAGGTAGGTACATCTCTATAATCAACTGATGCTGCGATGAACTCCCAGTGGATCTCATATACCTCGATCCCCAGTCATATGCCCTAATCATGATAATAGGTTGTGAGTGTCTGATACCCATGTTGTGGGTCATATACTATTCACTCTCCTCGAATTAGTAGGCGTAGGATCTGATACACGTCCTCAAGAGTGATTGTAGCCTCCCCAATCAGCAAGTGGAAGGAGTAGGTCTCAGAATACCACCTCTTGCATACCATTGTCAACAGTCCCCTATTTGCTCAGATAATGGGCATATAGGAGACATACTAAAGTCCTAGTTATATTAATCGTTGTTGCTCCCTCTCTTGCAACCAGTCTTGAAATTTGTAAGTCGATGGCTTGCTCTCATGAATATAGATAGGCGCTAACTGTCTCTACACATGTCAAAACACACATCAACACCTTACTGAAAATCATCATTATCATTTATCTAATTCAAAAGCATTCAAAATTTGAAATTAAACAAAGTCATCCTAGGTCAAAGTCAAAGTCAAATGCATTGTGTTGCCTTCATTTGTGTCCCAATAAGGCGTTTGCATCACTCCATACTTCAATTGTGTCTTGATTTGGCAATTGCATCATTCCCGCTCATGTTTGTGTCACAAAAAAGAACTTGTATCGTGATTTTTGTCACATGCATCACTCTGTTCAAATGTGTCGCTTGAGTCTACGAAAGTGTCACAATATTTTGAATGTGGCATTACACCCCTCTTTTGTGCCACAATTTGGAAAATGTGTCACAGTTTTTCACAAATGCATCACACTTTATTGCTCTATCCGAATTCCCTTTGCATTTGCATCACGATGCATCAAATGCATTGAACATGAACATGAATGTGGATTATGTGCACACATATGTGTCATAGTGCATTTGTTGTTTGACTTAAAACCCTAAAAATGACATGAAAAATGATGAAATGACAAAGTAAGATAGGGGTATGTACTGTTGGCTCTGAGCCCTCTGGCCATTTGTGGGTTCGTATGATCTCCTCGTGGTGTTGGTCATTGGAATCACCATCTTTGCCAAAGTCCTTCTCACTCTAAGCTCTCAAATTTATAAAGGTTAAAAGTGAAAATGAATTGACTTTTACCCCATTTTCAACCTATTTATAGGGTCAAAATGGCATTTGTCAAACCTTTTATTACTGAAGGCTCTTTGGACCAACTTTGACCACCTTTTTGGCTGCTTTAAATTGCTCGAAATTCAAAATCATCTACACCATTCTTTTTCTAGTCATCAAATTGACTTATCGGGACACTTTCCAAATTTTTCTATCCTCGGGCCAAAAGTTGAAAATTTTCCCGAGGGGGTATAGATACTCCATAGCCTCGTTGGGGCATGACTATGATTTATTTTCTTTGTGACAATGTGATAGGCTACATTATGACAAAGAGGGGAAAAATGTAGACACATAAAAATGACCTAGGCCTATAAGCTCTATTTTTCACCTTTTTCTTCCTAGCATAATTAAGACATTTTAATTATGTCCTTGGTCTACTTTTGACTATTAATTAAATATTTCATAATTATTAAATTAACTCATGTCTTTTTATTCCTTTTGATTATTTAAATAAATAAATTTTATTTATTTATCTAAATATGTCACTAATTATTTAAAGTCTCTCTATAATTAAATAAATTTCTTAATTTATTTAATTATCCTTGTCCAATAATTCCTCCTGATTATTTAAATAGATAAATTCTATTTATTTATTTCAATATGTCACTAATTCTTAAGTCTTCTTATAATTAAATAGATTCTTTAATATATATAGTTATTGGCCACCTTCTCTAATTAAACAATTATCTTTAATTATTTAATTATCTTATTTGACATTTCCCTCTTTTAGTAAATAATTTAAATTGATTATTTACTGTCATGTGGTCCCACTTTTTGAATTAAATTAATTTTTAATTCAAAATAGTCTTTTTCCTCCAAAAATCAAATAATTTCTATTATTATTTGATTTTCCAATCACCTATTTTTTTTCTGCCAATATTATCTCTTCTCACATGCATTGTCAACCCTTGATATGATTTTCTAAAAATCAATCTTTTCCATTCATTTGAAATTTGACCTAATGTTTCCCTAACCCTAATTGTGGGTTGTCAAATTGAATCTTGTCCATTGATTCTAGGGAACTTCCCAACTTTTGATCTTGTCCATTCACTCAAAATTGTATTTTCTATAAAATGGCAATTTGGGTCTCATTTTGTCACTTGAGGCTATCTAGATCTCATGCAATCTTTTTTTAGGCACTTTTTTCATTTTCTTGCAATCTTGCCATCTTAGCTCTTGTCATAGGCATATTTACATTTCATTTGGCATAATATAGACATAGTTTAGATGCTTACTAGTTGCACTATAGTTTAGTATTGCATATAATCACTCAAATCCTTCAACATTTGCTTAGGGCTTGTCATTGTCATTAGATTGCTCATCATAAATTTGAGGGAAACATCATATCTGCAGCAAGTTGAGAAGGTATAATGGAGGCCAGTCATGAAGAATGAAGACATTGAGATTGTTTTATTTTTTTTCATGTTTTTCGTTTGCATTTCATTATTTCTTTGGGTTTTTGTGTTAATGCATTAATCTGCTAACCCTAGGAAAATTCCCATAGTTATAGTGGATATTATGGAACAAGAGAATGAGACCTTAGAGAAAAAAGGATGAAATCATGGACAATCATAACAATCAAATTGGGCCTTCTCCTAATATCTTTACTATTAGTAAAGAAGATATTTTGATGTTAGAAAATCCAATCGACGAGAGTCATGAGAATATTATTTATCTCTCTTTCCCTAAGGAAAACATTATTGAACAAGAAAATTCCATCATTGATAAGCAAGACAATTCAACGAAAGATGACTCCCTTGTGATGAAGACATTTTAGAAGGACAAACCTTTGAATGTCATGAACATCTAGTTTGCTGCTCTCCTAAAAGCTCTCCTACTAGGGTAGATATCATGGTGGAAGAAAATGACAATAATAATAATGAGGCTTCCTTAGATGAAGATGATGAAGTGACATTAGACTCCCCTTCACTAAGAGATGATGAAAATAAGGACAAGCCTTTTGAGGTTATGTACATTAGACATCCCTTGAAGTGGTCTCCTGAGCCACTTCTTACCATATACCCACCCTCACAACAATCACAAGTTCAAAATAAACCCATGCTTATCTTAGAACCACCTAAAAGGAAACTCAATAATGATAATGATTCACAGAAACTAGGTCACAATACTATTTCTCATACATATAACACTAGGAACAATCTACAACCAAGAAAAACAACTCCAACATCCCTCCCATTGCCTCAACCTATCTTACCTGGTCCTCCTTCTTTTCCTTTATATAGTGGAAAGGAGTATAATTTCTTGAACAAATAAAAAATGTACTCCTACTAAGATATCCTTATGTGACCTTATTCACGCCTCACCTAGTTATCCTAACATGTTTCAAAGTTCTTTACAACAAGTTCCTACCCCTCCTAATGTGTAATCAAATGATATGGAAGCCAAAATTCCAGCCGTAGCTCTAGCCAACTTAGGCATTACTTTCCATCAAGATGAGTTACCTTTGTTAGAATAGAAAAAATAAAATGAAGCTTTCATGATAATAGCTTATGTTAATGGAATCAGGATAAAGATATCTCTTTTTGATAGTGGCTCAACCCTTAATGTGTGTAGTGTGAGAATTTTGGATAAGCTTCATATGGATAAGAGTGTCATTGTCCCTGATTCTTTATCTATTCATGGGTTTGATAACGTAGGAAAACAACTGCTTGGAGCCATCACATTACCTATTAAAGTTGGAAGGGTCCTATTACAAACTTCGGTCCATGTTATGCCTCACGATCTTTCATATAATATCCTCTTAGGCAAACCATAGATTCATGAGATGAATAGGGCACCTTCTACCCTTCATCATAAAATGAAGTGTGTCTATGATAGTAAAGTTTACACACTCAAAGCCGATCTTGAACTTGAAAGTTTTTTTATTGTTGAGAAAGAAGGATGAGATCCTTTGAAAGCATTTAAATCAACTACAAAAGTGGAAGTCATGAAGGAAGAACACAAGTAGAACATTCATGAAGTCACTAAGTTATTAGAAGATACTTGGAATTCCTTAGATTTCACACCTACGTTCATTCAAGAGTACAAGAGCATAAACAAAGAGACTAAAAAGAGAAAAGAAAAAGCGGCAATGTCAAATTTTTATTTGAAAGCATCTGCCTCAACCACTTTGCAAGAAGAAACAATTTACACAACAAACTTTGATGAAGTTGATTATGAACAAGGTCACCAAATCCAAAAGAAATGAAAAAGATTTATGGAAGAGGTTATGAACTTATGAAAAAACTTGGTTATAGTGGAAAAGGATGTGGTGCTAGAGAAAAAGGTATCCATGTCCCTATAGAGCCTAACATGCAAGAAACAACTAGTGGTCTTGGTTATTGTCCTTCAAATGAAACAGACACATAAAAAAAGCATTCACTCAATAGGAACACTATTACAAATGATTCTTCTAAGCCGAATTTAACTGTGGTGAATCTTGAAATGATAGATACTACATGTGGGAATATCTCATTCGATAGACATCAAGTTGAAAATTTGTCTACTCATTATGATCAATAACATTAGTTGCTGCTCCTTGCCATGTAATAGTTGTAGGATCATAACATACTCACTATTACATGTTTTACATTCATTGCAAATTGTTTCCTTTTTGCAAGGAGTGACATATCATCAATCATCTCTGCTCATTCTTGTCTTGCACTTAGTGGGGGCAAGGGGTTAGATAGCCTTGTCCTAGTTTTGGCATTTGATGTTGTCCCTTTGACTAGTTTTTTGCCTTCCGCATATAGCGACCTAGATTGGGATGCAGACGACCTACTATAGGTTCACTCGTGTGTGCCTTACTATTCTTTTGCTTTGTTTTATTTTTCATGTTCTTTATGTGATTGCATGTGTGTAATGTGATCCCTTGTATTATCTCATTTGATGTATATCTCTCTCTTTTTGTGCATTCCTCTATATATACCTAAATTATTCTGTCATAAACAATTTATCCTTTTTCATTTTTCTTGTGTTTTCCTTTTGGGGATGATGTAAGGTGTTGAGACATTTAGGTCTCTTCCATGTTGACCCAAATGATTTTTCTTTGTTTTTTCTCTTTTTTTCATTCTTCTAGTTCTATGAGTATTTGGGGAATGATGAAATTTCCACACTATATGACAACATTGTAGAAAAGATATACTGACCTCAAATCTATAGATCCCTTCCATATTTTTTGGGGCAACCCCTCCATTTTTCATGATGTTGCTCTATTTTGGGAACATATGACTTGGCATAGGTCTTTTCGAGAAAGCTCTCATGTCTTGGGATGGGACATTGGCTACTTTAAAGAAATTTCTCACAATAATGTTGTTAGCAACCACTTTAAAGTGGTGGCATATATCGATGACATTTTTCAACATTTTTGCATATTTCATGGTGTGATTTTATTTTTCTTGTGATGCATCCTTTTCTTGGCAGTATCACTGGGTTTGATGGCCTCCGAGAGTGCAATATTTCTAAGCATACAACTTTCCCTTAGTAGCTTGATGTGAAGTGAGGCATCCTATAAGTGGCAATTTGATACTCTTGAATTGTCCTCTCTTGGAGACATTATGGACGATGATCCCTAAGAAGAAGACCTTACATGAATGAAACAAGATCTGCTTGAAAAAAAACCTATAGAAATAATATTCACAAGTGTTTAGAATTGTGATGCCTTATTGAAGTTGTCAGGAGGAAAATTTTTATATGGTATGGGAGCCTAATATCATTATCTCATTTTCCAACCCATTGGGATACTCACCTAGTGAACGGTTTGAGGTTCCACTACCCCAAATTGAGCATGTGTGTCATTTGCATAGTGGAAATTGATTTCTACTTACAAATGTTCTTGGAAAAATAGTTGAGACATGTTCCACATCATGTTGGACAATTGAGGCTTGATCCTTCCCCTTTCTCAGACAAACAACTATATTCCACATCACGTTGGGACAATCAAAGCTTGATTCTTTATTTTATTAGTCTTTGATAGTGTATGGTTGCGTATCTTTATCATTATTGCATACATAAGTGTCTTGAATGTCTACTTTAGTGTGAGTTTGACATGGGGTCATACTCTCACTAAAGTGGGGGAAAAATATAATAATGGAAAAAGTATCCCTTTTTCCTTAGTTTGGGAATGAATAATTAATATTCAATAAACTTAATTATGCCTTGATTTAGTGTTGTAATGTGTTTTACACATTCACATTAAGTTTAGGACCTTTTTTAATAAAATTAACTTAATGGTGCCTTATTTAGGGTGTTGTAAAGTGTATCTTTACACTTTCACACTAATCTAGGTCTTTATTAATTAATTGAGGTTAAATTGAGGTTAATTGGCCCCTTTAATTCAAATCCAAGCCTAATTTATTGCATTTTCTGAGGGATAAAACCTGAAACTCTTAAATAATATTACACAACACTTAATTTTACAAGGAATGTGTCCTAGGCTAGTGACTTAGGAGCCATTTACCACCTGGCGAATGGGTCTCCACTAGGTTCTAGGATCCCCTTTTTGCATATTATTTCACATCCCTTGAAGTGTGTCCTAGTTAAGAATGCTAGGACCCATTCATCCTCACTTAATTTAGGACCCCCCTTGGGATATTCTTTTGGCAGTGTTTTAATGATTTCAAATACTAGATTTGATGAACATTGGCTTGTGATATTTGAACTTAGGGATTTGAACTTAAGTTAAATGTATAAATATAAGGCTATTTCACCTCTAGTTTCATCTAAGCAAGCTAATAATATTTATGCAACCATCCTAGGAGAAAGTTTATGAGTTCAATAGATCACAAGAGCATTCAAGAAGGCATTCAAAGGAAAATTATTAAAGTTTATTGCAGCAATCAAAGATCCAATTCATCATGTCAAAGTCATGCATGTTGTTGAGCTAATGTGATGTTGTAGTATTGGTGATTAAGTTAAAGTATTCAAAGCCACTATCTTATGCCAAGTTCATGGTCAAGATCTACTCTCATTGAGGTCACTTCATGCTAAATTTTAGATTTTCAATCGAAGCTTCAATTGAGGATTGGTTAGGTGTATCATTACATTGTTCATTCATCTTTCCTTTCATGCATTGTTTCATTTCAAGGTTTAATTACTAAAATGGGGTTTTACCAAGGAAAACCCCTATTCCCTAACAAAACAACATTTGTATTCTCCTTAAATGTGTGATTGTAGGTTTTAGGTTGAAGATCAAGTGGAGATAAATTTTTTTAAGAGCTACAAAGTTGTCAAAGTTGTCATATTTCTTGCAAGATCATAGAAACTAAGCCAAAAAATTTATTTCCAACTTTCAGGAGCTGAGCACCTAGGATCTAGGAGTGCAGACATTGAAGAACATAATCTAGAAATTGATTTTCCAAAACACTAGTAAGGACCCATTCACCATTGGGAAAATGAGTCCTCAATGAAGCCCAAAAAATCACTTTTTGCAATAGGTACACAACATTTTACCCACTTAAAACCTTATTTTTTACTATTATATTAGTTTGGTTTAATTTTTATAACTCATTTATGCAATATAACACACATATTGAATGAAATGTGGAGGAAAATAGGCGAGTCATTTTATTTCATCTTGATAAACCTATTTTTCTATGTTTCACTATTTAATAAAATCACTAAATTGCATGTCTAAATATTACATATAACTTAAAGAAAAAAATTTATTTAAATTTTTCTATAAATTAAGCTACACTTAATTATTTTTCTTATTATATTAATTACAAATTTCTTTTTTACCATTTTTTTAATTGGTTCTCTTTATTAATTTTTTTTATTGGTTTTTGATTAGTTATAGTTTTCTTCTTAGGCCTTTCAATTTGTACATCTCCCTTTTCTCACTCTTTGTAAGGACCTAGCTCTACAATCTTACTAATTTTTTTTTCCTCACCTTAATCATGTATCATGGAGTGTGATTTGAAATGTTGATTCAAAAAATATCACACAATTTTTCTTCAAGCATTCTAATTTATTTAAAATAGACCATGGGAACATAATGTCGGTAACATGAAGAAGTTTAATATAATATCACATTGAAAAAAGGATTGTCTAAACTTAGCATTTACATATAAGAGAAACTTAAACAATTATTTCTATTTTTCTTTAAAATTTTTCAAGGAATTGTGGTTTTTTTAATCTATCAAATAAACTTTAGCAAGACAAGTTATAAGACCCAATCAAGGTATTTTAGAAAAAAAATACAATTCTTAATATTTTTTATATAAAAGGAAAGAAGCCTGAATATTATTCATAAAAGCTTATATATTACATGTATATAGCATAAAAGCTTATAAAAATCTTATAGAAAGCTTGAAAAATAAAGACAATCAAGGGGCCCAACAAATTTCCCATATACTAGATGTTTAATGGATGGATGCTAATATGTATACAAAAAGTATCAAAATAGAAAGTGAGAAAAAATAAAGAAAACATATTTTATTCAAGGGATAAAATCCTCCTACCATGCTAGGGGTGGTGTTGAAATCCATAATACCTTGGGGATCTGTCATTGGCTCCAAATTTTTTACCTTCTTGAAAAAACAACCGCCCATACACACCAGAGCTCTATGTTGTGCTAGTGATACTGTGTGAAAGTTACTAAGAAATGGAAGCCATTCCATCACAAGACCCCCATCACACACATAGATAGATCTTGCAACCTCAAGATGCCAACATCGAGCCTTGCTACTTCCAGGGTTACCTCGAGCCCACCTAGGTTGTCATTTTAAAACAATTTTATCAATAGAGCCCCCACCAACTCCTTTTTCTCTCCTAAATCTAGGAGGGAATCCACAAACCATGATGTGATATCCATTTTTACCCTATAACATTCTACATCCCTTAGGAGATCAACACAAAGTATCATATTAATTTCCTTTAAGTCCCTTCTAGTGGGATGCTTCATTGTCACTTTTAACCACTAGTTTGTAATAGCACCTATGAAGGCTATAGTGTGTCACTCTAAAATAACACCAATAAATTAGTTATTGCATTATGAATATTAAATTAAAGACATAAATTTAATAGCTATTTTCTATCATAGCACACCATGTGCAAAATAGTAATTTATATTCATTTCCAAATGTCAAATTGTCAAGTTACATAGTTTGACTAGGCTAACATTGCCACATAGTCAACTCAAATTTTACATCATAAAGTACAAGTACAATAATCAAAATATGGAATTCCATGTAATTATTCTTCAATTCTCACCACATATGGTTGACAAGAACATGGTTCAAGTAATTTTCCACCCAATCACAAAGCTATGCTTCCCTGGGATTATTTCTAACTCAAAGAATACCTAACCCTACACGAAATACTTAGAAAGAGAAAATGACATGCAAGGTGGAATCTAGTGCATGCCTAACATAACTACAAGCATTTCTAAACAAAATCGGAACATGCAAGACAAATGTTAGGAAATGGTAGAGAGAAACATCATAAAAATTAGTCCATTCAATGTTATGGGTTACCAATGCTTGGCCAAGAATAAGCTTCCTACAACTACAAAATGATAGATTTAGGAAAAAAGAAAAACCTATACTCTATGTTAATTCATTTTTGGCACCCATCTCGAAAGGTAACTTTGTACATACAAAAAGGAAACACCCTTCCCTTTCAATCAATAAGTTTTCCAACATACAATCATATTTATAATAAGTTTTTCTAAGCAACCTTCTTATTATATAAAATTAGTTCAACATTCTATAAACATAATTTATGTATGTTTCACTTTGGCTAACTTGGATTCAACATTTTTATGCAAAGTAAATTATCCAGATTTACTGCTTTTGTATATTATACATCAAAAAATCAGTCATTCTAACATGTTCTACTTCTATCAATTAAATGATACATTTATGCACATCTCTTCACACATGCATCAACATACATATTGCAATTATTTCCTTACTTCTTCCTACATGAAATGAAACTTATAATATTCAATTAAAGAAAATAAATAAATTATTTAAATAAGGTATATCGCATGTATGTGTATATACATAATTGGTTTATGTATATACATATATATGGCCTTTGTTATAGTACTAAGTATGAATACACATTCTTTTAAAAGAATAGAAAACTATTTCCTTTATAGGCAGTTCAATTCAAATTCCATAATTTGTAAAGTATAGAAAAAAAAAGTAGTATCTTTTACTGGAAAAACCATTTCCCAAAAAAAAGAATTTGAATCAAGTAGGAAGTTTTATGGAGTCCACAATAATTATTAATTCTATTTTCAAAAGTATTGATAGGATTATCATAAAAGTTTTGACAAAATTTTTATAAGATCATTGTTATAGTCCTTGAATAATAGCACTATACTCTAGCATATAACGATTGGAAAATACCACATTTGTAGTGTTTTAGAACCTTAATAACATTAAAGTGTTTATTCTAATAGTCCTTGCAAGAGTTTTCACAACTTTTTGAAAAAAAGACACTTATCAATTGACGTAGAGTCAACTTCATAGAAATAAAGAAATCAGGTTTCACTTAACAAAGAATCAAGCTTCCTGTAAGCTTTGATTTCAAACCTTTCATATGCAATGGATTCTATGCTATAGAATTAATGGGTTCAGGCTTACCATGAGGATTAAATTAGGTTTCATAGTCACAGTGAAATGTTAACATAATACAAGGAATTGGGTTCACATTAATAGTGAAATGATTACATCTCATAATGAGATAGGGCTCACATTAACAATGAACAATGACATAGAATTATGTAATTGGGTTTATATTAACAATGAAATGATTGCATATCACAATGAAATATGGTTTCATATTATCAAAGAAATGATAACATAACATAATGATATCAAGTTCACATTAACACTAAAATGATATCATAAACATTATGTAATCAGGTTTCACATTATCAATGAAACAACAACATATACAATGAATTGGGTTCACACTAATAGTGACATGATAACATAATAAAATGAGTCAGCTTCACATTAACAATGAAACGATAATATAATACAATGATTTGGGTTTTCACTAATAGTGAAAAAATAACATAATATAATGAAGTGGGTTCACAATAACAGTGAACTAATAACTTAGCACAATTAAATATGTTTTTGAATGCATGCAAACCACCAAAGAAAAGAGAGTTCATGATTATCAAACCCACATTAAATTTCAAACAATTACTACTTCTACATGGCTAGAGGTGTATGAGATCGATAATCATTATCTATTTGAGAAAAATGTAGTTAGTGTAGAGGCTGTGAAAGAGAAAATAAAATAGGGTTTCCCCAGATCAATGATAGGGAAATGATAAAAGCCATTGTCAAAGGAAAGGAAAAAGCAATGCATTATGATTCTAAAGCATGCTTGACCTTCACTGATCCACAATGCAGTACAATTGACTATTGAAATGTAAAGATGGATTGCACAGAATGACTAAACCAAAGGTTCACAAGAAAGAATGAGGAAAGAAATCAACCATCGATTAATTCAAGCAAAGTTTCCAAATCATCAACAGTTCATACCTCAAAATTTTGCTAGATATTTGACTAGATAGATTGGTGAAGCGAAGGAATTGAATATTTTTCCTTAATGATTCAGCCCTATATCTTCTTGCATTGGTATCTTGACCACCTCCCTTGCTTTTTCTGCCAAATATCTTCTTTTTCTTGATTTCTCACCAAGCCTCCTAAACTTTCATGAGTGATTCCCCTTATTTCCAAAAATATCCATTTTCTCCATATTGGGATTGCATTTAATTGCCATTTTCTCCTCTTCATGAGCCACCCTGATTTGTCATACCAAAAATATTTTTTTTTGCAAGGGTTATGGGTGGCCCCCTTCATATTTACTTTCTGTTAGAAAACCAAGATCACCTGCATGCAAAGGGATACCTGTCACATGCAAAAGACATGCAGAAACAAAGAAGATGTTCTGTAAACCTCAAAGTAAAAATGCATTAAGAGAATCAAGTATTACAAAGAGATCAATCCTTATGAAGGAGATCAAGAAACCCTAAAAGGGAAACCCTAAATGAAACCCTAGTGTGCACACTTAATAATTAATCAATTATTAATGTGCCTAAGTTTAGCTTAAGTAACTAAAAGAATAAGTGACTTAATTAATTAGTCAATATGATATAATTAATTAAGCATAATAACTTATTACTCTAACAGATCAAGAAACCCTAAAAGGGAAACCCTAAATGAAACCCTAGTGTGCACACTTAATAATTAATCAATTATTAATGTGCCTAAGTTTAGCTTAAGTAACTAAAAGAATAAGTGACTTAATTAATTGCCGAAAATAAATATGGTATAATTAATTAAAGCATAATATTATTACTCTAACACCAAAGATTGGAACTTGGAAGAAGCTAAAACACTAGAATAAGATGCATGGGAACAAAGATGGGTCTCGACAACTAAGTTGATCAATTTATTACAAATGCAAAGAATGAGGTAGAGAAGGAAAAACAGTGGGACAAAATCCCC
>VDFB02000003.1:479018222-479039548 GCA_007258455.2 Sequoia sempervirens | reverse complement strand
TCAAGTTTAGTTCCAAAAATGAAGTGTGAAGGCAATCACTCTATCCCAACCTTAGTCCACCAAAAATCCATTTCATTCTCAAGATCACAGTGAGGCGCAAGAGAAGCACATACATTTTTTCAATGGTGTTATTTTGAGTCAGAAAAGACAAAACAAAGTAGCACATGTTCTTTTTAAGTCCACAAAGCAATGATTTTGATTCATTTTAAAGCACCAAAATGAGATATGAAATTTTCCTCGTGTAATTCTTAAATCTGAAAAAAAACTCTAGTAGGTTTGTTCTAAAGTTATTTTTAAGCCCTTTGTCGTGAAAATTGAAATGTTCTTTTTAAGAGCCCAAAAAGATATGTTAGTTGATTTAAAATAGAAAACTAAAGCATATAATGGAAGCCTTAAGCATTAAAAAATTCTTTGTTGATTTCAAGTTTTAATGTCTGATTCCTTCAACTCTAAGATTCATCTAAGATTGCCTCTTATTCTCCAATGTTGCAAGTCCTTTGAACAAAAATCCAAGTTCCTCCTTTCTTTTCATCCCTTTTCCAAATAGCATATTAGCATTGTCTTGTCAATGCATTATAGTTGGTCATGTATTGAAGACATGATGAATATTGACTAGATCCATCTTGGCACGACATATGTGTGAGAATAGCCATCCTTCTAGCACCATATGTGAGCACCCCTAAATCTTCAAATGGCTAAATCTCGAACAATCCATAACATGGGTTAGTTCATAAAAATGAAAACTTATTAATGCTTCTATGAAATAATACATATACTTCATGAACAAAATGAAATAACAACATAAACCAATAAAAATATTAGAGAAAAACAATGCACACCTGTTCGATAGTGGATTGGTATCACTTTGATGTGAAAAGTGACCATTTACAAACCCTTGACAAGCTCAAATGATGAATATGCAATGCTATGACAATGAAGTGGACAAAATTAGCTGTCAATGTGAGGAGAGTAACCTTGCATCAAGATTGTGGATGATCAAAATGAAGGATAGCCTCTCCATTTATAGAATATTTTAATGAGAGAAGAGGCCAAGGGGATGAATGTGGGACTACCTTTCAACCAATGGCAAGGTGACACTTGTCAATAGATTGATGGGTGAAGCATGTGCATGTTTTGATGAATGTTCCAATAAATGACATTATGTGGCCTTTTCAAATTTTAAATTTGGTTGCTTGGGGGGCGAGGAAAGGGTCTTAAATGCCAAGTCAGGCACATGTAAGAGGTAAGTTAATGCTATGTTGGAAGGGAAAAATCATTTGAGAGGGAGATTTGAAATGAGGGAATATTCCACTTTTATGCCATGTTGATGGAAAATGAAGATTTAATAAATTAATTAAAATCATTTATTTGTGCAAGTGGGATGAGCCAGAGGATGTGACATGAGTTTAGATTAAATTAATCAGGATTAGATTAATTTAATGAGGGATTAGATGATTTGACTGTTGGACTTATATTTATGGATTAAAATAAATCAAAAGGAGATGAAAAGTGATTTAGACTTAGTTAATTTTTATTTTTTTATTTAGCTAAAGGGAATGATGTTAGAGGTTTAATTAAATAAGTAAATAAGTTTGATTTATTTAATTAAATGAGGAACTTTAGAAGTTAATTAAATAGGATTGGTTTATTTAATTAAAGAGGGACCTTAGGATTGATTTATGATTTAATTAAGGAAATTTGATTGATTTGATTAATAGAGGAATTAAGATGGATTAATTAAGTAGTTAATAAAGGGGTGATTTAAAGAAGAATCAAAGTTAGTTGATCATGAAATTTTTCATGTCTAAACTTACCCCACAGATAGCCAGAATTTCTATGGCCCTAGAGTGAGTATACATTTCTTTTTAACAAAACAAGCCTAGATTTGATCCACAACTAGCTAGACAAATGATCGAAGATTGATCCACCTCATTTTCATTCCTCTTAGTGTAAGGAAAACCAAGTGCAGCCATGTAATGACAATTTCCACATAACCCAACTGGAACATGCAAGTAAAATACTCAACATCAACATGCAAGAGAGAATAGACAACATAACATCAAAGATGACAAGATATACCCTAGGAAAACCCTCAAGAGGTAAAAAACCTTACCTCTCCAAAACATCCACACTCCATGTATTATTCAAAGAATGAAAACCCATTACAAATGCTAAGCAGACTCCCATGAACACTTCAAGACAAGCATCCATGCATTCCATGTGACCAAGCATGAATCCACACATCCCATGCCATGCTTCAAACCCTCACACATACACAAGCTCAACCTTGACCAACTTTTGATCCAACCCTAAACAACTACTCATGTGGTTGCTTTTATAGAAACAAGCTCCCACAAAACCACCAAGTGGTATTACATAAACCATGTGCCCAAAAAATACTACATCATGTGACCCCACATTTAATATTGGGTACTTTATTATTTTATTATTATTCCCCAATATTAAATAATTACATTTTACAATTATGTCCCAATGATACATACAACAAAGTGGCCCCAACATTATAACTCCTTGTGATGCACATTCACCTAGAAACCCCTAGGTGCACCACACACATAATAAATAAATAAAACATTACAAACATTATGCAAGGTGTACAACACCTAATTCTAACAATCTCCCACTTGTTGTATAAATTGCATAAGGGGGTAACAAATTAACTCCATAGGCAACATGTACCATCCTAGAATCCAAGTGCTCCATGTGCTCCATCAAGATACCTGTAACAAGAACCAAGGTGACCACCATCTCTTCCATGAATTCTCTCATCCTCCACCATGCCAATGCACTAAGATAAGAACACATCCAAAGAGATGTCACACTAACTGTCACAAAGAAGCATAAACCTGCCTCAACCTGATATCTCAAAAACACAAACACTGAATCCAATATGCACCAGTAGCTGTCAAGAATAAATCACCATAGCTGAAATGACATCCACAGCAAATGCCAACACATCCAACTATCCATACCTCCAAAGGTATACATATCATAGTAAACTCATGCCAACAACATATCCACCCATAAACCACAATAACAAACTCCATGTGCAAACCTGTCAAAGCATGACATACACATCCAAGAGCTCCCACTGCATGGGCAATGTCAAGATGAATGCAAACCTGGAATGAGCGCATTCAACGCGTCGCTTCATTAACATCCCAAAAGAGGCACCATCACAAAGGCATACCAAGTCTACTACCAACATCTCATAGAAGTAAACATGTAGTACCAAGGAACATCCACAATGATAAGCAAAACCTGCAAACCAAACCCAGTAGCATGTCCTCCTACACACACACCTCTAAATGCCAACTGTGTCAAGTATGATCTCCTCCATAACACCCCATAACAAAATCCATAACCACATCCATCCATCCAATCACCAAGATCAAAGATAACATATGTAACTAACATGGATGTAAGCATCTCAAAACAAGAAGATCAAACTCAAAGTAACCATTCCCAAACCAAGGAAATCAACCCAATAAACCATCTCCTAAACCCAACATGTACAAGGAGATAAACATGCCAACACTCCTCAAATGAACCCTCCAGAAACCAAATATCCATGGCTCAAGATCCATATCCATGAGAAGACAAAGCATAAACATAATGCACCTGAAAGAATAATGGGCAATACCTCTCAAGTGAACTGCCGAGTAAACCAAGAGTGGGGAATGAGAATGCTCCTCCAGGATATCCAAGTCATCATGACTCAACCAAGAACACTCTCCTCTTCAGTCCATGTTGAACTCACGTCCAACCAAGGTGTAGGCTCCCTCAGACTTCTTGCTAAAATCTCATAAAGAGTAACCATCTCAAAATGTCTCTAACCACAAGAGAACACCAAGCCTCACCTACGTCTCCAAGTATCCATGAGCACCTGTAACCGATCAATCCATGCTAAACACCAAGCAAATGATCAATGTACTCAATACAAAGAGAACCAACCAAGATCAAAGTCATAGCTCCAACTGCAAAATCAGGAACATAAACATGACACCATGATCTCACATCCTCTCAAAAGAAGATCACATGAATAAATCATCATAACATGTACCATGCCACAACTCTAAACTAGTAATCAAGAGTATACCATGACATAATAACAAAACCATCCTACAACCAAGGATCACCTGTCAAAAACCAACAAGTCATAAATAATACCTCAACATCTCCAACACCTAATGTCAAAGAACTCTCATTGTAGCACACAAAATCCAAGAGCTCCTCCATGACACCAAAGATCACCTGCTGAAGATAACCATCCATAATAACCAATGGATCCACATCATTGCCAAATGCTCCCACTGAACCGTGATACCGAGCAATCCCATGGCACCATGATGCACACTATCAACACCACATCACTGTCATAAGCTCACACAAAACCTGTGAATCCAAGCTCTCATTGACAACATGATAACCATCCTCTAAAGCAAGAAGATACACCACCAAACCATCATATCCATTACCACCAAACCATCACTGTCACAAGCTCCCACTGAACTGTGTAACCAAGCTATCCATGACGTCGTGATACCAATCTCCTAAACCAAGAAGATACACCGCCACAACCTGAATCAAGATCCAACCCAACACCACCAACAATGCACCTGCATAAACCATCATAACATGCCAAAGTATCTAATGCACAAGAAACATCCATGACATCATGATCACCACCAAATGTACCAACAACTCAACCCAACTGTGTCCACATATCTGCGTAATCATAGTCAACTACATAGATCTCATATCATGACTGTACCTGGTAATACCATCTCACCTCCTCAACATGAAAACCAAATCAGCAAACCAAGTGACTAAACCAAGCCACCAAAACTGATCATGCATCAACACTGAAATATCAATGGGAAAAGACAACCCATATCCAAGTCATAGGTGCAACAAGTAAGTATAGACCGCCTACAACATTGCACAACTTGTAGATACAACAATGCAACATACATGCTGATAACCATGTCAAAAATATAATAATCTAAGATGTACAACCGAGCATACAATGAATCCATCATCAAATATCCCAAATCCAACAATCCATAAGCTCATAATAACACCATAGTCAAAGAGACCCATAAACAACTCAGATAAAGAAAACAGCAAATAAACCATGCCAAAATGTCTCTAAACCTAATCCACTGTGTAGTGATCTGAACAAGCTTTCTGTTGACTATTCAAAGTCCAAAATCCGAATTGTGATGCACTCGATATGCCCTCAAGCTCAAAATAAACATCTGACTTTCAAACCAAGAAAAATATCAAAACTATAAAAATCATGGAACAAATACCTATTTCACTGCATAGTGCTCAGAACTAGCTTCCAAACCACTATAAGAAGTCAAAAACTGACACCTTGGGCAAAAGTTATATTTTTCTTTAAAAAATAGCTATGGTGTCCTATGGTGGGTGGGCGGCGGATTCCAAACCACATTTAAATCTGGTTTAATTTTTCAAAAATAAACTTTGTACCGATCTGACACAACAATAAAATTCCCCATTTAATTTTGAACCATGGATTTATTTCTCATTGCTAATTTAAATTTTTCAAATTTTATTAAAATTTTTGTTTAACCCCACATGGTACCCTCCTCACAGTTACCGGGTAATTCAACGACAGGTAATTTTTGCCGGGCTGTATCCATCACCGGGCAAGCATTCCCACCGACACCGCCAATCACATGGTACCTACGCAGACAGGCTGGGTTTGGCGACCCCAAAAAAGAAAATTTTTGTTTTGTTTCAATTTTGATTTTAAAATTTTCCTAATAATTTTTTTGTTTTTGATTTTGCAGGTACAAAAAATATTTCGACGGGAATTTATTTATTATTTTTTTTTAATATTTTATTTTTTTCTAACGACTGTACCGTCGACGTCCGTACGGACGAACAGGGGATGCAAATTTTTTTTTTTTCTGTAATCAAAATAGGGCATGTTATATGTCAATTTTTCTCTCTCAGCCAACCTGAATCCAACCATGAGGTCCATTTTGTCCTAGGAGGTCATCTGTGAAAACTCACCCCCAAAAACCCTCATTTAAATGCATGACCAAGAAACCCTAATTTTGCCAAAATTTTCTCACCCCAAATCTGCAAACAACCCATCATAACAACAAACCCAAAACCCTCAGATCTGCAATAAAACACCTGCAAAACCCTATATCTTGCCATTGCCTTTCATTCTCTCATGCAACCTAGGGTTATCCAATCCAATAACCAAAGCTCTGATACCACTTGTAAGGGAAACTATGCAGCCATGTAATGACAATTTCCACATAACCCAAATCTAAAACATGTAAGTAAAATACTCAACATCAACATGCAAGAGAATAGACAACATACCCAGTCAAATATGACACAAGATATACTGAAAACTTCTAAAAACCCAAATTAAAACATCCACACTCCATGTATTATTATTCAAAGAATGAAAACCCATTACAATACATCCAGAGGACTCCATGAACACTTCAAGCACAAGCTATCCATATCTCCATGTGACCAAGCATGAATCCACACATCCCATGCCATGCTTCAAACCCTCACACATGTACAAGCTCAACCTTGACCAATTTTTGATCCAAATTTTGACCATCCAAATCTTTTTATCCAAACTTCTAAAATCAACTACCCATGTGGTTGTTTCTTATAGAAACAAGCTCCTACAAAACCACTAGGTGGTATTACATAAACTATGTGCCCAAAACCACGAACTTACAAAATCATGTGACCCCACATTTAATAGTAGGTACTTTATTATATTTTATTATTCCCAATATTAAATAATTACATTTTACAATTAAGTCCCAATGTTACATACAACAAAGTGGCCCCAACATTATAACTCCTTGTGATGCACGCTCACCTAGAAACGCCTAGGTGCACCACACACATAATAAATAAATAAAACAATATAAAATTATGCAAGGTGTACAAGCAACACCTAATTCTTAACACTTAGTTCTTGCCATTGCATGATTTTTATCTTGTTAGTTTGACTTAGGATCTTAGATCATGGGCCTTGACTACCTTCTTCATCTTTTTCATTCTTTGTCATGTGCATCTATACATGAGGATCTCTCTTGAATGTCTACTTTAGTATGAGTTTGAAGGAAGTTCATCCTCTCACTAAAGTGGGGGCTAAATGTGTCATAGAAAAGAGGGCGCTTTACTTGACATGGGATTAATTCATGATAAAATGGAGTTAATAAGGTCTTAATCTAGTGTCATGATGCATTTTATGCATCCACACTAGGTCTTGGACCCTTGCAAATTGAATAACAAGCTTTTAATGATGTCTTCTAAAGGTGTTGTAAAGTCTCGTAAAGGAATTTCATGATTTTCTAGACTTAATGGACCCATTTCTTCCTAATTCAACATTATAAAATGTGTTTGATAACATTATTACATAAACTTAGAAGGTTTACAAGACAAATTTAATGATAAACAAGTGTTATAATGTGTCTTTCACATTCTCATTGGTTTGTGTTCCTTCCTAGGCTATGTGCACCTCATTTTAGTGTTATAAAGTGTATTTAAGCACAATTACACATTGAATTTTGTGTCCCAAGTCCAAAATGATGTTTACATCATCATTAATAGGTTCCTATTAACCCATATGTGCATCATGAGGCATAATTTGATCAAATAACTGACATAGTCATCATGTAAGCCTAATTTTCTTACTTCTCAACACTCCAGCTAACAAAAATAACCCATATGGGATCCACTCACCACTAGTCATGAATTGGTCTCATCTAGGTGGGACCCATTCACCATTAGTGGTGAATGAATCCCATTTGAGCCATTTTCAATGTTTTGAGTGGGAAAAATTAGGTTTTAAGTTTAATTTTTCTCCATGTTGGCCTTAGGGATCTAATTAATGGGAAAATAAGGTGACTTTCCTATAAAATCACCTCTCTTAACTCATTTTTACATCCATTAACTTAATTCACATATTCATCCACCAATCTTTCATTTCAAGTCAAGCAACTTAGGGTTTTGTCATTGCATGTCATTAAGAAAGGTTATAAGGACATTCAAGGGCTAAATCTTCCTCCATTTTTGCAAAAATTTAGGATCAACATCATGGAAAGGTAATAAACTCCATTATTACATGTTTAATTACCTAAATGGGGTTTGACCCCATGCCCTAACATTCAACATTTCTTCTCCTCTTCTTGTGTGTTTGCAGATTTAGGTCCCTTGGAAGCATGGAAATCATTAAAGATCAAGTTACAAGATTACTCAAGTCTTCTCTTAATTCAACAAGTCAAGGAATCAAAAACATATTATTTTAAGACCCATAAATCAAAGTTTCAGAAGTGGATGCCTATAGGGCATCAAAGTGCAAATCGGAAGCTTTTGAATCCACCTTTGAAAATCCAAAAATTCAAAAGTGGACTCATTCAGCATGGGTGGAAAATGAGTCCAATCCCAAGGTCAATTTTTGGATTTTTACACTTTTAGATACCCATTTGTCAAAAATAGGTTCCAATATAGTTTGGAAGAACTGGGACTGATTCACCTAGAATGGTGAATGAGTCCCTCTAGGCCTGAAAATCAGCATCAGTAGTATTTCAAAAGAATTTTCCAATCTCCTTCAAGGTTTGAGGTGCACACTTTCAATTTGATTCATTAATGTTGCAGTTTTCCATTCATTTTAAAGTGATTTTGTATTACATAATGTGTTTTCAAACAAGTTGTTTTCCTTTAGTTTTAACTCATTAGTCAATAAATATCATTTGTTTCTTGCATTCAAGCATTATATCTATGAATATCACATTGTTATTCTTTCCATATTGCATTGAATTTGAATGTAACATAAGAATTTTTGGCCCATCTTTCTACTTCTAGGTGAAAAACCCTAGAAGCGATAGAAAGCAAGTGAGTGCCAAAAAACTATGTTAAATTAATAAATCTATTCCCCTACTTCATATGGATGTAACATTTATGGTGAACCACATAATACCTATGTTATGTGTTGTCTCTTTTGCATCTTTCTTTCTACTATTATGTTTATATATCTGTAGTTCTTTATTAACAATTGGTATCAGAGGTTGGTGAAGAAACTCGATGAAGGAGCTTGGTAGTATAGCTAGTTGGGAAATTGGTGTAGAATTTCATAAGTTATTGAGGAGGTAGATAAATTATTTTTTGGGTAGAATTTTGACTAAGGAAGGTGTTTAGGGAGTAGGGAATAGGGAGAAGAGAAAAATAACTTCTTGTTGTTCATGGTGCATATGACTATCAAAAAGGTTGGAGGAAAGACCCTCAGAAGGATGCATATATCCTTGAATGGGTTGTGAATAAACAATAATTGGTTGCTTTAAAAAATAATGAGTATATGTTGTCTACGCATGTGTATAAGGAGGTTTCAAATGCACATGGACATGTGGCAGACATATTTTTGAAGGCTACAATGAGCTAAGGTGTGGTAGTAGAAAATTATCAAGTGAAGATCATAGGGAAACGTTTGTAGACTGCGCAGAAATAATTGGAGGTGGTGCATTGAATATTGAAGGTTGGGCTAAACTTAGAGGAGGAAGTGTTTGAAGATGAGATGACTGAAAAAAATGTGAAGAAAGAGGCTACATATAATCTTTAGGAGGTTGCATGTCAACTATTGGAAGCAATAAACTATTTGAAGGCACATGAAGATTTGAAAAATTATTTGGAGGTAGCAATATTCTTCTTGCCTACGCTATATGAGCTTTCCTGCAAGTAAGAAAGTGTGAAGGGGTAGGTGTATGGTATGTACATAGGCTGATTGGAGGCATTATCAATGGCATAGCTTTTCCCACCAATTAAGAGGTGATAAAATATATTAATGTAGAGTGGAGGACTTAGGTGGAAGGAAAAGCAATTTTAGTGGAGACATTGAATAGGAAGAAATAGATTAGGGAGGCCCACACCCATGTGGAGATGAAATGGGGACTATGAAAAGGTGGTTGGCAGATAAGAGGGACAAAGAGTTTGAATATGGAATTGGAATTGACTGAAGAGATCGATTAAGGTAACCATGATGTATTTTGATAAATTGATTTCTTAATTTGAGTGCAGATAATTAGTGTGAGAAGTTTATGAACTTTTTTGTGATATGGAGTTGTGTATGAAGAGGTCCAGTGGACCCAAATGCTTGATCAATGGAAAGAGAATTCAATGAATCCCCCTTTTGAGTCTTGTTGAATATAGGGTGACCAGGTTGAAAAGGAGTAGGAGAACTATTAATAGAGCCTATGGTGGAGTTATATCTGGTTCAACTGTCAAAGTACATGCAGAGATTTCTACAGACAGTTTGTTGGGGATTGAAAATGCAACTATTATTGTTTGGTCTATGGTGAAGGACTAGGGTAGGAGTATAGTGAAGAATGTGAGAAGCAATCTAATGGGAAGAATAAATGGGAAGCTCTTGAGATGCTCATTATTGTAGCAGAGATGGCAACAATGGTAGTGGTGGCCTATGGATGAATCACACTTGTTAGACAAGTTTGGGGTGCCACTTGTGATGGTGCCTTATCGGCTATAATTTTAACAAATTGATGCAAGTAATGTTCTCCTTCAAGGTATGCATTCATCCAGACATTGTTCATGTAGTGGGAGTATTGAGCAATCTGACAGATGCATTGATCAAGAAAGTATAATGGGAGAAGTTTCAACATGTGGGTAGCTAGAATGTTAATGAAGCAACGTGGTGAATTCCCTCATTCTAGTTGTGATGGATTTCTTGGTGTTTTTCTTTGAAGATGAAGTTGGATTTCTCTCAATATTGTCAAGATATGACAATGGGAGAGAAGTAGGGGAATATCTGATATGTTGCAGTAGTTGTTGGACTTCAAGTGGGAGATTGTTGGGTATATGAAGCCTAATGGACATATGTTTCCATTCATTTTCTCTTTGACCTTTCATATTTCCTCTTGAAGGAATATTATATATATGATGATGTAGGATAATGTATATTGAAAATAAAAAAGATTAACAAATCTATTCCCCTACTTCCCGTGGATGTAGCCTTTATGGTGAACCACATAATCTTTGTGTTATGTGTTATCTCTTCTGCATCTTTATTTCTATTGTTATGTTTATTTATCTGCACTTATTTACTAGCACTCTTATGGGTGCTTTTATTCCAAGTTTTTGAAAATATTAATCAAACCTACATAATGCTTTCACAAGTTAGCCTACCTAAAAAATATTTGTTTCTACAAAATTTTAAATTAAAATCTTTGACTATTTAAGTGTAATTTTAAAAAATGATAATTGTGTTTCAATCTTCATATTTATGAGAAAATCAAACAAAATGGAAAACAATTATATATAAAATATATACATACATAAATACAATAATTTATAAATAGATCAATTATATCACAATATATAGAAAAAATAATTGTATTGAATTTATAAATTTTCAACTAAAATTTAATAGTTAGATTTATTTAACTTATTTTATTTTGTTGAGCAAACTTTTGAATTCAACTATGTATCCTTTTTAATCTTTCAAATGACACTCATGAACTGTGAAAAACACATGCCAACTATTTTATTTTATTTTATTTGAACATTATCTTAAAAATGTAGAACAATTTTAAATAAATAATAATTGTAATATTAAACTACAGTTTATTATGTTGAAGGCATTTCCTTATTTGAGCTTTCAAAACTCTTTTTTTTCTACTTTCTTGCCACTATTGGTTTTTGTTCCTCCAAATTCTTGCCCGATCATTATTGTGTACCACTTAGCTAAGAAGTTTCGTATAGTAACATGAAAATTTCTAATTTTAAAGTGGTATTTTCATACATAACAATTTGTGGTGATATAGAAGAGAATAGAATAACTTTAGTTTTCCTCATTTTTTGCCTTCCTTTTATACTTAATTGAATAGAAGAAATGGTCCTAAGCATTTTAAGAGACTTGACAAAATTGTCAATTGTGAATCTAAGTAGAAAAGTATGAATGATGAAATATCTATGTATAGTGGATGAAAATGTCATCAAATATGGTGAACACTTAGATAGTGAACATCTCAAACCACCTAGGAGTGCCACCACCGATAGCCAATTATTGAATATCACAATACAAAACATGTTGCAGCACACTTGTGACTAGACTTTAAAGACGTCACATTATCTCACAAATGTAGGACCTTTGTACACCACCTTCAAGTCTTCTAATATTAAGTAATCTCAATTTCCTATAAGTCCTAAGATGCCATTCACTTCTACTAGAAAGCCCCATTCAATTTTTAAAATATAATAATAATTTTTTTTTATCGAAAAGTGATAATTTATTAATAATAAAGGAAAATTACATTATAGCTTGTAAAACAAAAAATAACGTTCCCGAGCATTATCCAAAAGGAATTATAACAAACAAAAAAACACCCATGAGCACCATTCTGCCATTAAATTCGATTAAACCCTAACACCAGAAATTTGAAAAACAACTTCAAACGAACTGTCCCCACCCCCTGGCTCCACCCATAGCTATGCTTTTCTTGAAGATCCGTGGCCCACTAACAGCATCAAAAAACCATTACAACATACCAAAAAAACTAGTTCGTTCATCCTCGGGTTCTTGAAGACACTGGACATTGTCGCACTTTGAAAGCCAAATGCATTCTCCCAACAGCATCACATCCCTAACATCATTCGCTCCACAGCTTCAGAAGTTCTTTTGAATTAAAACCAAAAAACCTTAATGTCATTTCCTCATACCACACTTGCTGTTATATTCCGGAACCGTCGGTTTCTCCTCCTCAAACCACGCTTCTTTCATGGGAAATTACTCAACACTCTTGCATTCACCTGTCAGCCACATCCTTGTCAATGTAGCCTATTCAGCTCCCTACTACCAGATTGTTTGTTTATACTCCTCTCTATCCATTTGTCGTCTCCACCTAACAAATGGAATCAACCCTTCTTTGGTGGCCTCGTCCATGTCTTCTATACCTTCCGAAACGTCGAAACCCACACCCGGCACCACCCATTCCATGAATGATTCCAATTTTCCTAATAGCGCTTCATCAAAGAGCTTCTTGCATTACTCATTTAATTTCCTTAGCATCCTCCCCCAGCTCCATTGCCCACAAAAACACCATTGATGCTATGTCAGCATTTAGACGGCCCTTGTGTGATGCATCCATGGTCCTAAAACCCCAACCACCACTTGCATCACTGCATTTCGATTTACTTTTAGCACCTATTTTAGACATTGCACTATTCGGGGCCCAAAAAAGCCTTTTTGTTGCAATTTTGTGGAGAAACCCCACATCGCCTCCATCTGTAAATAGATCACACCCTGCAACTCTGCTGAAAACTTGATAAATATGTCACCATATTTTTGATTTTTCTCCATTTAAAACCCGGATGCCTTTCACGTCAACTTCTGGTACATCTGCCAGCTTCAATAAAAACCTTAATTTGCATTTAATAGAAAAAACAAGAACAACGAAGCATCATCAAATTCCCATATGCCACCTAGTTCTTAAGCGTCCTTCACCTTCAGACTGCACCTGTCATCATCCTCACATCCTTCAAAGGATTGCCACTTGAGGAAAGAAATTGAATTCTTTCTATCTGGAAGATTACATTTCCCTATACACCACCTATGATTTCAAAAACCACCAGCAAACCCTTTCATTTCATAGAAAAGTCAAACAACTATAAAAGCCTTTTATAAATACCACAATATCCGCCACAAGCCAACCCAAAAATTCATTAAATAATGCCATCCCTAAGATCCTCAATGGTCATTTTTTCAATTTCCTCAAAATACACGGCCCACTTGGATAAAATATCTGCCTCCCTATTCCCATCTCTCTTTATATGACTAACCACAAAGTCCTCGAAGGTTTCCAAATATTTTGAAATAGATTTGATAAAATTTTGAAGATGCCATGCCTTTGTCTCCCCAAATTTGATAATCTGAATAATTATTAAGGAGTACCTTTCTAAATGCAGTTTCCTGACCCCAAACTATTTAGCCAGCTTTACCGCCAATAAAGCTACTTTAGCTTTCACCAAATTATTAGTTCCATCATCAAGATTTTTTGCTGCTAAAGCAATTGTGTTTCCAAGATGATCTCTAAGGATCACACCTACACCAGATGGGCTAGGGTTACCTTTGGCTGCCCTGTCAAAATTTTCTTTAATCCAACCATTCATAGGTTCTGTCCATCTCACCACATTTTTAGATTCAATGCTAGATTTCACTTTTACAGATCCCAGCCACGATTTGATCCAGATACCGAGCCACTCCTTTTATATTCTCCTATCCTCCAAAGAGAAAGGATTGCATAGATTATGTGGCTAGGAGACTGCACTGCTCACAACCTCTTCAATACTATGCTCAATTCACCATAGAACTCTTGTCAAAGATTCACTTTTCTCTACAAAAATTCTCCTATTTCTTTCTTTCCAGAGCTCCCATATCACCAATGAGGGTGTCACCACCTAGATGCTAGACAAAAAGGAACCTTTCATCATTCTTGGCCAGCTTTCAAAAACATCACTCACCATCCTTTGCATCGGGCCTTGCCACCCCAACTTTTGTAACACAAGATCCCAACACCTTGTAGCCATCTCACACTGTACTAGCATATGGTCAACCAATTCTTCATCCTTATCACATAGAACACACTTGGATGGGCCAAAAAAACCCAAATGCTTCCATTTATCACCAGTCAAAATTCTACCCTTGGCAGCTAACCAAGCAAAATTTCCTGCTTTTGGAAGAACATGCTTATTCCAACATAAATCTTTTGCCCAAAAGATCTCCCTCTCCAATGAGTCCAAGAGTTGATAGCCAATTTTAACCAAATAACAACCAGTGGAGGACCCACACCAAACCAATTTATCTTCATTCCCTGAGATAAAAACTTTCCTTCCTTGCAACAACCTCTTCATACACTGAATTTGCTCATCTGAGAGCTCCTCCCCCACAACATCTTTCCAAACCCATTCATTGCCTAAAGATCCCTATTATATATATTATTATTTTAAAATTATAAGCATATAGAAAACCGTACCTATTTCCACTAACCTTCCATTAATTTCTTTTAAGTGATACCCCATTGCACACTTTCAAGGTGCCTCAAAATAGCTAGTATTTTAAAAATAAAAGTACCAAACATTGTTAATAATGATGCTTTCTGAACTAGGTTAACGTAGACATTGTCGTTCAAACAATTAAACCCCAAGTATTAGCGATTATTCTAGAGCATGGTACGTGGCTTTGGGAAATTAGAAATGGGAGAGTTACAACTATAATTTCAAGGGGAAAGGAGCAGCATGCTCAGGAATTTAAGACTGCAACTAGTGCAGTAGCTTGACTTTAAGAGATTTGCAATCAATAACCAGGCCATAAAAGTAGCCTAGGTTTAGGTTTTTCGAATTGAAATATGTTTGGTTCATGCAAGAATTTTTAGTGGGTAATAATTTATGATATTGAATTGAAATATTATTTTAAATATATATATATATATATATATATATAGATAAAGAAGAATAAATTAAATTATATCATTGAGAAAATAGAAATGCAAGATATTGGTGTCAAACAGATCATGATTAGAATGTACAAAAGTAACAAGATATGTTGATACAACAACAATAATAATTACAACAAATACAATAAGGATATCTTTTGGAAGAGGATATTGAACAACACTAATAACAAAAACTTAAACGTCTAAAATAAAAATACTTCATGTCTCCAAGAAATAGCCTCCTTAACAAGATGTTTATCTATCTACTGACTTATTTGTATTGGTGGGTATTATGATAGCCACTACAATCTTCATGTTCCATCAGTAAAATGTGATACCAAAATTCATCTGTAAATCTATAATAGAACTATAGTGGTTATTAATAATACTAATACAATTACACATCCTAGATTAACATTTACCTTTTTAATATTTTTAGCCAATAGGCTATTATAGGTGGGAATTCCCACTGGAAAAGTCTATTGTCTGATGCTGAGAAAGACTATTCCAGTGGGATTGCTTGTAAATATGGACCTTCGATGACGGGATTGCACGGACAATATTTATGTGCATTACTTGACCCTTGGCTTTCCTCAAGAGGCTCCCTGTACTGTGCACAGTAACCTGTGTGTCTCTTGACGTGAAAGTGGTAGGGAAAGCATTTTAGGTGACATGCTTCATTTACACGCCAACAGTCAAATCCAATAGTCCAAATTCAAGGGTCATGATATATGTGAAGGGTTTATGGTGTAGGATGAGAGGAGGAATTCATAGGAAGTTTTTTGGACAGCGGAGGAGCTTTTCTTTAATGGCTAGATTCGTTGTTGCATCTCTATCTTCATCAACAAAGCACTGACAAGCCTGCTAACATTTCCTTTCTAACGATGCACAATTAAATCAGAAGGTGCTGCGAGTGTTTGTATCCCTCAAGTGTTCTATGGCCTCTAGCCAGATCACCATGGATAATATTCAAGTAGAGATTTTCAGCTTTTCAAGTGTCTTATTAGTGTTCACGATCTTTGATTTAGAAAATAAGTAGTGGAATTTGAATTATATTCATTCCACTCGACACTAGGAAAATCAATTGTTCTGATGGCTTGAACACAATAATTCAATTTAGCAAACAAATGTATGATCCATCCTTCAAAGTTCAATGCCTAACACATTCCTACATACATAGATAAAATGCAAGATTTTTAAAAAAAGTTAGGGAAAATACATTCGATTATCAGCAACTTGAGAAATCAAAAAAATCAAAATGGGCTGGTGAATCGACAAGTTACCTCGCAGATTGCTCTCATTAGAAATGATAAAAACTAGAGACTTGTAGAAAGACCAAAAATAGAAACTCAACCTAATACATATGTTACATAATACTCTACATGGAAAAAAAAAGTGTGAGAAGTTCAGTGTCTCTAATAGACCATCATATGTGGCATGTCACTTAGCTTGTCACTCAACTCAAAGAATTTTCCATAAAGTGCAATTAGCTCACTGTGTTTTCCCATGGTCAAGCCCACTTAGCTACTGTGGCCCATGACAAGACCACTTTTCTTGCTATCAGATTTAGTTATAAATAGAAACATTAATGTAGCTAGTGCTTGTAGTTATGCTAACAAATTTCTCAAAAACTCAATCAGGAGGACTGATTATGTGATGAAAAGTGCAAGTGATGTTAAGAATGGTGAATCTAATGACTATTTCTCAGGAGATGAAAAAGACCTGATAAAAAGGCTATATAATCTGCTTGGGGATAGGTATTGTATTTTCTCTGTTTTGCTAAAATTTGAAATGGATTTGAAAACTTGGCCAGTTTTTTATTAAGACATGCTAATACTAATTAATTTCCTTGTTTTAATGATAATTTAAAATGTTCTACAGATGGGCTCCAATTTCTGGAAGGCTTCCTGGTCGAACCACTGAAGAGATTGAGAAATATTGGAAGAGACGAGCCTCTGATGAATAAAAAGTTGAACTTTGTTTTCCTCTATAATAGGTATGTATTCATATTGAGTTTCACCCAAATGAAGCAACTGACCTGTAATCTGTACAAAGTGATTCTCAGAATGAGATTGTTCACTGTGTATATATGTGGATTAAGTACAATTTTGAGAATGGTCAAAGAGTTCCATGGGCATTCTGTATCATTGATGACACTCTATGAAACAAAGATTTTATTATTGTCTCCCAAATTAGAGTATTTTTATCATATTGGGAAGTGCACATACCTATTACGCTAGGGTTATGAAATTATTGTTTTGTACCCCCTCCCCTATTTCTTTCTTTTAAGACATCTACTACCCTGTCCAGAACATTTGTTGTATCCAGTTGTATATACCATTCCATTTATGCTATGAAATGAAAATTCTCTATATTAATGACCTTTTGTGCACTGTTGGAGGAGGAATAAGGTTGATGTGGGCTAATGGACTCTTTCTATACTCTACTATGTGAGTTGTTTATGTAAATTAACCTAGTTATGAGGAAAAAGAAAGCTTGTTTCCTTCTTGGATTTTCATTTCTGAAAGTTCACGAGTCACCCGACACACTGACCCGCAAAGAAAGCATTGGTCAACATGATTTTTCTTTTTGTCTTGCATAGATTCATCTGATAAAAGAATTTTAAGAAATCTTGAAGAAACCTTGAAAAAAAATATTAGCATTACTTCAATATGATCATATATCAAAATTATGTGAACTACAACCCCTAACAAAATTTCCTCCAGAGGTTGGAAGAATCCAACCAAAGATTCTAGAGTTTGTCCCTACACCAGAGCATTATTTTGTCTAGTAATATAGAAGACTTAGTCCAAGTAAATACTAGCAAACTAACAGTAATTCAATTTACTTAAAAAATTCATATAAATAATGACAACAATTAATTCAAATGACGATAACTATTCTTGACTGCATTTATACTTTGTTTACGGTTACATAACTATTTTTGGCTACATTTATACTTTGTTTAGAAACACGGGTATTTGATTGGAAGGTAGTAGACAGAACTGAAAGATAGGTTAGTTAAGACTCAAACCTTGGTTGCTCCACCACTGACCTATTGGCCATCTTACAAGTTTATTTCTCATGCAATTTTCATTACAATTCACCTGTTGCTCATTTTCTCTAATAAATTCATACTTTTATTGGGTCTATTCTTATTGCAATTTGGCTGATGCTCATTTTTCTCCAACCACTACATGGACATTGAAATGAATCCCTTAAGTTGCAGAGTAAATCATAGTAAACAATATTGTCAAATCACAATATATATTAAATTTAATGCTTGCTCCAAAAATTAAACAAAACAACAGGTAATTGTGTTTATGTACACTCTTTTTTTTCACTCTACTCAAATTTTCTCTAGTCATGTCATGTCTTCAATGAAATTTCACAACAGAATTAATTAAGCAATCCTTGTATGTTTTGTTCTTAGAAGTGCATAATTTAAATAATATTACAACTATTCAATTGAGGTGATTTTTGTGGTTTTTCAATCCTTGTATGTCTTCTTGGTAAGTTCATATACTTGCATGTGTTTTATAGACAACTGTTACAAAATTTTGAAGATGCAGAGTTGTTTAGTTGTTGCTGATCTCCTATTGCATATTTTTGAAAATCTTCCATTGATCACTTTAAGTGGAAAGTGAGGCATCTACAAAGATGTTATTTTTAATTTTTGGTTAACAATATAAGGAGAGAAAGGGAATAAAGAGGGAGAAAGAGAGGGAGATATGGGGATAGATAGAAGATGAGAAAGAGGGAGATATATGTAGAGAGGGAGAGAGAAGAAGAGGGGGGAGAGGGAGATGGAGAGATATAAATAGAGGGTGATATAGAGAGATACAGAGGGATAGGAAAAGAGATAAAGAGATAGGGAGATATATGTAGAGAAGGATATGGATAGAAAGAGATAGAGGGATGAGTGAGAGGGAGATCAAGTGAGAAATAAAGATAAAGATATAGAGTAGAAGAGATGGAGTGAACAAGATATAGAATGAAGGGGAGGAGAGGGAAAGGGTATATATGTATAGGGATAGCGATAGAGAATGTAATAGAGAAAGTGATAAGAGGTAGACATAATGCAGTATAGATAGAGAGGGGGAAGGAGAGATGGGGAGATAGAGATAGACGGGGCAAGAGTGAGACAAAAAGAAGCAAATAGAGAGGTATAGATAGGTGAAAAGATAAAGAGATAGAGATAGAGGCATGGAAGGAGAAAGAGGAAATTTGTAAAGTACCTCCATTCTTAAGATGTAAAATGAGGCATTCGTCACACATTTTGGCCCTGAATAATCTTGGAATAAACCAACACATTATATGCACATTCACAATAAGTTCTAGGTATTTAACATCCTTAGTATTTGGTTTCTTCTCTCTTGACAAATGGTTGCCTTCGTTATCATTTTTCTTACAATTAAAAGTCTGTTGGCTTACCGATGCATTATTGAGGGTTGAGCTGTCACATCTATAGTGACTGTTCATTTCCACATCAATGGATTGAGTTCTCACCATTGATGGTGTGCATATTCTTATTGACCTCCCCATAAAGTTGGCAACATCACACAATAAGTTGGAATGTTTTCATAGAACTCGCCACAAGCATGTTTCTTGAAATTATCCTTATCTTATAGTAAAAGAGAATCAAATTTATAGTTTATTTATGACTTTTACAACAAGATCCACCTACTTATATCTACATATAATCTCTATATTTGTCTTTGTCCTCGCAAAGTCCTATCAAAATTCACTTTTAGCACTTGCAAGGGTTCTTTAATTATTACGTGGAAGGTGTCCCCTTTTTTAAGTGATTCAAACTGATTTATAGATCAATTCCATTTGTTCTAAAAAAGATGCAAAAGGATTTAAATCATCTTACGTGTTCGATGGTTCTAGAAGAGATGCAAAATGATTTAAATAATATTACTTGTTTGATGGCTCTAGAAGAAATGCAAAACAATTTAAATCATTTTAGTGTTCACGTTGCTTTACTAACTATCTATTTGATTGTGGTCTTTAGATAAGGTGATTGGACATGCTTACAACTTTTTACTTTAGTATATAGTGATGCATAAAGCTACACACATATTATAGTTAATTAAAAATTAAATGCATGCATTATAGTTGTAGGGAATATTTGGTTCAAATGTATACATTTTGTAGATTCAAATTTACAATTTCTTTCAATTTTTACCCCTTCCCTTCAATATATTGCCAAACTATATCCTTCTATCTGCGTATCCATTGCACTGCGTTAAGGTGCAAGCACTAGTATTTTTAAAATGAGAAGTGTTATAATGTCAATTTTTTGATATAATATATCATTTTAATTATTATATTAATTAAATTATATTCATATGATATTATCAAATTAATTATAATATATATATATATATATATATTTAGTAATTTAATATAGATATTAATATTAATTTATACTAATTATATTATTAATATTTATTATAATATTTTTCAATGGAGTTATGTTTAAATGACAATGTCATAAGATTTTCAAGATGGAGATTCATTTTCAAATTTTGAAAGTGACATTTTTACTTGGATTGACTTACATTAAATCAATCTTGAATTATCATAAGTTTACTACTAGCAATATAACTATGTGCTAGACATGGATTTATTAGCAGTGTAGATTATGTATAATTTAATTATCATAAATTAATGTTATTATCATCTAGTACCTATCTAGATGTTATAGAATTAAGTGGAGAGTGGAAGTTAAAGGATATTTGCATGCTTTCCTAGTTCAACTTAAGCAAACTTAAAGAAACCTAAGGA